>OW121784.1:600000-1007047 GCA_933228815.1 Machimus atricapillus
CTCCGGCCCTCCGCGGCCCTTCTCGGGCCGGGGTAAAAAATTGAGGCGGAGGAAAGGTTACCTGGGCAGACGGACGTTGTTCAGGTTGTGCAGACGGAACGCGTGAGAAACACACCTGCCGGACCTCTGGCTGCGTCTTGTTGGTCGGGGAAACAAAGCAAGAAAAACGCCAAGAGAGACAGGTCAAACATTAACTACAAAAGTGCGGGATGTTGCAAGCAGCGCAAAAAACAAAATGAGATAAGCCGCGTCCATAGCCGCGTCGTCCGATCGTTGCCGTGCTCCCAGCGGCGGAATAAGGGCGATCTGATTTGCGGTGGGACTGTTCATTAACCCCTGGAACGAACATCAAGCAGTACAACATTTCAAAACATAATGTACCTACATAGTTTGATTTCTAATGTAAATGATATCGTCTAATCTAAATGGATAATTAGAACATATAAGTTAAGGAAGTCTATATATCGATTTTAAGTGGAATAGCTCAAAGTTTGCAAATTTGGAATTTTTCAAATGCAGCACTTCGCAAGTTACACGATTCATTTTAAGTTTGATTTCTTGAGTTTCTATGTCAATAATTACTAGCCATCGTATAAAAAAGTTTACTTACGCAAAATAAATTTTGACAACTTTTGATTTGAAAATTTGAAATAATTGAATATAATAACAGTTCTCATTTAGAATAATTCTGAATCGAACATATTCAGGTTTTTTCACTCGTCTAATTTATATCAATTCTCAAAATAGGTTTTAAAAAAAAAAATGTGTAATTTTTCCCAAAATTTATTATCTTGATTATTTTATTTTCCCGAATCATTATACTTCTCAAAAATTCCTGTAGACTAGAGTATTAAGCAATATTAGTAAATGTGTACAATTATTTTCATAAATTTGTGCAATTTAAGGGTTCTCTTCACCCGCTGCGCAACGTTGGCTATTGCGCGGTAAGGAAAATAATGAAGGCATGGTGAAGGGTGCTTAACCGCACTCAATCAAGATGTAGCAAATAATGCAAGCCCTTCCTATCATTTTTGACTATTGTAAAAAACATCAAATGTGCTGCGAGTGACGCACCTTTCTGCCGGCACAATTTGAAAGCATTTGTCGTTGGATGAGCCCTTCCTTTGGTGTGTTATGACTTAATAAATCCTCCCCTTCCTCACCCCAAGTCAGTTGCGCATCGCATCCGCCGAGACAGCAGCTGCGCGCAACGATGTACCAGCAGCATCCCTTCGCACCATAAGGGCGCGTCTAACAGCCTGCAGGTCCCACAGGAGCCCGAAAATAATTCCCGATAATAAAAACATAATTCTTACACTCAGTGAGCAACAATGGGCGCTGATTCGGGCCCCGTCAGGGGTGAAATCGCAGCCGTACCGTAAATAGTTTTTTGTGCCGCCATAAGGGAATTTTCGCCTTCGATGGCTGCGCCTGCGAGCATCTTAAAAATAGAAGAAATTGGCCCTGCGGTGACCGGGTAATCGTTTGTTTGCAAACACAGCCAAAAGCGACGATTTTGCGGCCCTCTCCCTGTGCCGCGTATGCCAACCAAGCACTTTCTTTGAGACTTTCTCGAAATCAACGAAGCAAAATTATCTGAGAAAGGTAATCTCCGCCCTTGGCTAATGGGTTTTTGGTGGGATTAGCAGCGCCAATCTGCCAACTGATAAATATCATGCTGCGGTAATCCTCTGCTATTTTCACAATACCGCCCGGCCGTCTCCGCCCGCGTGGTGAGCCAGAACCTGGGCTCAGTTCCAATGAAGTCTGCAATTTTTAGTTATTAGCCCGGTCCCGTGTTTGCCGAGGGATTAACATGGCCCAGTCGACTCCGAGACGTACACGGTTACTTCTTGCTATAGGATTACTCCTCTGTTTTGATTTCCGCCGAAGACATGGCATAAGTCCTTTAGGATCCTTTGTAGGAAATGTGGGCAAATTGGTTATTTCTGCCAAAATTACGGGCAAGGTGTTATTAAAAAAGGGCCCCTGGGATTCAGGCTTATCCAATTTTCAGTCTTTTTCGGGAAAGGACATGCCACATAATTCCTTTTAATATTTCCGCAAAGGCATGGGAAGAGAATGCAATAAAAACTAAAAGTTGAGAATATATATTGAATTAAGTTAAGCTCGGTAAGCAAAGAAACAAGTATGATATTATAAAGGAAAAAAAATATACAACTTTTGAATGTATGATATGTATGTATAATGTATTATGAAAAATTGATTTCAGTAAATAACATAACATTAACTCCAATTCGAAGATTTGAAAATCTGTGTAACAAGAAAATGATATTTGCAATGGATAGGGTTAACAGAAAGTATAACATGTTTAAAAGATGATTTAAAATCATTTCAAATTTAGTCATCAACAGTAAAATGCGACATCTGATATTTTTAGGGCGCTTTCAGGCTTAGGTACTCTGATTTTAAACTCTTATTTTAATAAATATTCTATATGTATCTGTGAATATCAACTCAGGAATGAAGATATAGAAAGATCTTCATTTAAAGCAGAATAAAGTAATATTAATAATATCTGTGCTGCGTGGCAGGCGCTTCTGACAATTGACATCACTGCGGTTGGCTCTTCACCGCAGCTCAGCAGCGGGCCTCACCCCGGCGGACTAATCACTTAATGCACGGGCATTGATCGAAGGGCTCCGCTCGGGACTAACCCAGTAACAAATTGCGCGTCTACATGTATATGTATAAATTTCCTGAACTAATGTCACAGGATCTCGTCTTGAGAGTTCTCGAGGCCCTCCAACGACGGGATCCGGGCAAAAAGCCCACTTCTGGCGGGTAGTGTGCTTTAGTGACTCCTTTGCGGAGAAGAAGAGCCGCCAGAAGTGCCACAAACAGATTGTGGTTTCGGTGCCTTCCACACTCCCGCCCAGCAGCATCCACGTCCTGTGGGGAGCTAAGAAAAATTTTCGTTTGCGGAGCCCTAAGCATCCAACACAGTAGCTGGTGGAGAAACACGAAGCACTTGTCGTCAAGTAACGGGCTCTCCAGCTAAGAGTTAGTTACATCATCTCGGGATGTCTCCCAGATTCAGGATATTGAGGGCAGCTTCTGACCTTGGCAAGGGTGTTTATGTGCGGTTTTTTGTTGACACCCTTTGATTTATGGGTTACGAGGAAGGTTAATGCTGCTACTTAATGGAAACTGCTTTTTGGGTCAGCGAATCCCCTTTCGGGTGCAGCATCCGCTCGGACCTTGAAAAATTATTCACTCTCCAGTTGATGTGGGCTAATTAAGGCGGTCCGGGGCTTGTTGCCAGAGGCCTCTTCCGGCGAACATCGAAGTTCACTTTGCCTTTATTTTTATTAGGTGCCTTTAACGGCCTCGGGACAGGTATTAAACGCCGCCATATCTTAATTAACCGTCGTGGCGTCTTAATGTGACTTGTAGCTGATAAGCAAAAACATTCCAGGTATAATTCCAATGCCGGCCCTCCTGGAGGGAGCTAGGGAGCTCCTACGAAGGGCAGTGAGATAATATTGGCTGGTCGAGCGAGCCCTTGAAGTCCGTTTTAATTATGACGGCCGAAATCAAGGAGCTATGAGTGAATTCATTAAGATACGACTGCTCGGCCTGACTAAGTGACCTTGAGGATATCTCTCCCTCGAAGAGGGCGTTCTGGGACTTGGGTAATTAACCCACCCAACTCCCACGCAGCTTAGGCTCGTGTAATTGAGTCAATGTAATCCCAGCAAGAATATGTCATTCGTTCAAGGATTACCTCTATTTAATTAATGTACATATGTACTTCTCACATATTCCCGCAAATGCAGCTCTCGTCTCATAAATTGAGTAGATTACCGTTTCTGCGATGTATGGACTATTTTAAGGTTCTTCAGGTAGGGACTCTTTCATTCTATAATAGAAAAAATAAGGTATTAACTTAGTTATATGTTATAATTGATTGAACTAATGCTGTTAATTATATTTAGACTTCTAACTTCTGTGCAAGACACTGTGTAAAGTTCTGTTTGTCAATTTTGACATGTACCAGAGCGAAAAAACAAATCCACAATTATGCAAATATATATGTATGTATGTATGTAATATGAATAACAAGAATTTCATTTATATGTTAATACCCTGCGTACGAGCTCGTATAATGAGCTCACATGGCGCGTGATAAAAGTAAGATATAGTATACATATACATAGTTAATAATGAAATTCTTAATATCTGCCTCAATCATCATTTAAAAAATTGAACTAAATCACAACTTCCAAAAGTTGTTAAATTATTTTGTGAAATGCAGTGTGTGAAAAAAAGATTGTTTTTCTCAATAAAGTCGAAGACTGGCATATTTTGGAATAAATTTCTAGCTCAATGTCACTGCTTTATTTGAAGTAGTTTCCATCATTTAAGCATTTTTTCGACTGCCAGTGAATTGCTTCATAAAATTGTTGTTGCGTGCATAGCACTCTTATTGCATCAAATTCGTGCACCTTTTAAAATAATGATTTGAGTGTTAATTATCTGGTGCAATGCCCTTGCAGAAGATTATAAGATTGGATGTTTCGAATGCATTTATCACCCTTCCAGCTGGCGAAGATGTGTCAAGTCTCCGATTAATACGAAGTTTTAAACTAACGAAAATTAATTACCGGCGTCAGGAGTTAAATCGAGTGCGGAGGGTGTATCAGTTTCAGAAATGCAAATCAGCCCATTGCAGGCTGCATGGAAGCATTTTTACAGCGCTCCTCCTCTAAAAATTTTACGACACTTTAATATATGCAACATGCACGGCGCGGCATCCACTCACAAATTACAACCCGTTCCCAGCATGGAAATTGAATAACTTTTACAGCTCACACGTTCCCAGCGCACATTTGGTTATCATTAACAGCACGAAATTCCATCGACTCGCCGCACAACCGCCATTCGAATCTTCTAATTATTAGTTGACAGACTTCGGATTTCGGCACGGGCGGGGAACAGGGAAAATTCCCACAAAACAGTCGTAAAGTAGAAAAGTCTGCGGCCAAGTCGTCCGCATTCCCCGCGCCATCGGCGGCCCCGGAATCATTGCGCCGCTGACATATTTATCAAGAAATTAGTGGTGCAGCAGAAATAACTACCGCGCCAGAATCGTACCTTGCGGCATCCCATTAACTTTTATTCGATCGGTTTATGGCCGCGCGGGTCCAGAGGTCATCCAGGCGTCACTCTCGCGGATCTCTCAGATCTCCCGGGTGCTGGGGCACTTCCAGCCGGAGTTTGGGCGTAAAAGGCAACTAAAAAAGTATCGACACGACCCGGCCATTAGTTGAGTACATGCAAAAGCAGCCCCGGCGCGGCCCACTCCTGGATGTCATAATTCGACTGCAGTTTTGAGTGATGCACTCCGGAGAGTCGCCCGAGTGAGTTAATGCACACACTCCGGGGACAAATACCCGGCAGAATTGCTCCGGGCAGGAGCTGTTTGGCTTGCTTTCGAGGGCCCACTTAAGTGGCGGTCTGTTTGCGTTGCTGGGCAACCGCCTGGAGGAGGCTGCAGCGACGTCAAAGACGCGCGGCTCGTTTTCGTGAAAGCACGTCACAAGCGGCGACATGAGGTGCTTAAATGGATGACATTAGACGGCTTACGGATGCTGATGAACTTCGATTGTTTACGTTTCGGAGCATTGTGACCCTTCGGAGAGGCCGTAACGTCTATAGGATCAACAAGAAATCATAATACATACTTCTAAATAAACATTACTACACACTTAATTTCAAAATAAAAATTTAAAGCAAAAAGTTTAACATATTTTCCTTAAATTTCCCTAAATTGACACTTTTGTTTATTTGTAAGCTTCTTTGACACAAAATGTACCTCACACATGTGCATGCAAATCTACGACGTGGCACTTTTTATGAATGCATTTTCTAGTTTTCTAAACTAAACCATCGTCTGCAAATTATTAGCATGACTATTCTCATTCCGATGCGGAGAACACTTTAAAATGGTATTTCGTTTTTCCTTTAGTTACTCTATTTCCTCAGAAAATTTCAAAAGTGGAAAAGTTTAAATTGGAAAATTTACTAAAGAGCAGTTAAATGTTCTTGATCTCGGATTAGTCGCAGACAAGCCTGGATTTCCTCATTACAAACTACTTTAGCCAGAAAATCTCATAAAGTGCGGTTTAGTCAAGTTATAGAAAATTCATTCCTTCCAGCATATACCTTCGCCGAAAGCCGTGTCGGGTAAAAAGTGGGCGAATGCGAAACTAATGAAATTTTAACGAGCCTTTGAGGTCCCAAATGCCTCTGGAGGACCTCGCCATTTGGATGATCGCTCCTTAAATCTTCCCGTCGATATCGAATTACCGAAGAGCATATCAAACGAAAGCATCGCCCTGCCGCCACCGAAATAAATCGGCTCTTCACGCCTTGGGCTCGGCAGGAACATGCTAAATGCAGTTCAAAATACACCTCGACCCCCAATGCCATTTCGATTCCGATTGCAGGGAAGATTTAGGGCCTCTCCCGACTGCGATTCGATTCGGACCGGTGGTGCCCTGCAATTGCGGCGTCATTTCTGGTTCTGGAGTTGAAAACCCATTTACGCAAGGCTCTGGTTTCGGGCCAGAAATTCACGCTGATTCCCGAGCAAATTAATGATAGTTTGCTCAGCAGGGCGTCTGCACCTTTGTGCCAAATTCACCCTGTTCGGGAATGCTGAGGTACACGTCCCGGCCGCCTCCTTTCCAATTTCCACGTGTTTGCCTCAGCAGTTCCCTCAATAGAAGCAGATAAATCAAAACTGTTTGTCCACTCGAGTGGATTTTTGACTGCGGAGCGCTTTCTTATTTACAAACACTGGACGAGCCCAACGGACCAAACATGCGGGGGGCGTCTCTTCTCTGGGCAGTAAGTCAGCAGATTTCTTGTTGATTCAAGACGCCCAGCTCAAAGTGGCATACTTTTCTGATGCTAAGTAAATGAAGGCTCTCCATTCCGAAGGCGTTTTAATTAGAATGATTTCACTCTTGTTAGTTCAAATCAGTAAACTTGGAAATTTCAACAAAATGAAACTCAGCTATGTATGTTCAGAGGTCGAATGAATGAAGGTTTTCACTTCTTAATCCTCAAAACCAGGTCCCATTTTGTTATGAATTTTTAAATATTTGTTTGTATGTATGTATTACAAGAAAATACCCGCGGCTTCCTTTGCGTAGTTTTAATTTTATTAGGTAGGTACTCTAATTGATTATCGCCAGTTTAAGTAGAACTCTCAATAGTAGCGCTTATACGAAGCGTAATTCAAAAGAACTTAAGTTAAGCAGAAATTCGAACAACACTAATAAGTACCTAATGTTCTAGGGCTGGGCGTGGCGCTCAAATCACAAATTTTTCTTTTGACTTTATACTTTTATTTGAGCCTTTTTCTGTGGTCGCATTGTCATTAAATACAGCTTAAAATGATCAACGAATTATTACAATGAAATGTTTAAAAAACCTGATTAATTTTACGCTTCATTGATTAGACTATAAGACACATTTTGTAATTAGGGTATCTATGTATTTTGTTTTTGTTTTATGTAATCGAATATATTGTAAAGTTCGAGAATTAAGAACGCAAAATTTGAAACCTTAATTAAAGTCAAAAGGTAGAAAAAATCAGTAAAAGTAAATCAAGATTGTTGAACAATAAAACGGAGGTCTCTGCAGGCAACAGCAAGTTTTGTCTCAGCTTTCCTCACTGGCTGGAGAGCCGCATAGTCGTAATTGGATGCAAATTGCTAATTAATACGTGTCACATCGTTCATTAGCCTGCGCGATGATATATTCCCTCAGAATTTAAATGAACGGCAATACACCTCTGGCCTCGCCAGTCCTCTGTAATATTTTTGAAAGACAATCCCATTTGGAGCGACTGGGGGTTTCTCCAGGCACCTCCCGGCGTCTCAGCATCCGAGCTCTCGGAAGAAAGCCAATTAATTAAAAATCTTCGCCAGAGATAACGCGTACACAGAGAACACATGTCCCTGACTAATGTGCCCAGCTACCGTGGAGTCGGCAAACGTATCATATCATCTCACTCGGGGAAAAGGTTTTTGCTTTCAAAAAGTTGTTTTCTGCTTGCTTTTTTCCTTTTTCTATTTTCCGTGACCCAGAAGCGATAAGATATCTCTCAAGACTCATTAAGCGCAAAGATACGCAGATACGACGAGGAATTACCTCGAAAGTCAAGCAGGCGGCATAATCCTGAAGAAGGACAACTCAGCACCGCATTTTATCCCGTCAAGTGCCAATGATGAGGAGACCTGGAGCGGGAGGAGAGCTGGAGCATGTGGGAAAACCGCATCTCGACTGGAAACATTACAAATTTTCAAAGTGATAAGTGGCTGTAATTTGATAGTGCAACAAATGTGCCCAGAACCCTGTGCAATTTGTCTCGCCAGAACCAAGGACAAGGTTGTCACGGTTTTAAGATCACATATGGGCCTAACTTAGCAGCATCAAGATTTCTAGAAGGAGTTGAGAGTAGGAGCACCTAGCCCGCACTAGGGTTCTTCCCGATATGAAGTTTTCCTCATCTGCGAATACGAGTTGCATCATTATTCCTTTAGGAACATTAAAGATGGGTTATGAGCCTACCTCAAAGTAGAATTATGAAGTACTCTTATATTAATTTAGGATTTAGTCACAAATTTAAAGTATTTGCTTTTACTAAAATAACAAAATAAACATAAATATAGTTCTATCGATCTTTAAAATATGTTCTCGAATTTCAAATGGCTTACCAATTTTACCAAGGGGTGGATTCATCACAATAATAATAGGTACTTAAAATGTATCTCAATTAGGGAAAAGTTAAAAGTTTTGGTTTATGATACCATTTCACCCGAAGATAGCTTTGAATATTTTTTTTTTTTGGATTAAATGTATTATTTGCAAAATTATTTCCTTTTTACTTCCTTTCGTATTCTCTTAGACCGAGAAAAGCAGATGTGAAATTGATTTTGTATGTAAATTCGCATGCAAGAACAAGTTTGGATATTCTGAAGAATCCTTAACTCCGCCGTCCGTCGAAATGCAGAACACATCCCCGCATATGGTCCATGAAGACGACCAGGAGATGCTCCGTGGCCGGAGAGTTTCTGCCTTAGTGCTGCCAGCGCCATCTGGCAGCGGGAAATGCTTGGATCTCTTCTACTTTTGATTCCTCCTAAAATCGGGAGGTTTTCCTCAGGGAGAGACTCGGTTTCGCTTTCCCTGTCGCACCTACGGTCACTTGGGTGACTGCCTTTCGGTTTTCCTCGTCTCAGCCGCTCGCCGCCACGTGAGACGAGGGTTCCGCGTGCCGCGCTCCGCTTTGTGGAGGTACCTCGCCGTTTTGAGCCGTCTCCTCGAGCAACTCTGGCAAAGCTCCGTCCACACGGCGAAGTGGTCGCAGCGAACCCGCGGAACCGAGCCATCGTGCGGAGTCGCTTTTCACGTCAGTTCAGTTGAGAACCGAACGTCGAGTGAGTGGGACGCGGACCAGTTTTCCCGGAATTTTTGGTAGTTTTTCCTGAAGTGTGAAGTTGTTAAGGAGTTTCACTTGGCAGACCTCCTTCAGGACTGCAGTAGCCCCTTCGCGTTCGCCCGCTGTTCAGCTGCGCTACCCGCCGAGGCTGCGAAAGGATCCAGAAAGTGGTTTGAGTGCGTCACGAGGTCGGGACTCGCGATCACCCGCCCTGAGTGTGTTTACTGAGCGAATTTGTTCTGTTTATGAGTCGATCTCTAGATTGAAAAGTGAAAAGCGAGCCGATTTTTTTAGCGAATGCGGTGAACCCCGCTAGACGCCCGGCCCTGGTGTTTTTTAAAAGTTGTGTGCCCCGGCGACTCTGCGGTCGTCCTGGTCCTGGTGTTTCCGCCGCGACCTTTTGAAACTAACCGAATTTTGAATAGTAGTTACGCAAAATTGAAGGGAAAGTTTGTGCTCGGGGGTGTGCTTCCCGAAGTTCTGCAGTTTGTTCGAGGCGCCCCAGCGAAAAGACTGAGCTCCAGCCACCGGCCCTTCACTTGGATACCGCTCGGGTGGAATGCTCCTCTAGCAGGAACTTGGAGGTAGGTACCCTGGCACCTATTAACAGTAGGGCCCTGCGGGGCGGCGGGCGTTCCGGGTTAAAGTTGTAAAATTTTTGTTCACATCGACGAAATTAAAGACGTGACTCTGGTTCTAATTCGACGTGCTCCAGCCAGCCAAAGGCCAGGCTCCAAGGACTCCGTCTTCGACACGTCCGAGAGTGACTGAAGTGGCAGTCGAGCGGAACACTCCCGAGTTTGGGTGCTGCCGGCTCCGCAAGACGCAAGACGTTTCGCATTAAGAGCTGTCTTAGAGCCAAGAAAATCGGGGAAATCGATAGGAGCCAGTGTCACTGCGCTGGCCGCATAGGTGCGTTTTGTTCGAATTTCTAGACTGTGACCAAATTTTCTCGGCCGTTGCTGATCTCGTTACGCCGCAACGCAACGCACTTCTGGGCCAAGTGCACTGAAGTAGGTTTAATTAGACCCGGGGTTTTCACTTGACGATTTTCGCGATCCTCGTCCTTGGAAGCCTGTGGGGTGGGCCGTGCTCCACGTGTGTCTGGGAAACGATCTGTTTTCGCTGAAACCTATCCAATTTCGATTCTAAAAAACTCAGTGACTGTCGGGTCGAGATGTTTTATTTCTATTGATGAGTTTCTCAAGAAACTTATTTTTGTGATTTGAAGCGAGAAGCAGATGAAAGTGATTGTTTGCTTTCGAAGCCGCTTTATCCGGGTTTTTTATAACATTTCCTGTGTGACTTTTCAAATTTGTATTTTAATGGATACAAAACGTCTGCGATCGGAGGTTGATACATTTTAATTTTATCTGTGTCTTACGTGAGACACATAATAAAAATGTACTCACCCGAACATGTTTTTCTGTTTCCGTTCTGGTTTTTACTGAAATTAAAATTAAAAATATTGTTATTCACCGCTATTGCGAAAGCTTTTATAAGAATAAGACTGCTCACGTCACGTCTTTTCCAGAAGAAGTATCAAATAGACGTAATTAAGACCTCATGCTATAGACCTAAAGGATTAAATAGCAAATGAGTGAAATAGATTTAATACAGCAATATTTATTTACAAAAACTGTCATAACTTATGATTTTATGGTACATTACCTTTAATTCGATTCTCAAATTAAAAAGAACCCAGACCAAAAAGAACACGAATTGCTCACTTGATTTTAGAACTGATTTATTGGCTTGAATTGCTTGAATTCCAAAATAGCTTAACCACATTCCGTTCTCAGTAAAATCAATTGGTCTTTGTGAACTGGTTTTGCCCACGCAAACATTTTGAATTTGACTATAATTGAAAATTGTTGTTATAGACAAAAATAATTGCGTAGTAGGTTAGATAAGAAATTAAAGAAAACTTCTGGTTTTTTTGAAAAAGTGTTTTATAAAACTTCGTTTCTTTTTTTTTAATATAATGTCTTGTCTTTGCTCAAAGCAAGGGTTTGAAAATGTTTTAAGAAGTTTTGTGGGGATGAGGGGAGTGTTATAAGTCCATGTATTTTTTATGATTTGCAGCCATCGGAAGATGTCATAATAATTGTTTAACATGTTTTTACGAACACTATGAATTTTCATAATAAAACCATGTCAGTTTTTTGGCGATATTTTGATGTTTGTGTGTTGATTAAGAACTCATAAAATATGCCGTTTATTTTGAAATTACCCTGGGTTTAGTATTTTTCATAACATGACTTTAATGAAAATAATTTATACGGTACAACCTGTAATCATTATTTATTTTAAATACAAAAAGGACTTTTACTTTGAAAAACCTTTTAAAATCCGTTTACGGCACTAAAAAAAAACAAAAAATCCATTGGCACAAATCGCCCAAACTCACGGCAGTTGCTATGTATCACACTTTACAGCGACTCAGTTACGCCTCATGCCCAAACAATTCCAGTAAACCGATCGCATGTCGTTTTATTTACAAAACTCAGTTCCAATTTCGATGTTTTTTCACTGATTCACTTTGCCATATTTATTTGGTCGAAAGATAAAGTTTGATGACTTAAACCCCGCCAACGTCAAGATTTGTTCAGAATTCAAAATACAACCAGGGACACTGCCCGTTTATACTGCGCAGTAATTGCTCACTTTTCAACAAACACTTTCAGTTTATTGCGTAATCAAAAGAAAAAATGCATCCTAGGCGTTGGTTGACTTTTCGATTAAAATAAACAAAAATGGGTCTAGATTGAACCAAGTGGAACGTCGAGCCATTCATAAGATTTTATGAAAATAATAAAAATATAAAATTTACGGAGGTCATACGTGGAAAAGTCGTGGAGATAACCTGTGACTTAATGATATGGTCTTCCGCATATAATTACGTATTATGAAAAATTTCCAGTAAAACAGATAATTTGTTTCCGCGTTATCAGTTCCTTGAATTTTTTTCAGTGTCATATGGATTGGGTGTACCTAATTTACAAATGAGCTGTTTTAGTCGTTACTTATTACCTACTATCAATCATCAATTATTTTAGCAGTGTATGTATTTGAGATAAGTTTCAGAAAATTTCGTATTTTTAGAATTTTTTGTATTATTACTTTTATTAGTTTGTTTTTCACAAATTTTGTTAATTCAGCGAAGAAGATTGATAAGTAATTATCTTACATTTATTGAATTACCTTGAAATTTGGTTGAATTGTCGCATATGGTTAAGAATGACTTAAATCTAATGCTATTAAGTAGGTTTCTCTAAAACACTGGGACTCGTCTTTAAACTGTCTCGTAAATTGCTATTATAATCGTAACGCTTTCTTGGCGCTCATTTGCCACGTGTGTGTGCTAGAAAATCTCTGAATTTATCGGAGCATCTGATGATTCGCAGAAACGAGCGCAATCCCCAAAATTGAGGTCGATTTGCAGAGCATAAGAGCTCAAGCTCATTTACGAGCAGCCCGCTCAATTCAAAAGTCACCTAATTTAGCAGGAAGGCAGTGCGCGAGCAGAAAGCTAATTCGTATCCATTACCTGGGCAAACACCTGAATCACCCCTTTCCGCGCCTGCCCTACTGGGGATTACCTCGAACTCTGTTTGCGATCAAACAACGCCAGAACTTTCCACCGAAAGGAAAAAAATGTTTCGGAAACAAGCGTGATGGCCTTGATGGGTAATTAAACGAGGTAAGACGCCGCGCCGCGCGGCTGCGATTCACACGCAAAGAAACAAAGCCGTCCGCTGCTCCGCAACCGCCGCAACAGCCGCACTCCGCAAGACAAATTTGTCGCCCACCTTGGCGCGGTCGAGCAACGCCTAATCAGCTTAAGACTTGTTCCACTTTCAAGTTTAATCCAAATATTTATTGCTTTGCCGCCGTGCGGCTGGCGGTGATATCTGCAGATCGGAAGCGGGCTCTGGCCCATTGTGCGGCTCGACGGGGCCCGGGTGCTCCACATTGCTTAGCCCCGAAACATGCGCTCAGCAGGCCCGGCCCGATAACTCGACTATTGTCTGAGCCGCCCAGTTCCCACCCGGCAACTAAAATATTTACCCGAGCCAAAATGCATTCAATATTTAAGCACACGCATCCCGGTCGTATCGCTGGAGATTAAGGGAAAGGGTTATCGGGCCGAGCGGTCACTCCCAGACAATGGCCAGTTCCCGGAGCTTCTCTGGGATACTCGAGCCCCGACGAAAAGTTGTCGACAGGCCGGATGACCCCGTGTAATTGGTGTCACTGTAAATTCCGTGATTAGTTGGAAAATGAGGGTAAAAAGTGATCGCGTTACAGCGTCATTATCTCGGCTAATGGGGTCGTTATTTGCATTCGGGCTGCATTCGAGAGGCTTCTCTCAAACTAAGACTGGCTGCAGCCAGACTGGTTTGGTCAAGGAGGTCGGGGTGCGCGACCCCGCCCCCGGGGGTAATCACCAGCCACCAGACAGGCAATTACCCTCCACCTGAGCCCCGTGCGAGTTTCTGCCGTTTTTTAACGAGCCAACAAAAACAGCGGCCTGCCACTTGCGAATTAAAAAATTGATTAGTATACCGCCGCGCAGGAGGGGCCCGTCGGAACAAAAGCGCACTATTGTTCTGCAAAATGTGAATACGCGCCTGAGTGCCTTTTCGAGGGGATTCGAGAGCATCCAGCCCGGAATGTGATTAGCAAGGAAAGGGTTAAGAGTCATGACGTGACACCTTCGGTGGGTGAATAACGCCGAGCTGCCCTCAAAAGGTGAGTGTGCCGTGCGTTATCTCGCCGCGATAAAACCCGCCCGAGATAAGGCAGGGGACGTCTGAGTCAAAAAGCTATTTCCGGGAATTGAGTCTGTGTTTTACCTTGGATGAGCCACTAAATAAATAAGCAAAGGTGGGGGTGGCGAGTTGCTAGTTATTTTTCGTTTCATGGAAATTGCTGGTTATCCGAAGCCGGGCTGCAGCAATTACATGCACGAAAGCAGTGATTTCGAATCACGTAACAAGAGATTGTTTGTTTCGGGGCTTTTCACATTCGTAATGGGAAACAAAGCAGCATCAAAAGTCATTATAAAAATTAATCAAAATTATGCTACATCAAATCTCTGACAGCATAGCTATTATGTGCCTCAGGGATACATCTAATGGGTTCATAGGTCTTATCGGTTGCTTAGTTTGAAATCAATTACTTTGTTGAAATTGTTCCGAAGTAAATATATCAAGTGCCTATTTGGAATTGGAATTTGACATTTTAATTTAGTTCTTTTGTTGTTGAAAATTCACAAGAATTGAATTGTTGAAATCAAATTCATGTAGAATTTTTATAAGGCTAAAAAAGTCCAAACTTTTTCTCATTAGCAGCTACTGAAGCAAGTACGCATTGACTGCTGGCGACGATTTCACTGAAAATGCGTCACCTCTTTCTAAAACTTAACGTTATAAATGGATTTTTTCTTGTTTGTGCACCTAAAGATACTTGTATAAAATTATTATATATGCCTGCATCATATACGCCATGATCACCGTCTGTTAAATCTTTATATTCGATGCTATTTAGGTCGTTTTACAACAAGAATGGCTGAATGGCTTTTTTACTCGCTTTGATGTTGAAAGATCAACTTTGAAATTCAGAATATTAAATCTTTATTTCATAAACTTTTGCATTACTTATGCGGTTGCTAGATAATCTTGAGAACTTATAAATAGTTTGCTAATCTTGTAAATATACATAGGTGATCTTGCTTAGTTTGCATATTTTAAAGGTTTTTAAGTGGTAACTTTATATGCAATGTTAAAGTTTAATGCAAATTATGTAGTTATTCGAGGCAGACCAACAAAAACTTATGTTAGCGTTATAGTAGATGAAATTATAAAAGGCAACACACCTGGTCTTAGAACATGCAATTTCTTGTGAGCTATTTAGATCACGTCTATTGTACCTATAATTTTGCTTATGTCTAAAACGCAATCCGTCGGTAGCCCCAATGCATTGAAAGCAGTTCCACCAGTTTCCCACATTCCGTTCTCGCTCGCTGCAAGAAAATTCCAGCCATCATCGACCCTGCGGGCAACGAATAAATAAATCTGCATACGACAAGTCAAAAAACGCATCAAGCATATCCCAGAAATGTCAAATTGAGCAATTAATAGGATCACCTGGATGCCGAGCTCGTGCAAAAAGCCAGCGGCGGCGAAACAAAAACCTCATCGACTGGTGTAACGAGCCAAACCGCGTTTACCTGCTGCGCGCAGTGAATGCTAACTACCTGCCGTGTTGCTTCACGAATAATTGTCGAACTGACGCTCGGGTGCACTGCCGTAACTTGTAACACTTAGCTGCACCGCGGCAGCCTGCATTTGTATTCTCAGCAGATTCCTTACCTGTGCAAAGGTGCTATCAATAAATCGGCCGGCCACGCTGCCAACGCATGAGAAATTCTTCCACAAAATCGACGATGTGCAAAAAGACGTTCAGCAAAAATGCCAAAAAAGCGCGATCGGGCAGAAGAAACCTTGACAGGTTTATGCGATGTCATCACGTTGCGGCTCTTATTATTTTTCCTCGTTTTTGCATAAGTGCGCGCGATATCGCCGCTCACTCAGGTAAGCCGCGCATGAGCAGATGACTTAAGCCTGGTAGTTCACGGCGAGCGATTGCGCGTGTGTGCGTTAGCGATCTTCATCGCTTTTCAGCAGCTCGTTGCGTCGCAATTATTTTTGTTTACTCGCGGCTTCGGCGCGGGAGTGTAGCCAGCCATAAATATCGTGACATCATCCGCGCGGTTTTTACTCATGCGGAGAAGGAACTTAATTATTTAATCGATTTGCATATCTTCGCGAGCATGTTTCGTCTCCGCGGTTTGAGTGCGGCGCGGATTCCCATCAATTTTGATGGGTTTTGAGAGTCATTCACATTTCGGCGGATGAGATTTTCCCATGTTTGGTAAAGGTGCTTAGTCTCACGGCGTCTGTTACGTAATTTAGTGTTCCCTGCGAAAATTAAATATTTATTAAAGAGACTGACTGTTTAGCACACCGATAATTCTGTCCTTCTTTCTCACAATGCAAATAACCTGTTTTTGAATTCCTAAACAAAACATGTGATCTTGTGTGATATACAAACTACTACAGATGTGTGCACGGCGACATTGTCCTTTTGACCCGACGCTCTAGAAAAAGTAATAAGATCAGAAAAAATTATTATTATAAGTTTATATCAAACATTAGGTACTCGGATTTAGAAATCACTAAATTATAAAAAGGTAAAGTACAAACTTGTTAAAATACAATACAATTTATTAATTTGAAATAAAGAATTTGTAATCTTGATCAAACAGTTAACAATTAATTATGACCAAAACATAAAAAGTTTCAAGAAGCATACATTTATGTTTGCGATATACACATACATACATATGTCATGTAATGGAATATATACCTACAAAGGAAAACATAGTACATATTGATTTGGAAAGCAGCTGTAGGGAATCCTGGAATTAAAATTGCATCAAATTCTTTTATAGAGTTGAACAGTTGAAATATTTATCTGCGTGATCGGATAATGAGGATCAAACGGAAATTCATCGACTTTGATATAATATCATAAAAGTACGCTTCGATTTACTTCCAAGTATGCCATCAATTAAACTAAGGACATGCATAATAAATTAAGGCGCACATAATCTGAATCTGAGGTAATGAAGACCAGCATTTCTGGATTAAATTTAAGAACGAAGGAGAAGTAAATAGATGCAAAAATACGGTGAAGAGAACTCTGCAAAATATAATTTGGCGTTGTCCTTAAAGGCAGGGATCTTTTTTCCAAAAGGAGCGCTCAGATACAAATCTTCCCTGTTGGCTGGGACTGGGAATTACCCGAGCAAGAGGCGGTCGGATGGAAGATTTAATTTGTGATCTTATCGCGTCCCTCATTGATTGAGGATTTAGGAGACCGCGAGGAGGGTTGACGAGGCCTCGCAAGCAGACTGAACTCGAATTTGACTGGATCATGAGCGGCTATTGATTGCGACGACCGGTCCGGACGACACCAGCCGCTTAGCGTTTTTATCGCCGGCGATCGGAATCCGGGACCAATCTGTATCTGCACGGAGTTGGCCGGTGATGAGAATGCAGAACATGAGGTAAAAAACTAGCCCTGTCCGCTGGCGCAGGGAGGACTTGTCTTATCCCGTCACATCTTGACGATGTATATTTTCCTATGTGCCCTATAGTTGCTTTATTTGGAGCCGTCCCTTTTCCGATCCATCCCCTTGCGCTCCCTTCCGAGCTGGTCGTGGCGGCGCGGCGCAAAGGAGGAGAAAAGTGAACTCAATTTAAATGAAACCTTCCGACTTTTATTGGCATTTAATTTTATTAGAATTGCCTCAGTGGCATTGTTACGTTGTTGTTACTTGGGACGAGGACGGCTGGGATCCGGAGGACACTCCTGACATACACACAGTACGGCGAAGGAAATGAATGTCGAGGTGAGGTTGATTGGGGACAAATCGATAAAATGTGTCGGTTTGATGACTTTGAGGGTTAAATGTTTTTTGTTGCCTTTGAAGAGGAATCTAATTTACTGATTCCTTTTTGCTGCCGCCCCCTGGCCGCCTCGATCCGATCTGGCGGGAGATGAAGATGGCTCCAGATATACTCTCTGTTGATGGTATTGACCCGAAAATTTATTGCTGTTTTGTCTAAAATGGTTTAAAGAGGGTTTGAGAAATGCGCTCGAGACGGGAGAATGTAACGAAAATGAATTACAAAATCACTCCGTTTGATTGCTGACCGTTCCCGAGATAATTGGGAGATTTAGAAGAGTAGGTATACGGACTGCTGCATGAGCGCCTTTGATATCCCTTAAAGCCCTCGACAGCCCTATTTCGCACTCGCGTGTAAGCCAGAGAAATGACAAAAGTAAGCATTTCACCATAAAAAAAATTAATGACAGCTATAGTCTGAAGACCCATAAACCAGCGGAATTAATTACCTTAATAAATCGCTCCCGCCAAAAACAGGAATGTTAAATTAAAATCGCATAAAGATTACAGCCAACGAACAGGGCATAAATCCAAAGAGAAAGTAAATCATTTATATCTTCAATAAATTTAATGGCGATCCCGCCACGTCGCCCGTCCGCCATCCGGCTAGCCCTGCTGACCCTACAGGAAGTAATTTCTGTGCAAATCAGCTTCGGTCTACGTCTAACGTTGTTAGCGCAGCGACTGCATTTTTAAAGCAACTTAAATAATTCACGCGGGCAAGTAATTCGAAACATATCCGCTGCAGCACCTGAACGACGTCACTCGCAGTCCAGCGGCGCACCGTGGAGCATGTAGGCAACGCACAATAGCGCGCCCCGGGGACCCATAAAAAATAAAAATGTGAAATTGTGGAAGAAACAAAAACATTTCCGAAATGTCTTCTTCCCGCCAGTCATAAATATTCAAAGGTTTTTCAAATGCAAACAGCAGACAGCAGCAGCACAAAGCGCACCACGTCGCGGCGCGTCGGCACAGGGCCCCGCAGAGTGTCAGTCAGTCAGTTCCAGTCGCGGTCGTAGGGCTCAAAATGACGACGGCGACACGGTGAGAATGATTCTCCTCGAGAGTTTTCACGAAAAATCAGACCAAACGGCAAAGATTTTCTTTATGATTTGAATATGCAAATGAGAAAAGGTACGTCGACTGTGCGTACAAACAAAAAGAAATTCTATGAAAATGTTGGGGGTGGGACGTAGTCACTGTTATATTTATATTCGAAAAATTCTCGTAAATGAATACTCCACCTATAATTTAAATATTTCAGCTTATTAATCGAAAATTACAGAATTAGCTCCCTCTTAAGGATTTTATTCTATTTTTCAAGATTGGTTTAAGTATAATTCTAGGAGGATTACAAATTATGACACAGACTGAAATTTAGATCGATCGCATGAAATCTGAGTTATCATATCGTGTAAATCTGGATTCGAGTGAACCTGATTTAAAGTTTTTGAAATCTTTTTCAGAATTTGCTTTCTTTAGGCTTTATATCTGAATTAAAAAATTTATAAAGTTAAGACAATTAGGATTTTGAAGCCGATTCTCTTAGTTTCAGATCGTTTATAGGTTGGTATTGGATGAAATGAAATTACGAATGAAACGTAAAGATTTGACAACTTCGCGGGGTGTACCCTACAAGCACTCAACAATTCATGCACTCATCATCAATTCGATGCAGTGCTTAATCACGTCCTCAGCGTGCCGTGAAAGAAAGTGAACAGCTGTGGTGCATGCCCGCATGCATCGGCACGGTGGGGTGCAGGCGGAGGTAACATTTCGAATGCCCCTCCGTCGCGTAAAAATGACTTAGACGGCTGCAGAGGAGCACAACCCTCATCTTCTTAAATGTGTCTTTCATTACTCTCGGTTCACTTTTCGCCTGCATCACTCCCGCCCCAGTGGCCATCGCCGTAATATCTAAATTTATCCGAAGTGCTCGACAACTAAATATCTATCGGATAGAAGTCGACTATTTAGGGATTATGAAGTGGGATTACAAGTACTCGGCGCGGCCCCACTCGACCAACAGATGTTCAGTCGAAATGTGACAAATACACGCTACGCCGATTGTCTAAGAGCGGCCCAGACGTGCTGAAAAATTGTTTCGTTTTGGATGTTCCTCTTAATGTGTTTGTTGCTTTTTTGTTTCTGTCTGTTTTTCCTAATGGGGAGGGTTCATTAAGTTCATTAGCGTTATCACGAACAAAATTCTGATGAGATGCCGGAAGGTAGAGGACTGGGACCTTTTTTGTTCTCGTGTGCGCGCCGCTTATCGTTAATAATGAAATAAATCACGGATGTCTTTAAGATTTCCATTAATGGCTACTAATTTGTCGGCTTTCCAAGATTTTTGTCTTGAAATTTAAATTATTGTGGATTTTTGTGATTTTCAGAAGGTCAGGCAATAGGTTTGATGACTTATGAGGTTTTTGACTGCTTTTTGGTACTAATCTTGCTAAGATCAATTCTTTTCTGAATTTTATTATATTTCTTTTAAAGATCTGAAACAGAGATAAGAGAGAAAGCTTGATGTTTTGAATATTATTTTCTAATATTTCGTTCACCACCTGCACAATAATTTCTAAAATTCCGTAAAGTTTTCATTTACCACCTGCTTGTTTTCAAGGCTGGTTACACACACATCATAGAGAAGTTTTTAGCAGTATGTATTTCAACCTCATTAAAATTCTCTTATTCCGTATTTCTGTTGAACTTTGTAAAAACTTTTTTTTCAAAAAATTTCCTGCAAAACGTAGATTGGGAAAAGATTCTCATCCTCATTTTTACACCTGGGTGAATAATTTTATGATCAAAAATTACCCGCAATGTTGATTTTTCTCCCGGTAATTACTTTTCGCTTCAAATAACAAAAATTTCGCCTTGGCACAACTTATTAATTCTAAGAAAACAAAACAGCCATTCGTCGATAATTTATTCAGCACGTAAAAGTAAAATTGAAAACTTTTACTTCGTTGTGTGTAAGGGTGAGAATTTTGTGTTCAAGCACTTTGATATTTCCTAATGATGGTTAGATTTTCGTTATTTTATTGGCTGAGTAAATTTTTGCTTAAGATCGAAATTCTGATTATAGGTATCTTCTTTTGATTTCTTGAGGCCTAAAGTTGTGTTTTATTATCTGCGCATGTGCGATGTTGGTTGTTTAGTTAGATCTGAGGGGATAAAATACGACGGCTTAAATTTGATTGACATTACAACCACGAGCCGGAGTAATTGAGTTTTCTACGCATTCGTGGTGACAGAAGAAGAATATAATTATTAACTTTTTTAATTACAGACCTGTACGCCACGATGAATTAAAATTATTCTTGCTCTGATTCGTATTCAGTCAGTATAGAATTCTAAATAAAGGTGCTGTTAAAGATTTACCATTGTATGCTTTTAGTTACTTATGAGGACAGATTTTCTGTGTGAGCTGTTTTTGGTTCATTTTACCCACTTTTTATGATGACAAGCTTTTGTCACGAAAGCTCGCTACATCGCGGGTTTTGATAGTAATCAAGTGAATGACAAAGCCGCAATAAATTTTATCGGTTTGACTTTCTTTCGGGCGCTTAAGATGAATTACGTGCAAAGACCCCGCGTCGGTTGTTGCACCAGGCGCGATAAAATGTTTGTCAATGTTTAACTGTAAACAAAATGCCAGGTGATAAACATCACGCGGGCACCACCTCCGGACGCCGCCACCTACCTGGGGCCTGCGACAGTCCTCAAATCGATCGATCGATCGGCGATAGTTCACCTCGGCACTCAATCAAGGCGTGCTCCGATGGCTGCACAAAGAAATCTTTCGTCTTTCGTTAACCTCCTTTCGCCGAGACTTGGACGTGTCTTGAACTGGTTCTCTTCCCAGTCGGCGAGGTGCCTCTCTTCCTGCTGATGGCGCATTTTCCGGTGTCTTGTCTCGCGAAGCTGCTCCACCTGAAATATTTCTTGCGCCATCCACCCCCGCCCAGGTGCTTGGGAACATCTGACGCCTCGAAAGTTTTTCAGCCCGAGAAAACCAGCGATGAGCGTGTTAGCCTCGTTGCTCGGTGAAAAATTGAAATTTACGGCCAACGGCGCCAAATTAATTTTCTAATATGTCCCGAGTACGGAAGAAGGACGCTCGATTTATTCCCAGCCCGGCCTTGGCGGCATGTGTGCTCCGACGGGGCAGATGCACGCCAATTTGGGCGCCGGACCAATTTAGCGAAGCACCACCCCCGCCGCATGATGAATCCGCAGGCTCTCGAAAGTCATTTGCAACTTCTTGAGCTGCAGCGCACTTGCCGTAACATCATCAGCTGTTTGACCCAAAATCCGCTCCCCAATTAATTTGGGCCCAATCCGCGCCGCCGGCTAACTCGCAAAATGCCTAACTCCAGCGAATCGCAATTATTCGAAACGGAGGCCGCGCGGTACCTGTGAGCCGAAAAATATTTGCTCAAGCTATTAAGCAAAATTAGCCGCGGAATTGCAAAACATTTCGCGGATCGTCCAAAATTCCATTAGAATGCCTCCGCGAGAGCGGACCGGCCCCGTTTCCAGCACAATTGGGGACGCCCCGGCACCCACTCCACGCCGCCGCCGGCCCCATGTGGTTGTAATTAATAATGGGACATACCTAACCAGGTAATGAATTTTGGGATGGGTGCGTTCATGTGCGTCGTCTGATTGCGGTTTCGGTGTTTGCAAGTAAATTGTTTACCTTTGGCGCGCTGATCGTTTTTAATGCCCGGACACTGTTTAATGGAAAATTATTATTCCGCGCCGACAAGAATGTGCACAAAAACGTTGTTATTGCATTAATTGTGCCCGCCACCCGTGTGCACCCGCCTTCGCGCGAGTGTGTGCCGTGCGCTGGCGAGGAGTTATGTGCAGAAAATTTTTGACACGTTCGTTGCTAAAAGGAAATGATTAATTTAGGGGCGGCGGTGAATTATTTAAAAGTCGGACTCTGCGCGAGAGGACTGTTTTTAAAACCCATTCCGGTCCAGGGTATTAAAAACGACTCGTTAGCTTGTAACCGGATTTATTTTAATATTTTAAAGGCTGTTTGATGTGTGCAGTTTCCAAAACAAGTTCTCTGTATTTAAATGGTTGCAGACAATTAATTTGTTTTATAATAAAGTGAATGTTTTTTGGCTTTAATGCCAGCATTAATTCAAAATATTGGCCAATCCGAATCATTTCAACCAGCAATACATTGGAAAGGCATTAAACGTAAAATTAACCAATATAAATTGCGGCAAAAGCAACGAGCCCGTTCTAGTATCTATATTATTCCAAAAATGGAATAATTATGTGGTAATGAAATCACTCTGTCATCTGCTCATTTGTATTTATATAAAGCTTTTTAGTTTTTATTTTTTTCTAAATATTTACATATTTCATTGTTGAGAAAATCCCGAATTTGAAGCAGCATTACCGCAGTTGATCTACAAAACAGTTCTGAGAAATTTTAAATTAGTGTGCACAAATGATGAGGATCTTCTAAACTTAAATTACGAAAGTTTTCCGCAGTTGTTTTTCTCTACAATCTAGTAAAATAAAACTAGAAAATATCCGAATTGTGCCGACCTTCTTTCGATATGAAATTGCTCCCAAAAATGGATAACTGGCAAAAGGTCAAGATGAGGCAGATCAGCGGTGGCTTTCTTTAAACAAAGCAAAACGAAACTTCATTGTTTTCCATCAAGACTTAATTACCACGGCCCGCATATCACATGTGATACACGTTTACCATGTGGAAGGTAAGGCTCCGGTCGGAGGCCCAATAACTGACCCAAAAACTAGACCCGTTCGAAGCAGCGACTTCCGCGATCTAGGCCTTCCCGATCGCGAGAGTGGCCGGCATTCCCCTGAAATTGCTATAAACGATCGCATTACTCGCCCGAACGAGGCAATCTCGCGAAAAGCAATTTAGTGACTTTCAAAACAAAACCATCGGCATAATTGCGGACTTTTAACCTGCGCTGATAACATGGGGCTCGCGCTGTGAAAAAGTGAATAGAAATCCGATCATCCACGCCTAAAGTAATCACAGCGAAGAGCTCGCCGCGCTTTGTGCGGCGCACCGCGAAGGGGCGTGCGACTTTCGACGGAGAGATGGACCACATCCGATAGCATTCAACGAGACGAACACGTGCCCTTTGGGGCTCCTCGGCGCTCCAAATTCCGTGCAAAATTTCACAAGGCGTCCATGGGGCCATTTTCCTCGGCGATTGATCGAAGGCAGCGCATAACTTTCTTCGGTGCCTTCAAAGACGCCGGTTGGCTTACAATAGAATCTACGCTCCAGCCGTTCCGGGGCGAAATTGAAAGCAACTTTTGAGACAGAAAACAACCAGCAGAGCGCCCTTGGGAGCCCCGGGACCGCGCCATTCCGGGGTTCGGTGGCGCGCGGGAAACCGGAGCTAAGTAGCCGGCTCGCCAGTTTTACTGCGGCTCGTCGAATTTTTTGTTTATACGGAAAAGTTCAGCGCCGGGGAGGGAGAGGAAAAAATCGCCGACACTCGGTCCCACGAGCGGTGTCCGTCCGTTCGATTTTCCACGGTTGTGGGCACATGTGTGGCACGGCACGGCTCAGCTCGGCCAGCCAAGCCAACAAATGTGGCAGACAACAGCAAAATACGTCTTTTTGCTCTTGTTCAGCCATTTACCATTTTGAGGAGCACGCAGCAGGGAAATGAATGACTGACTTACTGACTACGGAAAAATTGTGGACAAAGCAGACGCGAGGGGCAGCCTCGGAAAACACATGCCACAATGAAGCCCTGGAAACACGAGCCCCAGTCGAGGGTGCTCCAGTTTCGCGTTTTCACTTTAATATCGAAAAATGGGGGAAACAATGGCAAAACCAGAGTGAAAAAAGCCCAAGAAGGACGGCAATGGCGACAATCAGACGATGAGCAGGATATTGAGGTTCATTGCACGTTTCAATAGAAGGCACTGGTCCTTCCCTGCACGGCGCGATAAAAATAGACGACGGCAGCCAGCAGGCATAACAAACATTTCCAGATTTTGCTCGCGCATTCAAAACAAATTTGTGGATATTTTCGCGCGAAGATGGAATCTCTAATTAGAGCCATACCGAAGCAATGAATTGAGCCCTCAAGGAGAAATTATAGTGCTAGGCATTTCGCGAACTGCCAAGGGCAATGGACTTAGACAGAATTTATAATGCTGCTGTGGCTGCTTTTCCTCCCGGAAGGAGTTTTGGATTTGGAAGATGTCCAGGACGATTGGGTTGCCCATCCAGATAGCAGAATCTCCCCTATTTCCATTGCAAAAACCCTAGTTTCTCGAGTTTTTTTTAAGGAGGGAGCGCGCTAATAGGGCTTTGAGAAGAGCTAGCGTCACTAGTTTAACTAAATTATGCGCTGTTCGAATCCCTAATTAATTACATTGCCAGTTTGAATTTGTATTCATTACGAATCTTATGTTTAAGATCTTAAGATGGATTATATAATGAACTATTGTTAGAAATTATACTTTGGTATAAAGTAAGTATAAAGTATAAGTATAAAGTTCAATCGAGACACCAATATACTTGGAGACTTGAACATATAAAACAAATAAATGTATAAAATTGATGGTATTTGTTGGAAAATAACTTAAACAAAGCATGTTGCGTCAGAAATGAACAGATAAATTGCTCATACTAATAAATAGAACTCCATGAGTGCACCGGAAGGCTGCGTTCGCATCGTTAATTAACAGAACGACTAAAAAGGAGCTTGATCGCCACGAAAATCAATTCAACGGCGACAGCGGTCTCCGAATTGAGTGCGACCGCGACCGCGAACCGCGGACAGTCTGATCGAGCCGTCCACATTGAGCGACGCATCGGAAAACAGGCTTTGATTTATTCTGAGACGTCCAGGAAGACTGCAGAGTGCGACGCAAAGACGCACTGCGAGCTCTTTCACCTTTTTTTTTTTTTTATAAATTACGGGCTTTGGTGTGCAGCCATTTCGACCATTTTCTCGCCTCATCGGGGGTCACAAACCCACGATGCGCGCTGAACCTCCACACGTTCGCGCGATTTGAAGCATCGGTCTACCGCCAGAAGCGATTATGATGATGATGATGACGACGAGCGGAAAAAATGTAATTCCAGAGCAATTCGAGGCAATAAAACCGGCCGCGACAAGGAGGAGGTATGACACGGCGGTGGCGGTGGAAGGGACCTGAAGAAAAGTCTTCCACGTCCTGGGGACTGGGGCGCGGGGCCCGGCCGGGGCTCCGGCAAATGGCACAAACCGCGGCTTATGTGATTCCACAAGTTTTTAATTTAATTGTTGTGAGGCGGAATAGTAATTGCGGTTTGATGTACACGGAGCAATGAACTTGAACTAGACAAGCGGGCCGCGCGCCGCGCTCCCGTGGAGAGCAGCGCAACGCTCAGGTGCCGGATGGAGTGCACATCGCATCTTCATTGCTCCCATTCAGTCGCCAGGAATTTTATGGATATGCCACTTTTTGTGGGCTATTCAATCTTTTATTAATATTTGCCCAAGGAGGTTTGCTCGGTGCTCGCATCATGCAATTTAATGCAAATGAGGGCTGCTGCTCCGACAAAAAGTCATTTCAACAAAACCCCGCCACTGCACCCGGATAGTGCTGATGTTTTACTATTATTGCGATAATGCGCCATTACCTAACGATTTTTCCGGCGATGGCAACAGGAACACTGCTCCTAGTAAAATGGAATTAATTTTTTTTCTAACAAGGGCACTTCCACGGGAATTGCTTTGAAGATTGCAAATGGTTTAGAGCAAAAACATTATCGATCCCCCGGGGTTGCAACCGCTGACGATTGGTCTGAGATCTGTGGGAATTTTTTGCTATTTTGAATGGGTAGTGGTTTTGATTCACTCGTTTTCAAATTATATATTATTTTTATATTGAAATTTCTGCAGTGTTTTTTGTAGTCTGTACCTACTGTACCACAATTTATAAAAAAGGCATAGACATAAAAGGGGATCGGATGTAGGTAGGTACTACTTCAAAATAGCCATAAAAATTTGGTTAAAATTGGTAAAAATTGGTTATTAATATTTTTAGTAATCCTTGTTCATAAAATTCATGAATGGCAATCATTTACCTAAAAAGTTAAATGAAAATATAAAGGGAAGAAACAAATTCAAAATTATTTGTATTTTTTATCAAGATGCAGAATTTCATAAATAATGATTTATTTTATTTTGAAAGACATTTTATATAAAAATAAAAATATTTTAAGAATAAACTGAAACTGTAAATGTAACTGACTAACCAGATACCTGTTGTTTTCCAGATATGCAAACCACACAGTTGGGAAAGAGAAGATGATGTAGCTCACCTGTAACCGGGTCCAAAGTGCCAATCAAAGGATTTTATAAAACCGAGACAAAAGACTTTTTGCAGGAAGCAAGGTAAGGAGCTGCTTGTTTTCTTCTCATTACCGATTAAGACAATCTAATTCATCGACTGAGAACAAGCGCGTCCGGTCATTTATATCTCATTTGGGGCCCCTAGCTCATGCCCAGCCCTCTTTCGCGGTGGTCGAAATCACCTCGAATTGCCCAATATTTCGGGAAGGTTTTTGTGCGGCGATATCCAAGCCTTTTATTTAGTCAACACGTTAATTACGTAACCATTAGCCAGTTTACAAATTCTCAGGTCGTTTGCCAGGCCAAGAGCCCATAAATTTTTTCCGACGAGAAATGCACCCAATTATCAAAAAATTGTTTCTTCTTTTTTACGCTTTTATCGGACAGAGGTAAGGGTCATTAAAAATTTTAAAAATTTTCATCGTAAAAATTAATGAGCGGTTTGGAGGATCGTTCTCGGGGACACACACGGCTCTGCATGCAAATGATCTGTGAAATACTCCCTTTCTCCGTACTCCGTGCTCCGTCGATGGCGGTTACTTCTTGTGTGACAGAATGAGTTTTGAAGACATCATCCAAACTCTGGGCTTTTAGATATACGCCATAAATTTGCTGTTTGTTTGATGACATCAAATTATTTCTGCCTTTTGTCTTTAATGGGTGAGAGGTTGTTAAACGTGAGCGCACGGGCAACCGCAAGGCTGTTAATTTTGTCCGGTTATGGTCTTCAACTGCAGTTATAGGTAAAAGTTGTTTATTGCTTAATAAAAGTTATTCTGGGAATTTAACGACGAAAATGCATTTGCTTTGGTGTGCGGTCTCGAATAGATGAAAGTAATTCAAGGCCTTTTATAAGGGTTCTTCTGCTCTTTTTAAAACACCTGGATATGTTTTTCCGTTGTAATGAACTATTTTACTGCGAGTTAATGGAGAGTGAATAATTTGAAATGTGTTCCGTCAAACGGAATGGCTTGGTGCTCAATGGAGATATTTGAAAAAAAAGAAATTATCTGCATTCAGTGGTTAATTGATATTACAGAAAATTAATAGGAAAATCTTTTTCAAGTATCCATAACTGTGCTGTTTTACACTGCGCAGAATAGAATTATATTTTATTGCAAGGAATGGAGCGCTTAATGCGGTATGTAAAATTCGGACATTCGCCACCGTTTATGAAGCTAATTATCTGGAATTTTAGATTTTCATTAGTATTTAAAAAAAGAAAAAAAACTGCTGTGACTTTCAGACAGATTTCGATGTGTTATCAGAAAAGGGATCGGTTTTTCTCTTTTGGTATACGGATTAATAAAAAGCATCACAAAGCATGTATGATTGCTCATAGAGCAACAACCAATACCCAGTTTGGCCTCACCTGCAAGGAGGTGTACCTAATTCCATCGCCCGAAAACACTTGCCATTATGAAAGCCCCATTTTCGAAAATTTCCCCTCATCACAATAACTCCCCGGAGCCGAGGGAGCAGCATCTGGCACCTAATCCTGTCACGGTGATGTTGTCACCAACCGCATGCCCCCTAAATGTTATCCCATAAATTTTTCCACCTTACCTACTGCGGCCCTCAAAAATATCTCTGCAGTCTCCTGACGGATTAAATAAATGGGGAGACTCCATTAAACCTTAAAGCATGATAGAACACCGCCACGTCGTCTTCCATGCAGGGCATCTTTAAACCGCCGAACGTCCTTGAACCTTTCGCCGAGCACTGGAAAAAATCGAACGGCCCACATCCTGGCGAATCTATCTCTAGTGCCAGGCGCGGGGGCCGGGGGCGGTACGTCCTCACATCACCCGGAGAGTAATAACAAAACCGACGCATATCGGCAATAAATCTGAATTCAATTTATATCGGGCCGACATCATCCTGGCGCTCCGCTCCGACATCCTGTGACTCTGCGGAGGAGCCCTGCGAGTTCTTTTAGCCGCTCAGCCCGCCGTCGTTCGGCAGAGGTGTGAACCGCCTCTTCTTTGATGAATGCGGGCGCCGGGCGGGGGCGGGAAATGATACCCAACAGGGCGCTTTATCATACACCGCGAGGCACGGGAGGCATTCTCACCTTGCAATTGAAATTTACGTCCTTTTTGCAATTTTGTTTTACTATTGCCTTCGACAGGTCGTAAATTGTGCAAGTGCGGCGGAACTCCCCCGGCTCCCGGTGTCTTCCGGCGAGATACTGCAGCGAATTTACTGCCCGGGCCGAGTCCCGTGCGACTGCTTAGTTACTATAGAAGAGGACTGGGCTGGGGCTTCCCAGGGACCCCGGGCGGGGGGCTTTAACGTGCTGGCGGCTTACTTACAAAAAGAGCGCGAAAATATATTTTTTTTGTTGCTACATTTTCTTTTGTGTCCCCCTTTTGTCTGTTAATTTTTAAGGAGCCCCGAGATTTATTTGTTCTCCTCGCAGACGCTGGACAATTCGAGACATCACGCTGCGAGTGCACTTTCAGAGAAGCGGAGTAAGAACAATGCCGCCACGTCACTCCTGCCGTGCGTCTTATGTGTAATAAACGCTGCCTTTCAGCCGGGAGACGTATTTAGGCCTCCTGCCCAACCGGGATGCAAACACATCTCTCTATAAATTAAAGCGACTTTGAATGGATTCTTCGAGACGCGGCATTTCCGTCTTTGCGGCTGGAGTTCTTCGCCACGTCTCTCCCGGACGACATGCAAAACTGGTTGGTTCCCGGTTCCCAGTTGTGTCCAGCCGGCCATTACAACCCGTCCGGACGGCCCCTGCTGGTCAGCCCGGCACTCCATTTGTTGTCCCGCCCCGCCGCACTGCCCCCTCACTCGCGCCTCGCCTGCCCGAGCGCGAACATGAGAAATGCGGCGGTGCACAATTCACGATGCACCAAAGCGCAAAAAATAACACATCCGCGCCGTAGAAGTATCTGAGTATCTGGCAATTAAATTTATTGCAGCATCCTCCAGCAGCAGTGTCTTCGGCGCCTTTTTTCGCCTGTGCCGCGCTCATCCATCTTCCGAGCGTCGTTCAAAGTGTCTTCTGCCGTGCTTTGAATGTACTCGGCCCCGTCCTGCTCCCGCCCGGCCGCGGACTCCATTTAATCCGAGCTCCGGAGCTCGAGTTATTTATACATTTTATTGGCACCAGGCGAAGAAAGGGCCTTTTTGTTCCGCGCCCTTAACCCGAAATCCTGCTCCTTGAATGGATGAGGGATGGCCCTTCTTTGTACCTGCCCGTCCTTTGAGTGGGGCTCGCCGAGGTACGCGGGTTCTTCTAATGCGAAAATTGCAAAACAATGAGATTTCCGGTTATTTCACCGGCGAGGAGGGCATTTAAGCTCCTTGGGAACCAGCGCTGCGCGAGTGATGGACGACGAGTCGCTTTTTTCGAGAGCGCTGCCAACGACTGTTTCGGCGGACTAGAGCTCATTATTTTTGGAACAGGACATTCTACATCCTGTCCATTGAATGAGTGATGAGGGAGTTGTGGAAATGTAGAATGAGCACAATAGATCGCGTTTTTGCCTCCAAGCTCCCGGCTCCTGGAGCAGTGCGACAGTTAAGGGTTTAGAATTAAGCGCAGCACACTCATTAGGGCAGTTCTTGCCCCTGAGGGTTGGCATGCTTCGGACGCAAGATTAATGCATTTTGTTCTTGACAACTCCTTGCATGGGTCAGAGAATTCTATATTAGTCTCTGTAGCGCCGGATAGTGATTTATCCAGAAAGTTTTCTGTTGAAATATTTCGTAATTTTATATTGAACTACATAACTTTGCAAACAACTAATGCATATAAACTTTAAGTGAAAGTCACGGATGCGTTTTAATCTGTTTACCGATTATGACAAAGTTTTCGTCATGTATACGTATACATATACCTACTTTTCAACATAATGTATAATAGCCGTGTTCTTTTTTTTATTTTACATGTTTCTGTTTATATAGCAAATTTTGCATTGAATTGAATTTTCAAATCCGATAAGTACATATGTTAAAAATTTAATATTAATCAACCAAATCTAAATTAACAACATTTTTGTAGTCTAAATTTATTTTTAGATATTTCATTTCAAATACTTCTAAACTAACAAAAGACCGCCAAAATTGTGTGTATCGGTTTTTAAAGTTTCTGAAGCCGCTCAATTTAAGATCGTTATAGAAATTTGCGAAAAATAAATTCGATGAAAGTAACTAGCAAGATGGTATTTTAGAGTTTCAAAGGAGCTCCCCGATGGGCTCATAATTCAATTCTCACGCGGCACATAACGCGTCGCGCCAGGTTGGCTGCGGCCACGCAAGGGCCGTCGACGTCGCAGAGATCCCGAACTCCAATTACGTTCGGCCATCGACCAAAATGGTTTTCTCATATTTTTTCACGAAACGGCCACAAAAGAGCTGTCAACCGCATAATGGGGCAGTTGTCACGCACGTTGTGCTGTTGCGATGTGGGCGCCCAATACCGCCTAAGAAATTCAACAGATGTCACGGCCTTCACGTTTTTATCACAAAACTTTTCGTGTATACGCGTCCGGAGCGGGCCGGCCAACCCCCGCCCCGAGGGTGGATAAGCGAAAAAAGTGGACAATGAAAAAGCCACAACACACTGGCGCCCTGCTCACGAGCAATTACTCCTATGAAATGCAAACCAGAGGCATAAATCGTTTTTTGTGGACGTTATTACTTGGATCATACCCTTCGTGACCACCAGCGCAATTTCCTTGGAGCAAATTGCCGTCCAGCAAAGGAACTTGTGGTGAGTTTTTTCCTCCTTTCCACTAGCCCTAGATCCACACGTCCGCTTCATGCCCCTCGGTGCAGTGGCGGCTGGGCTAGGAGCAGATATTCTGCAAAACGTCACGATGGCACGTTTTCTGGGGGATATCGCGAAAGCTGGTGGACATTTAACAACGACGATATCCGCCCGACCCGAGGCCCTCCGCCCAGTCACCAGAAGGGACTAAATTATTCCGAAAAGCCAAGGGAATGCTGCAGCCTTAAGGGATAACCGGGTTGGTGATTTCGCCCTTAATCCCACTTTGATGTTACTTTAACCCACTGCACCGGGGCCCCGTGGTATTGAATGTTAGGTACGTGCGGCGGTCACGCTGCCGCCGCCACCGATCTGTGCCACCGAGCCCATATGCAGATTTCCGCGCAAATTACATCGTACAACGTGCAAAGGCCCGATGAGTGAGTTGCACATGCACCGGCGATTTGCAGGGCAATTTGGGGCGCCCGGCTCGACCTTTGTACTTTTTACATGTCCTTACTTTGCGTCCCCTGGTTTTTTCCGGGAACAAAGACTGCTTGTTTTCTTTTATTTATATGAAATGCATAAATCAGTTTATTTTTCTTCAAAGTATGTAAATATAGTCGCGTTATAAACTGTTTTCAGTGTGGCAGTCCACTTTTTTTAAAAAACCGTCTTTCACGAATTAAAATAGCAGATCTATAAGACCTAGCTTCAATTAATACTTATTACTCCATCAAAGCACATTGTAGTAATGTCACATTAAATGATAAAACAAACAGACTGAGAAATATATCAGACAAAAGGCATAAAAATAGCCTTTAATCGAAAGAGACGAAGATTTCATAATAATTTACTGGAACTAGAAATATGTAGGTACATATATAAAAAGGTATATTTTGTCCCATTCTCGTCGTTCACTTATAGATTTTTTCTTTGATATTTGCGACTGAAAGGAAAAAAAATGTCGAAATTACTTTGAAGTAAATGTGGCTAAACTAGACACGTTCAATATTCTCAAGAAAAAGTAATACAGAAAATATTTTCCATGAAATAAACGAGTAAAGCCGGAAAAATGTTCCTTGAGACTTGTTACTTACATTTGAATACCACTGTACGTTACAAAAGGCGCGCTAAGCGTTCGTTTGCGTTCTGGCAATAAAGCGGAAATCCATTTGGCTTAAGAAAACTTCTGTGGGAAAAATATCCCCATAAAGTTCTTTGTGATCGTTGCGAGTGGCCCCGACTGGAAACAACAATAAAAATGTGTACAATGCACAAAGGAGTTAAGGGGCAAGGACGCGCCGCGCCATGGAATAAGTAAGCCAATGCAAAGCAGCCACTTTAGGAAATGCTCAAGGAGCCATGAAAAATTCACCATCACCCGAACCCTATTCATGTATAAAAAATAATATCCCGGTTTTATCCATTTTAAATCCTGTAATCCTTAGAACAGAGCCTGCTCCAGGGACGCTTGTTAGATAGGAGGCCTCCCCTTTTTTAGAGCCGGGAACAAATTTAAATTGCTAACAGGAAAAAAGCGAACGAAATGAAAATTATTTCCGATGAAACGACCTCACCCTGCACTTCACCCGCCCGCATCCAGTGGTTTCGGAATCTTTGATTTTAAAGTGGAGGTACAAAGGCCCCAGTGCTCTCGGACGCCATTAAGCAAGAAACAATTCCGAAACGAAAAAGGGATATGATCCTCTTTTATATTCATGTATGTGCATGATGTCGAGTGTGTGTGTAATCCGGGCCCCATACGATTCGGCTTGCCTGGGCCTTTCTAAATAATTTCAGATCCGAAGATACCCACAGTCATCCCTTAAACCTTTTTAGGCTGCCCACCCCTATACACCCTCTCAAGAACAAAGCGGAAAACATGACTCAAAGAACAAGGGGAGCGCCCCTTTCGTGCCATCATTAAAACATACCCAGCCAAAAATGTCGGTATATTTGTTAATCACAACCTTGGATTATAAATATGCGTGCAATTAAAGAAGTATTTAAATTTAAGCTCCTCAATTATTGAAAGTACATTTCTTTAATCTTTAAGTGTTTATATGTATTTTATAAGTTAAACCTTAAACCCATATATTTAAATAGGTTCTAAAATCCAGATTTGTTCTACGCAATTCATAAAATTTATCATTTACTAAAATCTAATCTAGTGTGGACACACATTTTAATATTTAAAAGTTAAGTCCGAGTATGTGTGCAATCTATTACTAATAAGTTTGAACAGGCAACAAAACTAATTAGTTCCTCTCCTCTTCTCTTCCAGGAAAATATTTCCGGAGTTGCGACAACGCGAACAAATCAAAGGAAAAATGTCTGGACGAACAGCAGCGATTTCTTATGCCTACTCGCTTGCCATTGCGATGCTTGCCAGCAGTGTGATTTTACCGACGAATGGTCTTGCCAACTGTCCGCTGGGCTGCAAGTGCGACGACGAAACGCTGGTCGTGAAGTGCGGCGAGGGTCATCTCGACGTCTTGCCGATAGCACTGAACCCCTCGATACAGCGACTGGTCATCAAGACGAACAAAATTAAAACGATCGACTCATCGATCCAGTTCTACGCGGAGCTGACCTTCCTCGACCTCAGCTACAACCACCTGAACAACATCCCGCCAAGGACCTTTGCATATCAGAAGAAGCTGCAGGAGTTGCACCTGAACCACAACAAAATCGGTTCGGTGAACAACAAAACGTTCCTCGGCCTCGGCGAGTTGACTGTCCTCAACCTGAGGGGGAACTTCATCGAGGAGCTGGAGCGCGGGGTGTTCGCCCCCCTGGTCAAGCTCGAGGAGCTCAATTTGGGCCAGAACCGAATCAGCAAAGTCGACCCGAGTGCCTTCGATGGCCTGGTCAACCTGCGCGTATTGTACCTGGACGACAACACCTTGACGACTGTTCCCTCAGCAACGTTCCAGGCTATGCCTAGTTTGGCCGAGCTGTTCTTGGGAATTAACTCATTCACCACGATTCCGAAGGGGGCGTTCCAAGATCTCAAGGGACTAAACAGGCTAGACCTGCGGGGGGCCGGCCTCTACAACATATCTCATGAATCTCTGAAGGGCTTGGAAGGTGTCCGGATTCTCGACCTATCTGACAACCGGCTGCACAGAATCCCGACTGTGGAACTGAGCACGCTAACGCGGCTCGAGGAGCTTTCGCTGGGACAAAATGATTTCGAAGTAGTTCCCGAAGGTGCCTTTGTCGGGATGACCAATCTGAGGAAGCTGGACATCACAGGCGCTCTGAAGCTTAGGAAAATTGAAAACGGCGCTTTTTCCACCAACACGAACTTGGAGTCGTTGACTTTGGCATCGAATAAGATGCTTTCAGAGGTCCAGGAAGGTGCATTAAGTGGACTGCCCCATCTAAAGCACGTTGTTCTTCGGGACAATGCTCTAACCACACTGGCGGAAGGACTTTTTCCATGGAATGATCTCCACACCTTCGACTTATCCGAAAATCCGATTGATTGTGACTGCCGTATACTCTGGCTAAGAAATCTACTGGTCTCGAAAAATTCAACGAATGACCAGGTTGCCAATGTCTTATGCGATTCACCTGAGAGACTGCGCGAAGAGCCACTTAAGGCCGTCACACCAGAATTATTAGGATGTGCCCACAGTGACCCTCGGAAGCAGGCAATGATCGGAGCTCTCCTGGTGGGATCAGCAGCAACTATCACTGCCTTGGCTCTCATTTTGTACCGTTGCAGGAGAAAGATCCGGGAAGTACTCAAAGGGGGGTGGGGCAACAGCGCCCTCGGTCGTAAGGAGCGCGAGTATCAAAAAACTTTCTCAGATGAGGAGTACATGACAAGGCACCCCCACCCTTGCCTTGGAATTCATCCCACCCTTGCTAACTACCCCCACCACCACCCAAGCCTGAGACCTATACCGGTAACGGAGCTATAGCTAGAAGCGCCACCACCTCCTCCTCGGGGGAGGGGGGCCTCGACACTGCAACAACTTCAGGTACCAACCTCGACTGCACTTAACGGCACAAACGGAACAGCGACATTCCTCCAACTGAGTCAGGACCACCTCATGATGCAGCAGCAGCCCCAGCTCCAGAAGGCACTGCCCCAGCAGCCTCCAGAGGTCTCGAACCAGAACCACTACAGCCAGCCACTGCCACCTGGTGGCGGCATGACGAAGGCCTGCTCGACGACGGACCGGCCCATCCGTGCGAACAACGAAGGCTATCACTTCGGCAAGCACCACACGATCGGCAATTCCGTTAGCCACAGCGACTACATCCACCGGAACAGCCACTACTCGATGCCGATCGACCACGACCGCTCCCCGTCGCCCACGCCAACACCCCCACCTCCCGCTCTGCCCCTCAGGAACGGCAGTATTAACGGGAGTGGAACGGGGCGGAGGTCCCTCACGTCGCGGCACTACCATTGATCACGCACACACATTGGCGATGGCACTCACACACACACTTCGCTTGTTTTTTTATTGTAAGATACCTGGGACTCCGCGGGGGCGGTTTGACAATTGAGAAAGAAGAAGACTTAATTTTTTAGGCAAAATCGAGTGATTTCTTATTTTTGTAATTATTTCACTCCGCGCTAGTCAGCGCTCGCATCGTCGAGCGACACTAGCGCCGTCTGTGGGAAACGACCGAGAGTGACTAAGCGACTAAGGAATTTGTAAATTCATTTGTAAATATAAGCGATAAGTAAGGTACTAAATTAAAATATGAAAATGAACTAAAAGCTGAGAGCGGCCTCGCGGGGCCGCCGCACAAACGACTTATAGACAGACACAAGGTCCAGTGATGTACATTTTAAGTTATTCCTTATTTTGTGTATAGCGAGAGCGCAGAGAAGGCAGGCTACTGTAAATAAATTTTAACGCGTTAGGTTTTGTAGATAGCCCTAAGTCAGTTAAGCGTCGCTCGCCGGCGCGTCTAGTGAGGCGACGGATTTGTTCTTTCCAAATTTCTTTTTAAGTTTTCCGCGAAACTGCGGAAACTGATCAAAAGAATATTCGATAATTTATTAAAGAAAACTTTCAAACATTTCATTTCCGTGTTTTTATTTTTTCGCCGGCTTTGGTTCTTGTGGGTGGAACTCTTTGGTTTTTTACTTTGCTCTTCGCCGGATTTTTTGTTGTACGCTCCGTGGATGGAATATTCGGTGAGTGCTTTGCTCCGGGTGAGATGGTTTTCTTTGGTTTGAATTCAATGTTTTATTTTGCATGCAGGTGAGTATATTTTTATGCACCTAATCCAATAATCCCCATCAGAAAACAATTTTCCTTTTTTTTTAAGTATAATTTTTATAAATTGAGTTCAAGTAGGTAACTTTGTTTCGGTTTTTGCATGTATTTAACGCAAACTTATTAATCAAGGCCTGTTTAAATGTTCGATATTAAAAATATCAACAAGTCGAAGGTTTTTCAAGATCAGATCCGAAGTTTCTACATTTGTAGTTCGCAAGAGGTATGGGAAAATAACATAAATTTTATCTGTTGATTATTTTATTTATTTCCACAACTTCTCTTCGAAATTTGAGTTCAATGTTTTAAACTCAAATGTGAAAGTAACGTGAAACTATTCAGAATAAATTATTATCTTACCTCGAGATTTTTGAAAGAGCATAATATTTGATTCCAAAGGTGTATTGAGAAAGAAAAGGAATGGACAAAAATTTTTTTTAAGTTTTTTATTTTATTGTTATTTTTTTTTTTTACAGTTTAGTTAACTTTATACTAGAAAATATATTATTTTTTGAGTAGGTGAGTATCCGCGAGTCAGCGCAAGATATAAATGTAGCTTAAAGAATGATAGATAAAAAAAAGAGAAGAAAGTTAATGATAAATATATGTGGAAAATTAAAAACATTCTTCACCTTTCAATTTGAGCATTTTAACATGTATTTGTTTTTATTTTCACGCCATTAAAGCACTACTAAAATAATATACATAAAAGAAAGAACTACACAAAAATTATTATTTTAATTTCATTAATAACTTTACAAATTTTTTGTTGCTAAATTTGTGTAATATAAACATAACTGCCACACTGCATATACTTTTCGATATGTGTACGAAAACCTTTCAAACTGATTGTGAGTGTAAGTAGGACCAGTTTAAGAATTTTATATCAGAATTTAAGTAAAATTGGGTATGCATTATAAATTTGCACATTTGCCCAAAGAGATTCTGCCAACTTAAAATAGAAAAAAACAACCCCAAAAAAGCAATTCGAAATCAGCATATTTGTCATTTATAGGTCATTCTACTGTTTATATCTGCCAAAATTAATTACTTTCGGAAATATATCGCTTTGCAAATATTTTCTCAAAATTCCAATGCAAATTTTGCTCGTTAATTATATCTCTCCGCAGGGTGAGTAAACGAAATTTCAATTTTTTCCCTGTAAATATTAAATATCACCCGATGGGAGCATTTTAACAGAGTGCGTCTACCCACAATTTATTTTTAGTGAGTTGAGTGCATGCAACTAATTAATTTTACTAAAAAAACAAGTGCACACTGTGGCGAATATTATCATAATTGATCAGCCCCGAGGAAAGTCGGGCGTGTACATAGGCCTCTGCGCGGGGGTTACAACATAGAATCTTCTAAAAGCAATAAATCAAACTCAAAACGTAGCTCGATTATGTTTCTCCTTCGCGTCAAGGACTCTGGTGGATGTTAGCGAGGAACAATTTACTGGGTGTAAAACTTTTACGATTGTCTGGTACAAAGGTATAAATAAAAAAGCATTTAAAATTAGAGCCTACTTCTAAGAAACACAACACTTAATACAAGGGAGTTTATACTAACGTAACGTAAAGGATATTTAACTTTTGCCTCATTTTAAGACTTAAAGAATCAAACTTTTAGTGTAGAGTAAGAGTACGACTGTAAATTAATGTAAAAAGGGCCAAGGCGATGATTGAACTATATTTAGACAGATTTGAATCAATAAATATTACGAAGAAGCAGCCTACAGAGCTCATAGATATTCACGAGGAGTGTTGCAGCGTTGTACATAGGCCGCTGCACTTGCACCTTCTGATTGTTGACATTTTCATTCACTACCTGACTCCTACGGTATAATCAGGGTATGCATGAACCGTTCGTTTGCCTCTTTCGATTTCTTCGAAGACTCCGTTGAAGCACTGTACCAAGGCCACCGTTCCGTTCCACTTTCTGGATTCTTTCGCTCTGGGCGACGTTTTTTAGGATACAAATACAAATCAAGTGGATCTAATGTTCGAATCTAAGTGTCATACTTAAAAATCATCTTCAGAATTAAGCATGGCGAAGCTAAAGAGAATCTCATAAACCGGCTAAATTAAACGTATCTAAAGTAGAGGAAGGTGGGAATTAGGAGAGTAAACAAATATATATTTTATACAGCAGACTAATTGTATTTAAGCGTTACTTTCGTTCAGTCGATTGTTTTGTACATATGTAGTTGTTTTAAGGTTCGTAGGTAATAAATTGACTTTTTGAAATTTAACAGAATTTTTAAGGTTCTTGTGGATATTTTCATTGACTGTATGTTTTCCATTTACTAATGAGAAAATGTGAAGAAGCTCTTTTTTGAAATGACGGATAAACTGTAAAATTAACTGGACTTAGAAGTTTGTAAAAACCAACACTAAACGATATTCAGTGGACTAAGAACTATTAAATATTAATATTTCACCAAGGAACAACCAAACGAGATATAAGTGGGAAGATTTTATGAAAAATAAATATGAATTTAAAAAATTTAAACAAAGCGTTTTTATTGCTCCCGACTCCTCAAGATATCATTCACCTCGTCCATAGGATCATCTTAATTTTCTATATGTAAGCAACTCTCTTTTATTGTAAGATAAGATCCCGAAGTACCTATCCTTAGTTCGAAGCATGGGAATTTTTTAAGAGTCTGAGAGGAAAAATGGTTTTTTGTTATTATTTTCGAAGCTCTACATTTTTCAAGAAAATGTTTGTCATGAAAAATTGAAGGTCATATGTATGAATTCAATAAAAAATTGCGCAACTAGTCCTTTTTGAGTAAATTTGCAATGCCCCTTGTAAAAAAAACCTATAGCTAACATTTTTAAACCATGCAGGGTTTCTACAATATAATGTAGCTTGGATAGGGTTCATTCGACATAGAAAAATAATAAGTCTTTTCCGTAGAGAATTTAATGAAATTAAAATAGATAAAACTCTATTTGTTGCTTTGAAATTCTGTGCTTAAAATTTGGTACCTGATTGAGAAATCGTAAGAAACGTCATATACGACAGTGATTTGATTTCAAAAATTTCGTCTGCAACCGTAGTGCTATGGTGATTAATATTTGAAAGAAAAGAATAGTCTTTAAATATCGAATAAAACTAAATTAGGAAGGGTTGACACTGAGAGCTTGGTTTATGGTGTTAAGCTGAAAAAGAGAATAGGACCTAAACAGGTTACAATTCGTGTTGTATTTGTTGTTCAAAAAAAAAAAATTTAAAAGTGTAAGTTTTCATCCAATTTATTTACTCATAGTGTGCTCTAAAATCTAATTACAACTCCAAATATATAATTAAATTCTCCGTTTTTATTTTTAAAACAAAACAAGATCACTCCAAACGCAAAACACAATACATAGTGTTGGAAAATTAATAATAATCTGCGTAGTCTCAAAAGTCAGGTTTATCCTTGAGATAAAATCTTTCTACAAAATTCTGTGCAAATTTCCTCCCTTGAAAACTCCAAGCGTGAATTATATTCAAAAGAAATTTCTCTCCAAAAAATAGTTGAGGTCCCAAAGGTGAAGCTCATTCATAGGAAAATAGGAAGTATATTCCACATGGTGGATTCAGAAATTTCTCGAAACTTTAGCCGATTCTGGGCAATCAATGGCAAATTTGGCAATGCCATTAAAGTCCCCTGAACTTTTTGTTGACATTTGACTTCTGTCATCGGAACACAAGCTTAAGTTGGCCGCGCGAGTTTCGATCGAGTGAGTTTCTCTTCGTGAGTGTTACTTTTATTGGAATGATCCACAATGGGTAAGTAATCTTTCTGCTTTTTCATAAAAAATCGATTAGCTTATTTTAGTTATAATATTTTTTAATTCATTCTTTTTACTTTTTCAGCGACTAAGATGTGCCTGTGAACACCCAGGTACCAGGTGATGCATGATTTCATATACATATACATTAGTAGTTCATTTTTGTTATAATATCAGTCAGACTCTCAAGTACAACGAACAATGGTATTGTTAAAGAAATACATATATCTATCTGGATACTTTGATGCTAAATGTGCCGCTAAATATTTACTGGATTTTTTTTTTTAAATCGAGGAAATGACACTTCCTTATATTGTACATATTTTATTTCCTCGTATAAATTGAATGAAATTAAACTCTAGGCATCAGATAGAGCCAAAAACTGGGTCATCAGCTGGATGCGAAACCTTTTAAACATATCCCAGTTATAAACCATTTCAGAGTCCCTCGAAGTGTCCATTATTTGAAAGCACAAATCAAATGTGCCGCGACAGACACGCCCGCAACGCACAAATCGCAATTGAAACCTGCCGGAGCTGCGAAAAAAACGGGAATCGCGGACAGTGATTTTGTCGCGAGGTCTGGCAGCGGAGGTCCAATAAATTTAAATTAAACTTTTATCAGGCCGGCGATTTTTCATTATTTCGATTGGGACACGGGCGCAGTCATGAAACGACCGGCTATTTCATATTTTCATAAAAGTCCGGCCATAAATGCGCTCTATGGTCGCGAAGAGCCATTTAAATTTGTTTTCGCAATGGGGAAAAACTCATAAAAGCGCCCGGCCCGACTAATCACTGTAGAGGCCCCGCGGCCCGCAGCCCCGATACATACACGGTCGATTTTCTCCCGGCTCGGGGAGCATTTCCACTTATGCCCCACCTGTGCCCAGGTACTCGGCAGTGTTTTATTGACGTTAAAGACCAATTTTAGCCCTGTTTCGGTGTTTCGATGCTCGCTAGTGGGGCCAATTCCGGGCGCCACCCGGCCCGATCGGGGGTGTTGTATTCCTCAAGTGGAGTGGCGGCCCTCGAAAGGGAAAAAATCGGCCACAGGAAAACCGAGCAGCGCGGAGTGGAGGAAGGCGGAAATCAGGGCAATTATGCTAAGTGCATTTTTCCACACTATAAAACGGGTGAAATGTAGCCGTTGCGGGCGGCGTCGTTGTTGCGGCCGCTGTTCCCTTTTTTCCCCGTCTTGGGGCGCAATGTGGCTTCTTGCGGCCTGCCGGAGCTCGCAGCGCTGCAGGTGCGCCCCAAATAGGTGCTTGCTTTTTATTTCGCCAGGATGCACTTGCGCCGCTGTTCGCAATTAAATTTATGCTGTTACAATTATGTAAGCACAAACTTTTGCGGCCGTGCGCTCTCCCGCCCACGCCGGCACCCGGGCAGGACGACGACGACGACGACGAAGACGCCGGGCTGCGACGACACGCTGGCGTTAGACGTGAAAATTGAAAGCAAAAGCATAAGTTTCAAGGAATCAGGTGTTATTAAGGTAATTGCATTCTGAAGTGAAGTTTGCTTTAAGACTGGGTGCAGGTGGAAGCCATTTACGTGTTTGTGCGAAAGGCAAACACGCTGGTAATTAATGGCTTAGTTTGCCGCATCAAAGGCAAAACAGATACTTGAAAAGGAATTATTAAGTGCGCTTGCAGTTGCGGGTGGCGCCCGGCAAACACGGCACACGGCGACCCGCTTTCTTTGAGCATTTTGAGCGGAAGCCGGCAAATTCTCGCGTGTGCAATTGGCACAGTTTGGCGAAAAAGTAACTTAGATAGGTTACTGGAACTAGAACAAAGTTTAAAGGGATTCTCGTACTGAAAACTGAAAAGCGTAACAACGTATTTAAAAGCACTTAGAATAGCGCACTCAAAAATAGAAACAGTGGGCATATCCACATGATTTTCAAACTTTTAGTTTTCTGGCTTTTGCGCCAGCACTTCAGCTAGAACCTATTTTTAAGTAGGGCATCATATAGGACTAGAGAGCTAAGTACTAACAACTCATAGGTAAAGGCAAAAAGGAGTGGGTGCTTTTAGTAGCACTGCCGCCATTTGTTGCTTTAAATACCTAATAGAAGCATTTCTGTACAAAATTGATATTTTCTTTTCACCTGAAAATATGACATTAAATTTTGTGAAACTACATTTTGCCCTCTTTTGTTTCATTATTTAATATAATTACATATAACACAGAAACCACATTTTCTCCCTGGACGTGATATGTATGTATTTGTACTGCTTACGAATTTTCCGTAGTCAGAAAATCCGAAATTTAAAATATTCAATCACGGTTTTCGAGAAAAGTAGAGTGAAAAGTGGGAAAATTCAATTGCAATTTCTTCGAAAATCGTGGAGGTTCGACAAGACTCAAAACGAAATTAAAATGAAAGCTTTTACCTTCAGCTTATTTATGAAATATGATTAACGTGCAACATCTACCTTTAGTTTTTAGCACCTATTTCAGGAGATTGTTCCTGCATTGATATTTAATATTTTATGTGAAATAAATTCGTTTCTGAAAAAAGTTAATTCAAATGAATTTTTCAAGAAGTTGCTAAGCTTTCTGTATTTTCATATAATGGCTGAAAGTTTGAAGTCTTTATTCAGCATCATTCATAAAGGGGCGTATTACATTCTGATATTTTTCAAAAAGCGTTTCAAATACATATTTATAAAATAGGAATTTTTTGTTTTTTCACGCTTTTATTTTGGATTCAGGTATACCACCCTATAAAAATTAAATACCACATCAAACAACTATTGAAATTAAAAAGGGACTTTTGTGAGCCTGTATGTACATCAGAGTAGGTATATGAAAGAATCTCTTCAAATTAGAGTCATTTTTAGTTTAACGTACCTATAAGATAATCTTTTTTTAAATCTAAATATATAATTGTATTAAGTAGGTACATACTTGTTTCTTTGAAGTAGTGTTACCTATTTAACTAAGAGAAAATGAGATCTATATGTGGGATTTGTCTGTTATTTAGTGAATGGTTTTAAAGAAATTGATTGAGTTTGCTGTAAAGGATTTGATAACTAGTTTTATTAAATATTTATCGATCGATTACCTGGGCTTCATAACCGATCAAAAATAGCTTCATGTAGTGTATTATTAGCGCAGACTTTGCTGAAATGCATAAAAATATGAAAACCTTTTAAAACTCACTGAAAGTAGCACGTCGAACAAAACGTACGATAAAAAAATTGATTGAGTTTGCTGTAAAGATGTTGGATTATCTAGAAGTGCTCCAGATCCAAAATCGTATTTTCGAAAAATATGCCTAACTTAGGTACTTGAGACTGTTAACAGCTAGGAGCAGTTGCACAGCGTCACGGGCGCCAATCTCCCCTCATTGAAATGATAGAAAAACGCGTGAACAGAATTTTCAATTATTCCTCCATCACCTCGTCCGCGGAGGAGGGTTGCCGCCTCTGCCCCCGGAGCACTCGAGCACCGAGCACCCCTCCGTCCGGGGGTTGCGCAGCTCTAATTCCGAAAATATTGCAATTTATGGCTTGGAAATCCTCCTGTAAATAATGAAGAGATGAATAACAGCGCCTTTGAAGATGAATGTGCCACATGTACTTATATGAGCGTTCCGGGGGATATTTGGGATTAAGAGGTCCTGGAGCACCCGGGCGGCTGGGTCCGGGGCGAAGTCAGCCCCGCCATGAGATATGGCCGCTTCCCGAGTGTGGTGGGTTTTAAGTTCTCGAAAGATGGATCCGGGCGTTTCTTTGCAGAGCACTATATCAGGGATTTCAGAGGAAAGCAGGGGAGTCGAAAGGGTGCTCCCTGTGCATTCGGGGGATTCAATTTCAACTCGACGTTGCGTTGCGTATGTATGACGATCGATTAGTCGCATGATTCATAGCCCTCCCGGGCCGTGGTGGGGTCCACTCGCGCTCCTGTCCTCGGCGTGGTGGAGCGTTTGCAGGGCGGTAAATTGCGTGACTCCGGCAGCGCTCCTTGCCGACATTATTTACAATTTCCCAGGATTACCCGGAAGATACGCTCGCAAGTCTGACAAATGAATGCACAAGCCGCAAATTGTAATCTCGCTCTTTATGAGTGCCTCTTGAGCGGGAAAAAACGGGGCTTCCCGCCCCGAAGGAGCCTCTTTAGATTGAAAGTAAATTGAACTCCCAGCAGCACTTTCGGCGACGGCCCTTTGGAAATTTTTCCCGAATATGAAAGGCGAATTACAGGAGGAAAGCACCCACCATTAGAACCGCCGCCGCGGTGGGGCTCGCCCGGCGGTGCGGCGACCCGTCGCAACCGCGTATAACATCGCAAATCAATAAAAGCGGCAACAATGGTGCTTCCGGCGCTATAATCATGCCGCGGAGATAAAACTTCCGCCCCCGGAAAGTTTACTGTGCGGCAAATAAAAAGATGCTGAAATAAAATGCCGGAGAAAAAATAATGTCAGTTTGAATTAGGAAGTGGATGGGGCGCTCCGCCTCCTGCCGTCGACCGGGGGTTGCTCAATATTTCAGGAGATTGCTATGCGCGAACGAAATGGTTAGCAAAATTGGGGGGAAGCGTTTATTGCACGATATGAAACTTAAAAAATTTGAAGACGTCGGGCTGCCGCGAACCAAATTGCTCCCGCGAGCATCCTATGAAAATTCAAGCGGTCGCAGCGTCCTCCAGCGCTTTTTACTGACGGACGACGACAGCGACGCTGAATAATTCCAGCTTGTCACTGCCGCGGGCCACCCAGGTGCTTTGGGGCCCCGCGACGGGCAGCTATAAAACGCTTCATGCCGAAAGCAGAAATTCATCTTTAGCTCCACCAATCGCAGAGCCAGGGACTTCTTCCAGAGAATGGCACTTTGTTGTGCAGTCTTCCCGCAAGGGTGGGGCCCGAATTTCCATGCTGTGGTGTGGCTAACCCATTTAATATTTCGTCGACTACAAATTATTCCAATATTTTAGTACCTATACTTAAATAATAGCAAAAATTTCTAGAAAAGGGACCATCTATTTATAAACGTATCACTGAGAGAAAAATCCGGCTTTAAAATTAAAAGCGAATACGTTTAATTGAAAAACATTCATGAGTTTTCATTTTAATCCCTTAACGTACTTAATCCGAATGTAAACATGCTTATTTTAAAAGAGTCGCATTTGAAACGTACAGGTTCAAAGAATTCTTTTTTGATTTAAAAGTATACACTTCAATTAAAAAGTGACGTTTTCAAAAGGTACCAACATTTGTAATGATTTAAAAGCTTAATTTTTAGTTTAAGTTTCGGTATCGTTTCGAAAAAGAAGAAGATTCGATTTTACCGTTACCGTGCATTCTGTGCTGTTTAATGGAAATGTGTAGAAGGGTCCGCAGTTTTGTGCAAAGTGCAGCAAATTTGTTTCTTTTTAAAAAACTGCGAGGTCAGGAAATTGCTAGGTGCTACGGTTAAGGGTTTCAAAGTGAATTTAAGGGAATAACCAAGTAATCACAATAGAAAGGTATGTATTTAAATCAATCTTTTTAAAGCAAATTTTTCGATCTTCAGATGAATTTATTGGACGAATAATATTGTCCCAATAATCAACTTGGCTTTGATTTAAAATAACTATCAGACCGATAAAACTATTTGCACCTTAAACCGGCAGATAGGCCTATTATTCGTCAGTCAATTTTGACAAACAGAGAGTGAAAAATAATTTGTCCTCACGGCCAACTTGATTGATAAAGATTGAAAAATCGGCTCCTAATATATTAAAATTGTAGCCATTATTTTACACTTATGTAGCACAAATTTACATGTATACAACACAAATGGTTTTCAAATTGTTTTTTATTGTTAGCCACTAATCAGATTTAACTAATAACTATAACACACAGAGTGCCACGGCCAAAAAAGATTTGCTTCAAAACCGGATTTCTTTTCTGTAATATTTAAACAATAACGATTCATTTTTCAAAAGGAACCACTATTTAAATTAATTTAGTTATTATAAATTATCATAATTATATGAGAACGGGCACTTCAGACTCGTTCAAAAATATTGCTACCCTCAGTGGAAGCTACTTTATTAACAACGAACATGCAAATCACGGGGCGGAAGGAGTTGCATAATTCGTGTCTTGTCTGTTGACTACTAAAGCTGCAGGATGAGACTTTCTTAAACATTAGATAAAAATGCCAGACAAAAGGTTATGGTTATGCTCTCGGTTGGGATCGTTACATCTATCCTCCGCCGCTCAAGGAGGATGCGGCTTAAAGAGCTGCTCAAGGTGGAACGCGAAGTTATCGGCAGAACTTGGCCACGCACGACTGCCTCCGGCTAATTAACATTTTTTCCATTTTTGACTCAATAAAATGCCCCCGAAAGCTATCTGCATTCGCTACAATCACCGGAGCCGCAAAAGTTCGGAGCGCCTGACAGTGCTTCCTCCTGCTTTGTGGTCGCTGCATTATCCCGGAACGCGCCCCATCACCTCCGCGGAGCCCCACAGAGCGGCCCGGAGATAAAGGCGAAGTGCTGCGAAAAGTTACTTTCATCACTTCCTTTCCTCCGTAAAAATCCACAGGAGCTGCTCGGCGCTCATAGCACTTCATCGGCGCGGAACGCGAACAAAAGGACGAAACTTGAAAAACTTCAGATAATTTTACTGCAAATTTTAGCGAACTCCCAGCGCCGCGGCGAGTTACACGTAATCCGCTGCGCTTTTAATGTATTTAAAGTTTCGCCGCCCACCGCGCGGACAGAGGAGCACCTCCCCCGCTGGGATGCCTTTTAAAAATTTCAATAGGAGCTCACTTTGATGGAGACGATGACCCACTTTTGTACTTTTATTCACTCGCGTGATAAAGAGAGCTCCTTGGCGCGGGTTCATTACGCAAGGAATTACTTCCTTCCGCGTGCGAAAGTTTTTAACGTCTGCGGGTGGGGGCGGGCGAAAGGCGCAAAGTTACAATGAAGAGGTGTTGCGCGGGGCTCGCTCCTCGCGCGGACCGCCTCGAGACAGTAAATGGATTTGTGGCTAAGACAGGCCTGAAATGAGCTTTTATTGTTTTTGCTTCTTTTATTGCCCGCACGCGGGGGAAACTTTTCAATTATTGTAATTTAGGACTTCGGACAGCTCTTCGGAAATGAGCGAACGCTTCTCGCACTTTTCTGAGTCCAAAGTGCTGGCGCCGTTTATTTTGTAATTAAACTTTGAACAGAGCGAAGGCAGTCTTTTGCAAGAGTTCTAAAAGATAACTTTTCACAGCTTCTCCAATTACCGGCTTTGTAGAACTTCTACAAATAAATACTACTTCAAACCATTTTTTCTCCATGTTGGTATGTTTTGTTGACGTTGATGTCAGCAAACACAATAACTCAAAACTGCATATTTTGCAAACAACACTTTTTCCAATGAATTGGCAAATAAATTCTCCTTTGCCCGTGCGTTGCGAATTCGTAAATGAAAAGCATCCATGAGAAAAATAGTTTTAAAAAGTATAAATAAACATATTTAAGTTAACCAATAAGTAAACATATGGAAATTAAAATATCTGATAGCGCACACATTTTTAATTAAAGGAGAACAATAAAATTATTTGAAGAATAACTTGAGTAATGTAAAGTCTTCAGATTTTGACACAACTTCCATGTTGAAAAGATTTTTGTTTTTCTGTTTCAAAATGTTTGCTAATCAGTCCAGGACAATATTTTCGTAGTTTGATTGAACGCGGGAGATTTCGAGCGTGCCTACTTTCTGTTTTCCTGTGTCTCGGGATATTTTCTCCGGAGCAAGTTTTTAAGACAAAAAGAATTTGTCTCTGACTCTGATGCAGATTAGGATTTTCTGCGGGGGAGTCGTGAACGCCTTAGATGGGGGGTCGCGGGCTGCACTGCTAGCAGATAACGCCGTCGCCCGAGGACGGATGCGGAGCGCGAATCCCCCGCCCCCGGATCTGGCTGGAATGACATGTCGAAACACATAAATTTTCCGAGGTAGCAAATTCACGTGTACTTTTATCTCATTTCGCATTTTATCCGCATCCTGTAAGCACCATAAGCCTTTTAAGCATTAGATTTGATGAGTTAACGAATTTTTCGTACCTGCGGGTGCACGGGGCCGGGTGCTGCGAACATGTCTTTGTCGTGCTTTATGGACGCCAACTCTTGTTTATTTGCTTTTTATGCCCTCGTAAAGAATTTAGGAGATGGTATCGTCGCCGTGTGGGTGCCTGTGCACCGGAACGCTTTCAGATTGGCGGGATACAAAAGATACTCTTCTCAAGTTGTCAAGGTGCCAAGCGCCGGAAAGGAGCTCCCTTTGTTTTTCCGAGATGAAATTTCTGGCCTATGTGGCACGATTGCCGCCGGGGCAGTGGCCCGTCGTTTATTAAAAGCAGCACAAACTTAATAACAGTTGTGCGGCAATAAACCACCTATAAAGCGTTGACGTCCAGTCCATGCCTCGCTCAAAGAGTTCACTAATTAGCGAATTTCTTCGGGGAATGGAATTAATTCCCGTGGCAGAGGACCTTTCGGATGCTGGCCAGCGGGAGCAACTTAAAAATATCACTACTGCCCTAATTACACTTTATTGGTTTAGCGAACTTCAATGAATTCGCAAACAAGCCCGCCGTAGGTCCACTGTCTTCCAATGGCCTGGTCTTTTAATTAAATTGCTTGGAGAAGCCGTGAAGTACTCGCGAAGTTCCCCTATTTATTTTCGTCGAGCATTAAAAGACGATGGCATTGTGCGGGGCTCCATTGAAGCCCGCCATTGCCTCATTATTCGAAGGAAAGCAACCACTTGGAGCACCCGCCGCCATGCACATCTCAAATGCAACTACTTTCCCCCCTCCTCCCAGTCCCCGGGGGCTCTGCCAGGAGTGCACCTGCCTGCACTTCCAGAAATTCGCACCGCCCAAGGAAGGGAGTATACCGGAAATACTTTTCGCAAAGTTTCCAGTTGGTGTGCTCTCGCGCGATGAAATGGTAACGACCTGGCGAGGCATCAGCCAGCGTCACCAGCGCGGCCCCAACAATGTAAAACTGCAAAATAATATTTTTATTCCTTAAGATTGCGCCCTTTTTTCCACGCCCGTCCGCAAACTTTAATTGGGAAAGTTAAAATATTTTAATTAACTCGGGATACGGCGCTGCACTCGCAACTTTTGCTATGCTTTCCTGTGCCGGTGACTCCTTTCACGAAACCGAAGATTTTTTGCGTTTTTCGCAAACTTTCTCCTTGCGAGCGTTATTTTATTTATTTGAGTTTCTTTGGAGGAGTTTGCTGCATTGAGAGATTTTGGGGCAGTTATTTCCGTGAAAAATTTATTGAATTTCTCGATATAGTCGCGCTTGATATTCGGCTGCCGGAGTCAGTTAAAAAGTTTTGCTTTAATTGCGCTTAATAAATCGATGTTATCGACTAACTTAACATAAATTTCAGTAACCCGGAAACTGTCGCAAAAATGAGTTCCTTTATTTTTTAATATTTTCATCTCTGTCCATTCTTGGTTCTTATTTGTTTGTTATTGGTAAATTTGCAAATTGTTCGAAAACAAAAGAATTCAAAATGAAAGTGGCGTAAAAGTTTGAGAAGTTATTTCTAAGTTTTTAAAACGTGGAAAAGTTGTCAAAAATTGTTTTCCTTGACTTTAAGAACTATTATTACTATTACTATTATTATTATTTAGCTATCTTCTTTTGATGTTATTTCCTGTAGAGCTTGCACATAATTCAAAATATTTTCATTATATACACTAAAAAAATGGTTTGGACCTAACGATAGTCCACAAAAATGTCGAGGGCAAAATTACAAGTAAGAAAACGACAAAAAATTTTTATTTAAAGCTAAAACTCAACTAAACAAATTGGAGTCCCTTGTGTTATTTGCATAGAATAGAAAAATAGAATAGAAATCCTAGAGCTCAAAATCTTTTAATTGGTTGCGCTAAGCCCTATTGTAATCCCAAAAGCGGCTCATCAGGGAAAATTATAAAAAATTTTTCGGGCTGACAAGACAGATCTCGACTTAAATTAAAACCTTTCCGGGAGCCGGCACCCCATGGCAGACCGACCGTGCCGCCTCCCACCGGTTTCAGCACGTAAATAATTCCTTGTTATCCCGGAGTTGACAAAGAACTCCAGGAATTGCTGTAATTTTTTTCATAATTCAATTAAACACTGACCAGCCCCACTACCCTCATGATGGGCTCGATGGCAGCCCACAGAAGAGCAACAATTTAAAAAATGCTGTCATCAAAGAGCCGGTCGGACCCGGGAATTTCCCTTTTCTTGGCTGTCTCATTGGCATAAATCAACAAAACAATTTGCCTGTCCGGCGGCCCTGAGCCTGGCCCCCGCACAAGGGCGAGTTTTTCCAGCCCTAATTGTTGATTGCGATGAATTAACAAAAAGACCGAGCGCCCGGAGATAGCGAGATGGGCCGGCGTAATTAGTGGTTATGTCCCCCAATTACTTCGGATGTGAGCCGCAGGAGTGGGCCGGGGGCTGGATCTCAGGTTTTAATTGATTTATTAGGATCCGATGTGGACAAACGAGCAGCTCACACCCCGCCCGGCGTAATAAGATTACGGCGTGACAATTATTCAATTAGACAGAGCACGTCTGGTCGGGCTCTAGCAGGGCGCTCGTTTTTCTCGCATGAGTTCGGAAGCCCTGCCGCCGCCGGCCGCAATTTTCGCCCATTATTTCTGATAAAAGGCTCCACCTGGGGCGTAATGGGCCTACCGTCGGGTCGTCCGAATCGTGGACCGCAGGATCATCTTTTTGATGAGATTTTAATTACAGCCCCGCGCACACATCCGCCCTGATCGTCCCTGCTCCGAAAGGACGACATCAGCTCATTTTGCGGCCGATCTCACAATAAAGATGGCTTTAACAAAAATCCTCCGGTTGCCGGAAAGGAGCTTGGCGCTTCCCTCGATAATAATTGAAGAAAATTAAGTTTAGTGCAAGACTAGACATCCACTCCGCGCCATTTGATACCCTTAATTTATGTTGTTCGGCTAGCCCGCTCCATGCGTGCGGGTTTGATTGGATTTCGGCCCCATGAGGGGCTATCTGCCAGCCCCGGTGAAGAATGTTGTGGACTCGGAGCATAGATCTCCTCCTTGAGGAGCCGCTCCCTGCCGAACAACAATTGATTTATATTGGCAGTTAATTGCCACCTACCACTCTGCTGACCCACTTAGCCGGGGGTGGTTAGTTGCTATTACCCGCCCTTGGGGAGGGGTGGAATGTTTACTGCTCCATTATCGAGACCAGCACAAATCAAAAGCTTACTTCTGGATCCCGCAACTGCAGCACTCGTAAGTCCGAGGAGCAGCCATTGACAGATGGATGCCTACTTGGGATGAATGATTCCCTGGAATAGCAGCAAGCAATGGATGGCTCTAAATATCTGAAGATTATTGGGATACATGGGCTGGTCTTAGCCTGACCCACTTGCTTTAAATTCCTATTTCACTTGGCATTTCATTAAAATGCGTAACACAAAATAAATTGCTTGGTTATAAAGTAAATTCGAATTTGTTTACAGCATCGAGTATGTTTTCAATGAACTCAATGAACTTTAAAATAAAACGGCTTTCTGTTTCGTCTCTATGTTCATATGTTTATTAACGACTTTAAATTATGCAAATACATCGGAACAGTAATAACTTTATTTAGGAATAAGATTACATATATACTGCGACTTGCTCCGCGCAGACTTAAAAAAACTCAAATTTAAGTAATTCAATAGCTATTAAACCCTTTATAAACCGAATAGGTACTTGTCTTGGCCATAAAAAATTAATAGGTATATAACATAAAAACAGATAGGCAATGAATGAAGTATTTTAACAATTTTATAATAACGAATGCACAGATACAGCTTTCGCTCTATTAGTACTCCGTCTCCGATGTAAAAAAGTTGACCAACCCAAAAAAAATTTGTTACGGGATAAAAAAAACTTTGTTACGCTTAGTTTTATAAAATTAAGTTACATGGACGCATTATTTAATATTTGATTTATGTAAGTATGTCATTTTAAAAGTACGTACGCTAATCTTTAACAATTAAAATTTTTGAAACAAATACGTAATACGTATAATTTGCTATTGTTACTGCAGTGATAATTTTTCTGGTTTTTAAATAATTAAAGTTATTAAAAAAGTTATATACAATGCATTTAAATGCTTGCATAATGCTCTAATTATGGCAATTCGTTAAATCCTTTGAAGTGCTTAATGTTTCTAAAAATCGTTAAAACGAATTCCTGTCCAATTATCGGATAATGAATTTCTCTAGTTGTGATATCCACGCAACTTTTTGAATCACCCATTTAAATAATTCGCATAACACGTTACAGGACCACCGCACCACCAGAGCATAGGGCGCGCCCCACAATGCCCCCGGGGTGCTCCGCCCACCGTTGACAAACGAAAATTACCAATTTACGAGCAGAGGGCATACTTCCCGGGCTGGGCTGGCGCACATATTGTGCTTAATCGAAATAAATTATAAGCTCGGATGCAGCTAATTCGGGCGCAACATAATCAAAAAGTAATACCCGTTTAAGAGGGTGACGATGCCGAGCATTATCTAGTATGCAAATTACGAAATTACATGATCGCCCCTGCCAACAAATCGAAGTAAGTCGGCGCGTTAATTATTCATAAATTTATTTTACCCTTGTCTCGGGCAAAACCCGAGCCGGCAGTGGGGCCAACCCTGCCGATGCCGCAGCCGCCGTAAATTGCCCCGCCGGTGGCAATTACGCGGCACCAAACGAGGAGCACTTCAAATTTTAATGACACGCTCACGTCAAAGACTTCGCCAGGGCTCGGAGCGCCTCCGCTTAGCGGAACGCGCGCATCCTTCGCGGGCCCCCTGGACACTTTCTGGGGCGCATCAGCCGAATCGGGTAAACTTTCAATTAATGTTTCTTTTGACTAATTCACGGTATTTGTGAACGCCCTCGCCGCGACGGTGTAGTAGACGGCAGAAGCCAATTAATTTCGTCGTCAAACAACTTCCCGGCGAGTTTAAAAGCACTCATAAATCACGCAAAACTCGGTTTTTACAACGCCCCGCCCCCGCCCGGTTCCATCCTTGACACACTTTCGGGACTCCAGCTGAAGGGACTCACACGGGCCCTGCGAACTGGGCCAGCCCCGAAACCTGCCCTAACCCGCTCGAGCCATCCATCAATCGATCCGCGCGGGACAGGTGGGCGCTGCAGAAAAAATCATTTGTTTGCATTTTTAAGGAACAAAGGACGTGCACGGCTCACGGAAGGGCTCAAATGTCGCAGATCCTCTAGCAGGAAGATTTATTCACGCCTCATATTCCGGCAACAGCGGGTGCTGGGGCTTCGGGATCCGGGCTTCGCTGGCGCTGCGAGCACGTGCGGCATACTCTCGCTTTAATTCCGCCGGCCCCCTTGACGCCGAAGGTGCGCCGCCCGTGCAGCGAGCATGCAGGGACCGCTTTCCTGCAGGATAACGAAAAACATGGCCCTATGCGATGAAACAGCTCCCCTAACTGCCGCGCCACAGACGACGTAATCTCTCGGCTAATACTTAAGCTGCCACGGGACTCCAATAAAACGCGAAATGAGGGGATTAGGCGCAAGGGGCCTGGGCGGGTGTGAATTTGTTTTATTGCATAATTCGGGCCAGGTTTCTGCTTTCTGGAATAATGAAAGAAAAATTATGGGCGTCGGTCAGCTCGCAGCAGCGCATTACAACAGCACCTCGTTTTGCGGCTTCTCACTCCTGCAGCAATTTTTATTCTAATTGTCGTGCTAAGAAGCGGAAAACGTTTTTTAGAGTTATCTTTGCACAACAATCATCAGCGTGAAGTTCACTTTAGCGAAGGTGTTTTCTACAATAATAGAGACACGTAAAAAAACCATTACCGAAAGGAATCCAAATGTCCGCGTGATAATTTGAAGCATAATTTTTTTAGATTTTTGATTAAGTTATGTTTGGGCATGACCCGATACTGTCAAATAATTGAGTAATTTATTTTGAAATAACGCTTGGTCAATAAAGAAAAAAATCCTGTACCTAAATGCCTATAATATACTCATATATGTATTTCAACTTTATTAATTTGACCTGGTCAATGGTCAATTAAAATTAAGGCTTTAAAATTGGAGAATTATTCAGAACATAATGTACCTATGTCATAGTTTTTTTTGAAGTTTGTAATAGTTTAATCTTCGATGATTAGATCAAACAACTTGTAACCAGAAGAAAATAGAAGTCATAAATTATATACAAAATTCCTCATTTTTGTATAATTCATCACAAAATGAAATGAAATGTATAGGCACTATAAACAAAATGTAGATACTTCTTCCTTCTATCACAGCACTTTTGCATGTACTACAGCATTTTAATATATGTAGTATACATATACATATGGGGCTAAAAATTAAGATTTAATTCGTCTATTATATAATTTATAATTTAATATGACGTATAATAGGTTTTTGTTTGGATATTATAATAAGCTGCTTTGAAAAAACTCCTCTTAGTTCATATTTCGAACATTTTATAGTTTTCGACAATTTCGAGCTCCCTCTGGCCCTAGTTACCCCGACGAATACTTAGGTCATTTTTCCCGGAAAATGAGTGCTGAAAATAACGAGTCCGGGCGGAGTGGAGGAGTTCCCGAGCGCTCCTCAGTTAAACACGTCTGCTGGTTATTGTATGCATAAACGAGCAAATACTCCGCTTGTAAGAGATAAAATTTATGGCGGTGGGGCTCATCAATCTCGACAAGTGCGCGCGGGGGCGGGGGCCAGCGAAGGCGAGGCGACCGCAGAACTGAGATAAATTTCACTACGAAGGCAGCGGAGTCCCCACCCACTGGGGCGGGCGCGCGGGTGTAGATTCAAATCTGCAGGAGCGGCGGTGGCGGCAGGAAAAAACCGAACTTAAGTTGTGGGAAGGTCCTCGGCAAAAATTTACGAGCGAAACAATTCCACCTTTTACACTTTCGCCGGTGCGCGCGGTGGCCCCATGCACGCCGGGGCGGTGCTCCACCAACAAGAATTCTTTCAATTTTTACACCAAGACGACTCCGCAGCCCCGGGATTGTTGCTCTAATGGAATTGGAATGATCCCGGATCGACACGGCGCGGCACCGGTGAGTGCAGGGAGCGCCGGGACTGCCGGGACTACCGGGACTACATCCTTTCTTCGTGGTGAATTACCTTCGTGTGAAGTTGGATAGGACTGAATTATTGGGCAATATATTCCCGATAACGGTACGTTGGGATTTTTCCACCCTCGGATTTAAGGAGGGCTGAAAACCGCCACTAAAAGATACATTCACAACGCTTCATGACTTGGGGTAGTTTCCCGCTGATGCCGCACCCGCCCCCGCCCAGCTAGAGCCCTCCGGCTACCCGACCCAATGAAGGAAGCAGTAACGACCTCGAATAATTTTTGAAAGGAAAAGGACTGCCCCACTTAGGGTTCGAATCCGCACTAAAGGAAAAGTTTTATGACTTAAGCTCCTTTATTTCGACAATCGGCGGCACTGCTCGCTGCGTGGGCCCGCTCCGCCGGAGTCATCCAGGCCCATAAATTACGGCGACTTAGCTCTGAAAGGCCCAATATACTTCGGGTTGTATCGTAAAAACCCGAGCGGGCGCTGTTAAATCTGATACCGGAGTCTCTTTTCGGAGATGTCTTTAAAACGAAACATCCCGCCGCCATATGGGCAGTGCCTTAACTCAGGACACCACTTGGAGCCTTTCGGACGGGGCTCCGTCGCCAGGACGTTCCGGTTCATGGCCGCATTAAGTGCGGCCAATTGGCGCTATTTGGCCGGCTTTGAGTGGCGATTGCTCCCCTATCAGCGCATTTATATCTCGTTAAAATCCCGGCCGCCTCGGCAACGAACTTTATAATCGTTTACCAACGGGGGCTTTATGGAATTCCACTTGAAGAAATATGCTTTTATGTTTTCCTGGGAATGTGCAAAGAACCTCTCAGCCTTTACACACAATTTCTCCTTTCGATTATGTGCCGCAGCCTCGCAGAAGGACTTCAAATTTACAGTGGAGCGCCGTGATATCCATAATCTTGCATTAGGACTTAGGGCGTATTATGAAATGTGCCATTTGTTGGCTCGTTCAGTACGAGTAACGGACGGAAAATGAAAATCACAGCTCACAAATAAACTTCATTGCAGTAAGAAGATAGTAGACAGTTTGTAAAGTGTGGTCAGGAAATAGAGTTGACAACAAAATTTTGTAATAAAATGGAAAAGAAAATTTACTAAAATTTACTTTAAACTTACATATATGCAACTATTTATATGAACATTTAATTGAGATAATATCTCTTTAAAAATGGTAATTGCTAGCTTTTTCGATTTTTACCCGAGCTTTCCCATTTTTACCTTATTTTAAAAAGCATTCCAAATTCAAATACCTACTTAGAGTAGGCAGGCATTTACAATAAGGCACGCATTATCACATTGTGAGGAATATGAGAAAAGATGCTAGAAATTTGGTAATTTTTTGTTATAAATATAAAAATTTTAGTTATGTAAATGCACAAACTGCAGGAAAAGCAAAGTAGGTATTTATTTATTGTAGTTGTAGTTGATGTGCTAATGAGTTTTGCCATCCAATCAAAATTAACGTCTTATCATGTCCCACATTTTCGAAACTGTCCTCTGCTCTGGAAGAGGAAATTCCTCAAGCTCTTGAATCAGTTAAATCAAAAAGCAGAGTGATGCCCTGCAGGACCTCTTGAGCGAAATAAATGCGTTCTTCTATGCAAAGCGGCTAACCCCAAAAATGTCTCCGGCAAATGAATTATAAATTGCTCGAATAAATTGAAGCAGAGGAGCTGGGAAAGGAGCAAAGCGGCAACTGGGCGCAAAACTTTCCGAGCCACTCGGGTCTCGGCCCCCCGGGGACATCCCTCATACGCAAGAATATCTGCAGCCATTCAGGAGATCTTTTCAAATTGTCGTTACCGCAGCAGGCCAACTGCTGCTCACAGAGCAAATTATCCACAAACGATCAATTTATCTCCTTGACCAGAACTAATTTATCAATTGGTCGTGTCCTGTGGCCGGCGGACGGGAGTTAAGTGCATCCACCGCCGCAGCGGCCCGCCCCGGCCCACCTGCATTTCGGGCGTCCCGGGAAACCCCCGCACAAGACCTACATTCTGCTCGAAATTCTTAAAGTTGCTCGTCTTGGCGCTCGGGCTGCGGAGGGTAGGGCCCGATGTGTTAAACTTTCCCGAGAAGCTCGGGTGGTCGACCGCCGCAGGCCGGGTGGCTCTTCCGGCCAACCATTATCCTGCCGATGAGCCAGCGCGGGGACAAATATTAATCTTCGCCGAGTATTTGAATACGATTTTCAATATTTGACGTTTTATTCTTGCAAATGCCAGTGAATCCATTTAATCTGGGCCTTATTAGCTCTTCATGCATTTCCCCGGGCGCCCCTGCGCAGCCCCGCTGCCCCAGAATTAGCTTATGTACAGTCACAATTTGGGCTCCGGACGGCGGCGGTTCGGCAGAATGGAAAATGGACTGCGCCTGGGGCCCCCAGCTCCGATGTCAGCACGCCCCCGAACATTCGACGAGTACTTTCCCAGTTCTGTTTGAGTTGTGAATTTAATTTTCTGGTATCCAGGAAATCAATCTTCGCTTCCTCACGACAGACATTTCCATCTAATGCGGGATACTCTTAAACCTCATTTGGGGCATCGTCGAAGCCCCCAATTGGGGGACTCCTCCGAGCCGGGGAGTTTGGGAAAAATTTTACTTTTTAAGGCTCCACGGAATTTCTAGAGCTGGATTGCCACCTCTTGGGGAATTTTTATTTGCTTGATTGGGTTTTATAAAATCTGGTAATTGCCGGCTTTAATTGCACCGCGCCGGACCCTGATTGATTTGGGAATTCTGTCGGGGAGCCGCTTCCGAGGGGGTGACTCTGGCCATTGTGGGGCGCCGCGATCTGCCGCGGTCTGTCGATTTTTCCTTCCCAGACATTTAGGGGCTGTTGACTTTCGTAATTGATTCGCTCCTTCCTCATTTAGGCAGGAGACAATGGGAAAATGTTTGAGGTGGAGCGATTTTTAATGAACTGCCACATTAATTCCCGTGGCCTGCCCCAGGCTTGAAACGTTTATTCAAGGGATTGTGATCGAATTTTTGTCGTCCGTGTTTGAAATTCGGAAGCTCTTACTGAGCCCTCTTACTGAACGGGGAGTTTTGATTGCTATTTGAACAGGTTGTGATTGAAGGAGAGATGAGAAATTTGCGACACAAAGCAATCGATGACCTGAACGCGATGATTTATTGACTCAAGGCGGTGACTGAATTTTAATTTAAGCCATAGAGAATAGGGTTCCCGAGAAGTCACTGGGCCACGAGGACCTCTGTGGGTTCGCACTATAGAAGTCTGAATAACAATAAAAGTATCTGGCTCAAATCCAAGGTCTTTAATTAAAATGCAATGTTCAAATATCTGCCTATTACGAAGTAATTTTAAAAAGATTTCTATTTTTCTGAACATATGGGAGATACAAAGTATTGATAATAACTTTTCATAAGCTAAACTTATTTAAAATTTAAGCATATATTATGTGCTTTCGATAATTTCTGAATTTGCTTCAATATTCTGAAGAATACATTATGCTTCTATTTATGAAAAGCCAAAAATTATAATGATTATGTAAAACAAACCTTTCAATGATTAAATAATTACGTCAATGTAATAAGTATAAGTCTTTATGACATTCTTATACTCGTACCAAAAATATAATTCGTTCTTCTATTATTAGGTAGGATACTGAAATTTCGAACGATGGTTCTCTTAAGAATTATTTGTATTATGAGCTTAGTTGCCCGGGGCTTTAAGCTTATTTTATGTCCCTCATGTATCGTAGTTATATGCATGAAGAATATTTTCCTTCAAAGTCAACGGAATGGGAACTTACTCGGCTTTATTGCGTGGCCTACGAAATATATGACGATAGAAAATTTGCATAATAAACTCATCACGTCTGAGGCTTTTGTACCTTTTGCTCCTTCGAATTGTAGGTGACTCGTCGGCTGTTGTACGCTGGCTCCTTGTACCTATCACAAGATCTGATCTGAACGAATACCCACTTTAGCCATTTATTTTGCGTCTACGCCCGACATTCCGACCCAGAACTTGTATAATCCCCGGTAAGACAACATATTTATTGTGGTCCTGCCACAGACAGGCCTCAAAAACCCTAGACCTTGTTGACGAGCATCACACATCAGACGATACCCGTGCCCGTAGAATAACAAATATTTTTCTGACTTATCCGTCCCACTGAATTTATCCCCGGCAGACATTTGGGGCTGTGAATGTTTGTTACGTTAATTTTCGAAAACAGTTCATGAATTGAAAGGAGTTTATATATTTTGTGATTTGGGCTCCTTGACATTTTGCTGAAAACAGAAGAGTTTTAGTTTTGAGGAAAATTAGCCAGTAGATATCCACAGCAAATGTGTAAAATAAGATTAATATAATAAGATAGATGTCTATTAAAAAAATAGTAGGAGCGATGGCAATACTTTAACCTAATTAGAAAATATAGCTGTAGATGGTTCACCTCGCGGATTTTTTCCCCATTATTTCGCACTGTCTCTTTCATAAATAACCGTGTCTCTTTGAATACATGTCTATTGTTGAAAGGGACAAAATACGATTTTTTTTAATTTCCATTTAATCAGATTAATTTTAGGAACATTGTATCTAATTATCTAAGGATAAAAAGCCGATTTTGGGTTAGCAAAATATAAAATTCGTCTGCCGACTTTAGCAATAGTTAGTTGTTAAGAAATTATATAATTGACTAAAATAAATCCTTAACTACAAATATTCTTATATAAAACTAATATTTTTCAAAACTATGTTTTGAGATGATGCAGAGCGTCCAGAAATTTTGATCATCATTGTAAACCTGCTTAAAACAATGAGGCCTGGGAGGATTGTAACTTAAACAGTCAATTATTTATTAACGTTTCCTATATAAGTAAAATGTATTGATGATGCTTGCCTTTTTACTCTTGATCTCCTGTGGTAGATTGTAGGGTTTTATGTCCTTTTGTTTTGGCAAAACAGAGGACAAGCACTTCCGAAAGGAGATAAAGATCTCAAAATACGGCCTGTTGAGCTGCACCGAATATCTCCAAGCCTAGCGTTCCACCCTCCCAGCTCTCGACAATACAATAAAATGAAGACCAACCCTTTAAGGGCCATTCATACGGGCAAGAGGCGGCATTGTCGCCCGAGAGCCTGTCATTCAAATCCATAGGAAGCCCGGGAACAGAATTGGGGCGGATCCTAAATCCCGAATATTATGCTCCAGAGGTGCACTTAGCTTCAAAACGACAATTATTGCTCTCGCAGACAATTCGCTGTATAGAACAAACAGCCACAATAAACAGGAGATGTTTTCTTGTCGCAGAGCAGATACCCGGGCGTCAACACCCTCCGCACAAAGGGACCATTTACACGTCCTCCTTGCGAGGCAGCTCCATCACCCGGAGCGCCTTCCCGGCAATCAGGGCTTATCTATCCCAGATATTCCTCGGGATACCTCTCGCCGACGCTAAATCTATTCCACCGGCGCTATTCATCTCCGCCGGCACACATGAACTGCTAAACAGCTTTAGTTTCGCATTTGTCGGGGATTTTGTGTTCGCCGCTTGAAAGGCACTTCAGAAATGGGAATTTCCAGGAGCGGGGTGTAGCGCCCCGTTCCCCGGCTGCGAGGAACAAATGAGCAAAAACTCATTATATGCAGAAGTAATTTGTGTACTCCTCTCTTAACATTAATTTAATGCATTTTGCCTTTGAAAAGTCCCCTCATCCGTCGTTCTGCGCCCCCGCCCTCGCCGGGACGAGGCAGATAATTCCACCCGCGCCTTGCGAGGAGCGGGCCCCGCCGAGCACGTCACATACGCCCGAATAAATTGGAGCTCCCGGAGGAAGCGGCAGCCACCGTGCGCCCTGTGACTGGGAGCATTAAGCCCCGGTCCGGGATCAGGCTGCTCCACATTCGGATGCGAGGGGAAACAATAAAACTGGAGCAGGAGCACACCCGCGCTTGAACTGAATTGCCATCGCTTTTATCAGCGGATCAGATGGCGGCTCCGAAATGTGCCCATACGTCGGGACTCCCAGGACCCCCGGGAGCTGCTTCCCTCCTCGCAGCTCAGCAGCGCGGGCGGCGGCGACGGCGGCATCTCGCCTGCTACCCCAAGTGCGCGCTTCGCTGCGAGTAAGCCTTGTACGATTTTATGCAAATATTTACCGACTGCTTTTTTGCAAATATTTAATTACAAGAAATTCAATTCGAAATCTTTATGTGCACTTGAGAAGGACGAAAGGCCCCGAAAACACAAAAATGGCGCTCTACTGCCATTGTGCCCGCTCAAAGCGCCCGCTTCCGAGAAGCCAGAGGAGACACGAAGGCGAAAGTAAGTCAAGAAAATATGTTTCCTTAGTCCGGAGGGAAGAGCCCACTAAGGAGCTGAGCATTAAGTGGGAGGACGGCCGCCCGCCCCCGCCCTCCCGCGGCCGCTTTGCATTTGATGTAATTCGCCGTCTTTGCGGAGCGCACCGGCGGGGCCTTGCTCATGTTTGTCCAAAGTTTTTGCACTGGGGAGGCATTCGTTAAACATTTGCCTTCGTTTGTGCCATTCTCCTCTGTGAATTATTTATACATATCCCAGGAACTGTGCAACTCGAAATATTTGCCCAAATTGCTTGACATTGTTCCTGGATTTCCGCTTCTATTTCTCCTTGGCAATTCCTCAATTTTTTTTTCTCAAAAATTCTTTACGATTTTCGAAATGTTTTGGGCACTTATTTACAAAAGAATCTGAGCAGAGTCTTTTGGCTGTTCATACACAAATCTTTCCAAATGATAAATTCCTACTGAGAATCATTTCAATGACTTTTTAAAGGCATCTTCTTTTGAAGCAATGTCGGATAAAGAATTTCTAGAATCTATAGCAGTGGACGACGCATCAGCGATTCAAAGAGGTAAAAGTGGCATCAAGAGCAAAAGGCGAGGGTTGCAACTCGATCAATTGAGCACAAAATGAATGAGGTCATTAGTATTTTCACAAGTTCATTAGCGTTCTACTTGGCAAGAAGGAATGAAGTTATCCAAAATTGCTGTTTTTTGTTTTTACAATCATTATAATATCTATTAGTTGACAATCAAAATATACTGTTTAAAACTAAAAATAACTTAGACATTAAAATTTGAATTGAATAAAGAGTTCTGACGAAAATATTTTAAACGCCTTTCCATTTACTTGCGTATTGGAACGCTCAGTGTATTGAAAGCTTCATTAAACAAGAAATGAGGTTCGCTGCAAATAATTGTTTTAAGTAAATCTGCTAAAAAAGAAAAAGCCATTGTTATTTGTTAACATAACACGATTTCTTTTGTCTTTCTTTTCACAATCATTGTAAGGTAGATATGTCTTAAGACTCTTTCATTTTCCAATAAAATGATATTGAATACCTAATTCAGGTTAAGTTCAATTTGCATTAAGCTTAAATTAAGACACAGGCCTGCAGTCTAGGAAAGGACCAAGTATTAAAAACACTCATTTTTCCTCAAATTTCAAAGACATAAACCACGTGTCAGCAGAACAGAACATAAACCATCAACCGTTTCCGTCATAATAAAGCATTGTTGGGAGTCGCGGGAAAAACTCATTCACCGAGAAATTGCTCATTTCATTTAAATCGAATTAATCTTGTTTTTATTTCGAATGTTTCAATTTTTCCGGGTGATTTCGTGTATGATGGGGCGCGGCACTCTCAGGCATGCTAAACATTGTTCGCCGGCAGGAGTTCGCATTAGGCGGGCGCCGGAAGGGTTCAAATTGGATACGAAAATTCAATTTCCATGCAGTCAATCTGCTGCTTCAATTGCATTTAAGTTTTAACTCAAGTTTATTAACATTTTCATTCTATCGGGAGGCATCCGCTTACAACGCGTCCACTTGCTCGAATGGGGAGGGGATGCGACCTAAAATTTGCTCCGAATTACATTTAGTAGCAATTGCGGAAACATAGCACAATCTTCTTAAATGTCGACTCAAATGAAATACTCCTCCTTAGGGTGCTCGTTCGTTTCCTGCCAAAACCATGCAAAATTAAGAGGCTCCACAAGAACACGGGCTGTTTTATCTAAACAGCTTCTATTTCCCGTCTCGAGCGGCTGTGGTTTTATGCTCGCTGCCCGCAAGCCGCCTGCTTATGCTATGGCCCTACGCCCTGCCAACGTACCTACACCTGTAGTGCCAAAACGTGGCAAAAAAGGGCATAACAACGAGAGTGGCAACAATATCGCTAGACGGAGAACATGCCGGCAACGAGGGATTCGCTTAAAACTTCACGACATAGCGCAAATTTCGTTGTCTACACAAATTGGGTCTGGTGGAGATGCCACGAAATCACCGCGAACTTGTCAAATGCCAGAATTCGTTGTTTTCGCTTTCTCGGGAATTCCCGGGGGGGGGGGGGGAGAGAGCCGGGGACAGTCATTTGGATTTTTCCCTTATTACTTCTGCGGTTATTGGCAAATTGATTTCATCCACTCGCTTGTCGAATAGGTGAATCTTTTATGAGACTCAGGACTATTTGTCTTCCTCGGCATTTCGAAGAGAAAGTTCAGAACAGAACCACCAGTTTTCCTGCAATAACAAACTTTTGACATTTGTGAACATCTGTTTATCTGAATAAAAAAGGGTTTTTCAAGTCAAAGACAGTCGCGATATGTAGATAAACTCAGAATAACAAATGTTTGATGTTGGCTTGAATTTCTTCTTAAACTGATAAATGATTTTGTATAAATCATGTTGTTTTATCATATTAATAGAGTTTTATGTGGGCACTTGATGGAGGGTGGGAGCAAATGGTAGAAAACCTTTTCGGTTCAAATCTTTAATTTATTTAATTTCGAAGCCGACGGACTCAGCTTGATAAGAACCTTTTAGAGACTGAAGTTCTATCACAACTAAAATTCAAATTTCGAATATCTTAACGGACTTTACTCATTAATATCATTTATAGAAATTACTATTTTGTCTTTTTAAAGCAAAAAGTTCACCAAAAACGGATTTCAAAATAGACGCAACACAGAAAGAAAAAAAAGAAAGATTTTTCTTATAGATATATTAATAATATAATTAATTAATTATAGATATATTAACAATAGATATTAGATTATAGATATATTAATAATAGATATATGTATTAATAAATTATAGATTTCCCTGCTGTAATTATAGCTGACCACGTGTCTTTGCTCAAAGGGGTTGCACTTTCGACAAACGCCCGCTGGCTGCTTGCAATTGATTTCGATTTTATCGTGAGGGCAGCCCTCTTCCAAACCCGAAGTTTGGAGTTCTTTCTTATCTTTGATTGGATTTTGATTTACTTCGGCCGTTTCTGTCCGGGCTCTTGCTAAGTGGTCTGCTTACGTTTTTCTAACCAATAAATTTTCGTGTCTGATTGCGGGTTGGTCGACAAATTTTCTTTTATTTTCCAGACCACATGGACCTCTCTGTAGAGATTTCTGCTTCTGGAGCAGCGTTCGCGTTCTCGGACTCGCGCGGGCTGGGTCATGTTCCGTGTGTAATTAATTTCCGCGAGCACCGGGACTCATATTTCTGTCTTCCTTATCAGCAAATTTATTAATAACTCGAATGGCTGTACGGACAGGGCGGGATATTGGCGATTAAAACGATACCCGTCCTGGCAGCGGTTTGAAATTCCGTGGCTGGCCGCAACACCTCCAACGGACCGGACCGCACTTGAGCGTGGTATCAATTCCCTTCTTATCTGCTTCCCAAGACGATTCAGCAAGAAAGCGATCGCTTGAGCAAGAAAATGGACAGCGGACCAACCGAAGGGGCCACTTGCGCTGCGGCAAGCTCAGATTTCATCGAAAGGAAAAGCACGCACGATCCGCGCTCCGCTGAAATTCGCGGAGCCGCGACCCGCGTGATGCAACCTGGGGAGCTGCGTGCCGTGTTTATTTTGGCGAAGTCGAGATGTGGCCGCAGTCGTTGCATTGCATCTGCGGAACTTCGAGCTCTGCGGCGGGACGGGAGCACCCTGAGCAATTAGCGGAACACTTGCGGCCCAGCAGGCGCGACGCCGCACCGCCCGAAGACGAAGACGTTGGACGAAAGTGGTCCCCACTTTTCATCGCATGCATAGCCTGGTGTCACAAAACGCAAATTGCGCCGAAACGCGACACGTCGCTGCGACCGCCACCGCACCACGAGGAGTCATTCCGGGGAGCATTTCGCGAGCCGCGCATACCTCAGTTTTGTTTATTCATCTTCGGTGGTGTAACCGAGCGCGCGCAGCTCGCGATCGAAAATCTTCCCACCGGAGAAACAGAAATAAATCACCGCGGGATCCCCTCTTGAGCTATTTCTGGGGGAACGGGAATCTTCCAACTTCGCGCATTCTTTTGAAGCTAGTGGGCGTCCTTGATACGTCCCAAGACAAGCTACAAATGTTTGTTTTTAAGTTTCTCAAAGCAAACTATCTTTTAAAAGCGCAGTTTATTTACGAGAAAGATAATTTGGGAAATCTGTTCACTTAGCCAAGGCGTTTTATCTGCGCTTTCCACTGATGGTCGAACATATTAAAGTTCATTATTTAATTTTAATGTTTGGTTAGTTTACTTTATGATATTGGTCAAATAACGGTTATTAAATATACTAGGAGATTGAAGACTTGGGGTGGTTATTTAACAATTTCAGAGAACTCCATTAGGCTCAATATAAGAAGAAATAAAACTGTAGTTAACAATATAAAATTATGCAAATAAAAATAATTACTATAAAATTTAAAGAATCTGAATTATACTACGTGTACATATATACCATAAACACTATTAATTTTACATTGTTTTTGTTTTAGAGTTTAGGCATTTTTAATCCCTCAGCATAATTTCCAGCTTAAAAATGTCAATTCATGTTTATATAAATGCAAATGTATGTATGTGGCTTATAAAAAACGTTCGTTAGTCCAGATAAAACTAGCTTTATGGGCACATAACTTCAAACATTACTTTAAATTTTTAACGATTCTAAATCTTATTTAATATAGTCATAAAAATGTAGTGAATATTTTCAAATCGTGAAACAGAATTGCAATTTATTTTTACATTTAGACATATGCGAATTGAGATGTAAGCTCAGGTATGAAAGCTCTGTTCAAAGTCGGTGCATCGAAAACGTGAAAGAATTTATGTTTACACGTACTCAGCCGTTATCTGCAAAAAAGCCAGTCCTAAGGTATAAAAAGTTAATAAAATCGCAATATTCACTAGAGCCTGCAGGTAGCTAAAGGTTATCTCAGGCTTTAGTACGTTTGAATTTATTATTTAGAAGTTGTTAAAAACATTAAATTGGCTTTTTTATGTTAACTCTGTGTATAAAGTAAAGGGTTTTGCAGCAGGTTTGCGAATTGCGTGTTGTGCTTCGACAATTGCCACCAGGTGTTGCTCATGTTTGTTGCAAATTACTAAATTAATGAAAGCGAACATTGCACAGGTTTTTTTTTCTGAGTTAAGAGAAAGTGTCTCAGCAAGTTACAAAAAAAAATCAAAAAAAAATATTTGCAAAAATCGATATTCATTCGCATAATCGTAATCACTTGGAATTTTTTGTTAGTAAACAAACACTCCTTAATAAATCAATCAATTTATGTCATTATGTTATGCGTTTCTAAACAATGTTTATATATACACTATTTTTTTTAAAAAACTAAGACTAAAGTTTTCTTGTATAGTAAGCTGTAAACATGTAGATGCCATACAAATCATCCATTTGATTTAAAATGGGAAGATAAAGAGTGTAAATATTTTTCCGCGTAACTGAAACTCTACGGAATTGCTCCAAAATAAATTTAAGTAGTATTCATTTATTTGCGGGCAAAGCAAATTCAGTCCAGAAACTGTTTGAATATTTCTTTCATTGAAAATACAGCGAATATCCTCGTTCTAAAGATACAGCAAAAGATGCAATGCCCTTGATGCGATATTTTCTGTCATCTATCGAATTTTAATCGGAGTGCAAAGCATGATCGAAGGTTGATCGACCTGAGACCTTCGCTTGGTGCGATTATGGCGACAAAAATTCCTTTAGTCTTTTGCGGAGCAAGTTACATTAAAAAACTCAACTGCTCAAAAGTGACTGAGGAGACGACAGACTCCGAGCTGAAGTCTGTCGCAGTTGAGCCCAAAGGTCTCTGTATGAGTGGAGCAGTTGACTCCTTGGAATAACGGCAAATTCAAACGAACAATTTGAAAAGGAACCTCCCTGAGAGGCAGTCAAGCGCGAGCATAAACAGCTCAAAGTCTTGTTACAACAATTAACTCCGGCTGACTCGGGCCGCGTCGGTGGCGAGCGGGGGCGGGATTCTCGCTTGGGTGCATAAACTTTTTTCGCATTGTGTGAAAAGAGTTAGTGAAGGGAGTCCTTTCTTCGGGTCGCCTCACAGAGGGCGACTGTGTAAAAAGAAAGCGGGTGTCAAATGTGCCTGTGCCTGGATGTCGCAATGTTGCCTCTGCGCTGCCTTTGCTCAAATTTGCGCTTCCTTTCCCGGCTCCCTCGCCGGATGGGCATCTAAAGCCTGTGTGTTGCGGGGGCGGCGGAGCGGCGGGGGTGCGGCGAACAAGATACTCCTTTTAAACTTTGGCGACATTCAACAGAGTGTCGATTTCCCAATGCACTCCAGCCCCTGGCCCGCGCGATCGATTTGCTCTGTAGGAGCGAAAGAAGTCCTGAAGGTTGACTATTTCGGCGTCGTAAATCGCCCGGGCCTGGCAGAGGGTGGCCAGCTTCGGGGGTGCGTTCGCAAAAGTATAATGACAAGGACGGGCGGGATGAGGGGGTTTAATGGGGTGTGCCCCTGTTAAAATGATACAGCTTGTTACTCCTCCACTTTTCGCTCCAGGTCGCCCGGGGCGCTTACGGCACTTATTTGTTTCCCGGCGCGGTGAGCAGGCCGGGGCCCTTTCTTCTGGATAGGGCCAATTCACCCGTTCGGATCGGAATCAGTACGCGCGTCGGGCGTGGGTGTGTGGGCGATGTGTCCTTAAGGACGCTCCCGAATCAGGGAATCAATGAAAAGAGCGCCAGAAAAATACACGAGGACGACATTATTTGAATGTGTTTACGCAACATAAAGTAGCAAATAATAAGTGAAAAACTTTTGCCCCTCCCGACGCGCCGGTAATTTATTTACTTAGAGCGTCTGAATGCCTAGGCGTAGGACGGGCCTGGATTCGGGAGGAATGAATGCCCGTGTGCTCCCCGCCGCAGCACTCCCGGATTTTTCTTTCACATAATAAAATTGCCCTGCAGCACAGCATCCAGAATTGGTTTGGAGAGCTTCCTTTTGTTGCCGCCTTCACCGCCGGGCGCCCGTTCAGGCCCGCAAGGAGCACGCAGGGTTCCGGGACATTTTTGTACCAAGCACTGCCCGGAGATGGCGCTTTATGTGTTTTATGGAATTTCGCATGGAAGTGGCATTTGCTCTGATTGAATAAGTTGAATTGCGCGGATTGGGGCTGGCTCATTTGAGGCGGAATTAAATGACGAGTGACGTTGCGCTTCCCGTCTGATTGATAGATTTGAATATTTCGCGTCCACGTTTTATTGCCGTCGCGGTGATTCCGGGGCTACCAGCCTCGTGGGCAGAGGGGGCATTTTGATTCACTGGCCTCCCTCCTGTCGACTGCGGTTTGATCGAGTGCCTCCGCCTGTCAAATTTTAATACATCCGTTCCGAATGAATAAATATTTTCCCTTCCAGGCCTCGTGTAATCGATGCTTTGTTTTTTGTGCCCAATCGCATGATTAATTCAGCGGAATTCAATAAATCCAAAGTTTTCCTGGAGGACTTCCAACTCCATATTTGCATTCAGGTTATTCGGGACCATCCGCGACTTTAATAATGCAAAGGAACGAAGTCAAAGTTCAGTAACGCTATAAAACTGAATACACAGGTAGGTACTTATGTATACGGTTCACATGATATTACATATATATATTTACATTAAATTGCTACGAATAATGTTTACCAAAAATTTAAAAACTTTAACGGAATACAAAAGGAAAAGTCTTCAAATTCATTGGTTATATGTTTTAGCTATTCAAAACATAAATATAGGTCTATGGGTGAATTATGACTATAATTTAGTCACTTACTGGCTATTTCTTTGCTTACGGTGAGTGAAAATGAAATAGTTCTGGATTTCATTGTTTAAGATATTGACACTTAATTATAGGACTAGTCATACGTAACTGAATGCATTCAAAAATTTCTGTATTACATATGTGATTATCTTGACAATTTTTGGTTATTATATTTATAACCCAAATAAGTATTAAAATATTTTACTTTTAGTGTTTCAAAAGTGGGTCATTTTAAAAACATGAAAAGTTTATAACCAAGTAGGTATTATGTAATTTCAATTTATAAACTAAGCTTCGATTTATCAAAATGACTTCAACAATTTGGAATTATAACCAGCGAATTTATTGCGACATTCTAGAAAAGCATAAGCACATACATATGTAGATATTATCGTGCAATGGGAATGAAAGCCACAATATATAAAAGAGTTCTATTTATAATAAAAATAATATAGTTTACATTTATGATGTCGCCATTTGCGGAAAGGTGGAAGGATTGGCGAGTGTTGCTGATAGCTTTGAAGTCAGGGCTTCTTTCTTTAACTCAAACTCAGTTTCCGCACATAACGCGAGTCTCTTTAGGAGCCTAGAAAAGGGAACTTTGGCAAATTGTTATATGACACGGCAACAAAGTGGCAAGTGGGGCCCTGCTCCTTCCAGCGGGTGGAGCCGCTCGCCCCGTGCAGTTCGCAGGCTCATTTTTGCATGCCTCAGAGTGGTTTCCCGGCAGAATTTACATATGGTAATTCAGGTAATTCATTCCGTATAAGTAATTACCTCTCGTGGCACGTTTTTGCTTTAATTTAGAATTCCAGGAAACGATAGCTTGTATCCTTCCCTCTGCGAGCCAGATACCAGCTGGGCGCTTGTTTACTACCTGAGCGTCGCGGGCGGCGTGGCGATTTCGCCGCGCCGCCGAGGAAATTGTCCTCAGCTTCAAGACGGCCGGGTTCTCCTCCTGCGATTTTTATGCGTCCTTTTATCTTTATCAGACGCTAAAATATTACTCGAATGGAATAATTTGAAATACGCGCGACGGACACGGCTCCCGCGAGCAGCGCGACGCGACGTGTTTGGCCCGGGCAGGCATATGGGGCTCCAGGGCTCCACTTATGGCACAGCAAGCAGGAGAGGATTGGAGGGCACATAATTGGGGCACCGTTTCTTTATCTCAAGTTTGTAATTGTGCGAAATTGGGGACGGGTCTCGGCTGAAATGTTAATCACCTTATCAGATTTATGCCGTTGGTGAACCACTGCGGGGCTAACATTCATTTCCCAGCGCATTCATAGTCAGAATTTCAATTTATGGCGGGAATTCGGCTTAATATTTTATTCACTGGCGATTTATGGTTGAGCTTTTCATTCTGCGTGCCGTGCCTTTGTTTGTCGCACGGTGGAGCAAAGTGAGCCCGCGGCCCCAAAATCAATACGCATAGAGCGGGGTCCGGAGTCCGGGGTGCTGCTGGGGCTGCTTTGTCGCATGTTGACTTCTGATTGATTACCGAAATAAACAAAGTACGAGGACTTGTTTTTGAGCGCAACTTTAATTTCCTTCATTCCGCCGAGAAATCCTGGAGTTGAAGTCTTATAAATCAAGTCGGCCCCCCTGTTCCGTGTTCGGCGGAGCGCTAGAGCCCCACAAAAAAGCCCACTTACTTGCTATGGAGAGCCAGGGCTCCATTTATCAAATCTCAAATCCATCTGTCATTCACTTTCATCTCTCGTCCCCTGGAAAGTGTTCTTTTGCACTTATGCGGCGCCCTGTGGGGAGCTCCGTGCGCCGGCATGCCCCGTGAAAAATGTAAACTATGCCAGCAGGTATCAGCCGGGCTCAGCGGTGCGCTTGGGGGCTCCGGGGCATGAGACCCCAGAATCAATGGCTGCGTCTTGCTAGGGTAGGGCTGCATGTTCGCCTCCAGCCGGGGGCGCTCCGCTCGGCCCCACCGAAAGGAGGAAGCGAGATGCAAATCAGATGGAGGAGGGTTCCGCCACGAACTGGGCCGGGGCTGCAAATCAAAACTAAAGCGAAAGCAATTTATCAGCGAAGTCTAATTATTGGGAATATAATTGCATTATTTACCGAGCGGGAATGAGCTGCGGGGGCGGGGCGGTGGTCATCCACAACCCTGCGAACCTATTCAAGAAATTATCGACCATCAGGGGATGAAGTGCACTTAAACAAATTTCGTTACTGCACAAATTAATGCTCCAGGCGGAGACGGGCTGCAGGCCACAGTTTTGTGGAATTTCAATCGATCCGGGAGAGCGTAAGGACGGTCTTCCTGATAGCATTTGGAGTACAACGGGGGGAGGACGAAGGATAAAGTGTGGATCTTGTACAGAGGCCAGGAGATTGGCGACGAGTGCAAACACAGGGTGTTTCACAAGAAGTTTTAAATTTTGTAACTAACAAGTAAGGTACAACAAGTTTTTCAATAGCTCTAGATAAAAACTTATAACATCTCTTAGGAGTTAAATTGCATTCGAAGATTTAAAAAATAATAAACAACTTTTGAGTTAATCCTGCAGGAGTACACCCAGAAAAATTTGCCTTCGCTATTTAATAATTTTTCCACTATTGTTTTAATGTGGCGAAAATTAATAGGAATTCCTATATAATCAATTAGAGAAGGATTGTTTTAATAGGTTTTCCTATATATCTTCAATAGGATGAAAACTATTACTTATCAATAAGGCAACCTTTTATTTTAATATGATACATTATTAAAAATATACGCATACATACAAAATATTTTATATGTTGTGCCATTTTAAAATAAAAGTGCATCCTATTAGACATTAATAACTTTAAACTATTGAAATAACACATTAAATTAATAGGCTATCTAATAAAAAAAAACGTCTGTTTCAAAATTAATTTGAAGTCACATTAAATCTATGGGATATCTGCGAAAACAGTAAAGTTTAACCTAAATAATGTGACATCACATAACTTTAACCTGGCAACACTTTAAAGTAAGACAAGCAAGATCAAGAATATTGCTTCATTCTGCCATTCTGCTTCTGTCGGCTACGTTTTCTGCATGTGCACGCGGTGAGTTGTGATTTAAAGAGTTTTGAATAATTTAACAAGTTAAACAAACAATAAAATGGAAACAAATAATTACGTTAGCTTTAGTGATCTGGAGAAAATATTATCTGAAAACAGTGAAATTGAATTTGTAAGTGGTTCGGAAGTACAAAGCTGCGTGACGCTCGATGACGAATTACATCAGGTGGTGTGTAAAATCTTTGGATTCGACATAAATATCTACAACAAGTTGAAATGTAAGTAAAGAGAAGTTTTTTATATAAGTATACTGGCCAAATTTTTCAGAGCAATTTATTGGAATTTCCAATTTTTGCTAATTTTTTTATTGAGGCTCCCAATTTTTTTATACTCATAATTGTTCCACTCGATTTGAGATATTTGGCTACTTTATTTTATTATATTTATATTTTATTGCATTGCATGCAGACCTGTGAAGTACTTAAATATATTAGGACTTAAGTACAATTTCAAGTACCAGTACACGGAGAAAAATTTCTAAGAAAAATTACCGTGCTGTCTCATAATTTGGGTGCATTTTATTCTGGCGCAGGAAAAATTCCCGTGCTGTCTTAGAATTTTTCATGGGTTTTCTGATAAAAATTAATGGACTTATACCGAATTTTTCTTAATTTCACTAACAAATTTTCTATATACTTTTTTTTGCACTCACTTTACAGTGTGAGCACGGTAATTTTTCTTAGATTTTTTTCTCCGTGTACGTGGACTTAGAAAATTTCAAATACCTGTACAAATACCGAGTATTTGTACTTGTACTTAAAAATTTTAAGTACTGGTACTGGTATTGGTACTTATAAGTCCCATATAACAATTTTAAGTCCTGCTTAAGTACTTCAAGTACACCTCAAGTACCTCAAGTCCAGCGCAAGTACCTCAAGTTCAGCGTAATTATCGGAGATTAGACAATTTAAACTCATTCAGAGTAAGTTTTGTGCACATAATAACTTACTTCAAGTACAAATTTGAAAAAATCGGTCATTAAAATTGAAATAAAATATTACACTACAGCCTAGTGAATGAGATTTCCAAAGCTACTTAGTAAATAAGTGTGCGCAATTTTATGTATGTATGTATGTATTGATACATACCTATATATAACTATTAAACAAAAACAATAAATTTCTCATTTTTTTTAAATGCCATTCTATTTTGTATCCTTAGTAAGTATAGTAGTATGTACATTATTTGCGTAAAATTGCGCACACTTATTTACTAAGTAGCTTTGGAAATCTCATTCACTAGGCTGTAGTGTAATATTTTATTTCAATTTTAATGACCGATTTTTTCAAATTTGTACTTGAAGTAAGTTATTATGTGCACAAAAGTTACTCTGAATGAGTTTAAATTGTCTAATCTCCGACAATTACGCCGAACTTGAGGTACTTGCGCTGGACTTGAGGTACTTGAGGTGTACTTGAAGTACTTGAGCAGGACTTAAAATTGTTATATGGGACTTATAAGTACCAATACCAGTACTTAAAATTTTTAAGTAAAAGTATAAATACTCGGTATTTGTACTGGTATTTGAAATTTTCTAAGTCCACGTACTGGTACTAGTACTTGAAATTTTACAGGTCTGATTGCATGAGACTACTACATATATGTATGTACAGTCAACCTAGTTTTCGAAGAAAATTGTGATTCTTTATTTTAGCTTGCGGAATGAATGTGGAGAGTTTGAAAGTTATAACGGACTCGGACGTTAATGAATTATTCCCAGTTACAGAGTTAGGAACAAGAGCGTTATTCAAATTCCATTTAAAAAAATGGAGGATGGAAACGGTAAATAATTCTAATATTTTTTATACAAAAATGAGTTCTTAATATGAGCATTCATATGTACATTTTAGGCAGATACATTATCTGTCGATAGTTACTGTCAAAATTGGGTTGCAAATTGTTCTTCTCCGGTAACCTCTACATCGGATTCCGCTATCAGTGAAGGATTAATGTGTAGTCAGAAGTCAATTTTAGCGAAGCTTTTGAGAACTACACCTGTTGGTAAAAGAATAACCGAATTTTATGAAAGTAATGGTTCATTGGATAAAACTAACCGCGAACTTCTAATAAATATGATTGTTGACTTTTTCACGGAAAGGAATCAAAAAATATATATGAAAGACATTCAGGAATTCAGCAAAGCAATTCAAGCTCATTTTACAAGTGAAAATATTGTAAGTTTAAAAAATAATATTCAATGTCATTATTGTTATTTGTGCAACCATTCAAATCAAATGCATGTAAATGTATTATTTCTATAGGGATATTATTACATGAACAGAGGCCCGGGAAAAAATCCCACGGGCAAATTGCATGATAAAGCCGTAAATGCTCGAGTAAAAATTGCTAAGCGTAATTCCAGCTTAAAGCAAGATTCTAACACATTGCAACCTTCGTGTTCATCTGACATTGCTGAGGATACTTTTGAGCCAAGTAATTTGACTTATCGTGTTTATGAGCACTTACATACATGTATGTGAGGAATTATGAGGACTAAAACCTAAACTATTTAGTTATCCAATTAGAAAATGGCGGGATTTAAGATAAATAATTTAATTTTATTTAAAAAAATATCATCTCAATTATAAAAACAAACGTTTGTAGGTATACATATGTATATTGCAAACATTTTTTCTTTTTTTCTAAAATAGTTTAATATTATACATAGTATAGTGGGAATAGTTTTCATTTTTCCTTTCATTTCAAATTTATTTCTGTCGTTTTCTTTCAATTTCCTCTCTTAGCTGAGGACGAGCTTGAAAATGAAATGTGGCTAAAACACAACAATGAACCGTGGGATATTGTTGTGGAAAAATGGGAAAAGGTTTTTAATCTAAGACATACTGATATTAAGAAAAACGGGAAGGATATTTTTAAGAAATGGCCTCTGTATAAACATAGCAGTGGACATTCTCTAGTAAGTGTAGAACTTTTTATTGACCCTTTTTGTTACATAATTTTTCAAATTTTTGTGAAGAATGAGAACGCTTTGATATATATGTACATATAAGTAAAATCATAAGAATCTATCTTAACGTTTTTCCATCTTCATTTGGCTTACACTATTTTATTTTAGAATTCACACAAAATGGTTTATTGCATGTTGTAAATATAAAAAAAGCTTTAGGAACAGGAAAATACTGAATATTTTATTAAAAGATATTTTTTACAGATTGAAATTGATTACAAACATATACATCCAGGCACAGAATACCACCTTTTAAAAAAATGGGACTCATTCTCGCGTAATATAATTCTCTTTTATAAAGACAACATAAAGGACTCTGCATCCCTTAAACTTTTTAATCTTCTTGGCAGTGACATTGATAATGGTATGAATCATCATATTTATTATATATTTATGATGTAATAAAATAATTTTTTCATTATTATAGACTCACGGGACTGTATTTTATTTTTGTTACTTCATGCTGTTTTAAAACCATCGCTAGTAATTACTTCAAGAAGTGACCACAAGCGATCTCGGTGGAAGCCATCTATTATCGATGCTCAGCAAGCAACTTTATTACATTCTCCAACAGTCAACGACTATGAGGGACGACTCGAAAGACTTCGTGAAAAATATTTAGACAAAGGTTTGACATTACAGCCGCTGATACTTGTAATTGGTGAGGAAATAAGTAAACTTAAGTCTTTTTATTGCGCGTACGATGGAATTTTATACAAATTTAATTCTTTTTTAAAATCTCTAGACTGTACTTTTAAATGCTTCCAAGTATTGAATTTTAAATACCCTGATGAGGGCAAAAATGTTTATATGTTCATTCAACAATTCTTTTTCTCTATTAAAACAGAATTTGATGAACTAAATCCAAATATATCGAACTTGATAAGTTTCTTAGAAAAAAGAAATCAAGATTAATTCCTTAACCAAGAATATTTATTTACATCAATATCATTAAACATGTTTCATTGTTCTTTGTGTGAGGAAAAATTTCCGTTTTCAAACTCGCTTATAAAGCATATGAAAAAACTTCATATTTTAAAAAACTTGCCATATTATGAATGTGCCCAGAACGAATGTTTTCAAAAATTTCATAACATTTATTCACTCAAAAGACACTTGGATCGAGTTCATATTAAATCTGCTTCCACAAATAAAACTAAAAGTTACGAAAAATATACAGATAAATCTAATTTAAATCCAGTTTTCGAAAATAAAATCGTCTCACCAGGAGACAATAGTTGCAATTATAACGATCAGGAACATGTGCAAAACCAATCTGATTTCGGACTAGAATTTGCTCTTTCTTTACATAGCAAGTCTAATTTAAATAGAAAGGATGTAGCTGAGATTATATCGAATATCAATACATTTATTACGAAACAAATAGCAAATGTAGTAAGGACATCTGTTATAACACTAATTGAAGATTCTGTTAAAAAAGAATGTGCTGAAAATATTGTTGAAAGATTTTCGAACTCCATGAATACTATTAGAACAGAATACAGATTTTTTCAAGAACTAGAAAGAAAAGGTATATATAAACATCCAAGAGTATACACTATTAACAACGAAGTTTCTGAAGTTATCGTTAACTATACCCCCTCTTTAGAGCCTAATAAAGTTCAAGGGATTATTATGCCTATTTCTTTTCAAATTAAAAAGTTTTTTGAATGTACAAATGTCTTAAAATTTACTTTAGAAAATATGAGATACTTAAATAATCAAAACAATGAACTTCACAATATTATTAATGGAGAGGTATGGAAGAAAAAAATAACTATGTTCGGGGAGGAAAAGACAATTATTCCTTATATATTGTATTCCGATGATTTTGGTGTGGATAATCCACTCGGCTCACATTGTAAAGAGCACTCTATATGCGGGGTATACTATACATTTCCAACAATACCACAGCATTATTTATCAAAACTTAACAACATATTTCTCGCTGGGTTATTCAAAACAAAAGATAGAACGAACTTCGGTAATTTACTAACTCTTAAGCCATTTATTGAAGAAATAAAACAAATAGAAGAGAATGGAATAATTATTGAGGTAGATGGGGTGGAGAAATGCGTTTACTTTGTCTTGGCTTTGATTGTTGGCGACAATCTTGGCCTTAATTCTATTTTAGGCTTTACAAACAGTTTCAATTCAAATTATTACTGCCGTTCTTGTAAGCAATCTAAATTGTTTATGCAAAAAGATACAAAAGAATGTAAAATCAGCCTACGAAATCGAGAAAATTATGATTCTGATGTTGCTTTGCAGGAGGAAAAATTGACAGGAATCCGTGAAAATTGCGTGTTTAATTCAATTCAATCATTTCATGTTGTTGATAACATTTGCTTTGACATTATGCATGACATCTTTGAAGGAATTTGCAGATACGATTTATCTAAAATTTTGCTCCATTTTATAACATCTTGCAAATATTTTTCTATTGATGAATTAAATTATCGCAAGCAAATGTTTGGTTACGGTGAAACAGAAATAGGAAACATTTCTCCACCATTGCAGATAAATTTTTTAAAATCTAATACATTTAAAATGACGGCCCGCGAAATGATGACGTTTGTTCACTTTATGCCGTTAATGATTGGCGATTTGATCCCCGAAAATGATAAAGTGTGGCATTTTTTTTTAATTTTACTAAAAGTAATTGATATTCTTATGTTACCAGTTATAACTCAATCAGATATAAGAAATCTTAGTTATCTGATATCTGAGCATAACGTTCTTTATATTAAGCTTTTTAGTGACACGCTAAAGCCGAAGTTCCACTTTCTACTCCATTACTGTACAGCTATCCGCAATTTCGGTCCCCTTAGAAATTTATGGTGTTTGCGTTTTGAAGCCGTTCACAAGGCATATAAAGAATACGCTAGGACAACTTATTCTCGACTTAATATACAATTATCTCTCAGTATTAAAGCAAGTCTGAAATTTGCTGCATTATTGTTTTCAGATTCATTTTTTGCAAATGATTTGTTCGTTGAAGAAAAAAAAAAATTTTGTTCCAATCTTAGTATTAAGTACGGCTTAAAACAATGTGAACTTAACTTATCCGAAGCTTTATGTACCAGTAAGGCTATATTTAGGGGATTAGTATACAAAAAAAATTTTTTCTTGACCATATCTTTCAACGATGATTTGAAGCTTTTTGAAATTGAAGATTTAGTTTTAAGTGAATCAAATTTGTATGTTGTTTGCTGCGAATGGAATATTCTCTATTTTTATGAACATTTGCAATCTTATGTTGTAGGAGGGAAGACAACTAATTACTGTTTAAAGAATGTTAAATGTTTTGATGGACCCCCAATCCACATATATTGTACGAATAGCGATAAGAAATGTATTAGAATTAAGAAATTCTGAGGAATGTTTATGCATTAAATTTTCAGTACTTATATTATCGGTGTATTTTATTTCCATCTCATATATGATCTTTAAAATACCTGACTTGCTGGAAAACCTAAAGAGAATTCACTACTCGTCCTCTTAAAAGAATCCATTTTTATCTACCATTACATTATCCATTCCGATGAACCGCTGAATCCAATGCACTTAAAATTAAAGTCGAAAATTCTGAGCAATGAGTTCAAGCAGATTGAAATCAATCTTTTCAATCTGCTCGAATTCAGTAGTTCGGAACTTTCGATTTTGATTTTATGTTCATCGGATTCACCGGTTCATCGTAATGGATAATTTAATAGTTTTTTCCAATAAATTTAAAACGATAACCCCATAGATTTAATATGGAACAGCACACCGATTTAATAAGATATCATTTCAATTCAATGTGCTATTCCTTTGCTTTTAATAGGCAGAAATTGTAGAAATAATAGGCCGAACTGTTGTAATAATATTATTCACACTATTAAATTGATAATCTGATCATATAAAATTTAAAAGGATAACCCCATAGATTTAATATGGAACAGCACACCGATTTAATAAGATATCATTTCAATTCAATGTGCTATTCCTTTGCTTTTAATAGGCAGAAATTGTAGAAATAATAGGCCGAACTGTTGTAATAATATTATTCACACTATTAAATTGATAATCTGATCATATTACTCTAATAGTGGAAATATTTAAAGTAATAGTTTAAAATTAATATTATGTCATTTAAGATTAAACGGACGATCACATTAAAAATTAACTATACATCACATTGTTTTAACATGAGGAATGTATAATTCTAATGTGATGACCATCATATTGTTCTAATTATACGGACTATTACTTATTAATGTTATAAATCCTATTGACCAAAATTGATGGGAATAACTATTAAAAAACTATTGAATTTAAGGGATTTTTCTCTGAGTGTACACACTTACGGATTTACGTGAAATGTAGATATAACTTGTCTAGTGATTTTTAACTATGGCGGTCACTTTATTTCAATTATTTTTAAATATAGCTTTATTTGAAAATACAGCAAAGTTATAAAACTTAATGCTTAGTATACAATGTCAGAAACCTTGATAATTTTATATATATGTATGTATAGTTTTTCATTAAAATTTTACTGAAATTCACTGGATCATCTTGAAGTTGTTTTATAGGTCACTCCCCAAATTTACTGAAAATTGCACTTTTGACAGTTTATGGGACTCCATTTACGCACCCCACGCTACAGCTAGACATTCTGTTCCAGCCTTAAAGCGGCGCGGCGTTCTGATGACCACATTAAGTTGGGCATCTAAGTAAGATGGGGATTCCCCATCATATCTGATTTACCGAATTAATATACTCATATTTAAACGCTGCTTAATAATGCCTCAATTGTAATGAATTCTCAATATCCCCTTTGATGATATTATTCTGCAATATCAGTTGTACGATATAGGTAATGTATTTCTGCGAAATTTATTGAATTTAACATTAGTTGCTTTAGTAAATTTTGCTAGATTTCAAATGAATTTCACTGGTAAAGCAGGCAAAAGCTTCCTTGTCTTTCTAGTTATAGTTCCCAGAAAACACTGACCTAAATACAGTAAATAATTACGTTAGAATTGTATAGTGATTCGATTTTCGTTTATACATTTTGAACTGCATATCTAGGAAACCAGCTCCAGTTGAGATTCAGTAAATTCTTTAGTGAAAAATAATTTCAATATCTCAATGTCTAGGGGTCATAATGAAGTTATTAATTTTAATCCATTGTTTTTAATGTAAAAATCCAATAATTTAAGTAAATCCGAATAATAAGGATAGAGGTTTTATCAATTGTATATAAATCTTACTTTGTAAGGTAGGTGATATTTTAAGCAAATCACAGTGCAGATCAATTTTTCTGTTTGCACCGTAAGCCACCAGGAAAGCATCTACAACAAAAAATTTTATATTCAGTATACGCTCCAAAATTTATAAAAGTTCATATTACAGTTTTTAAGGAACTGCTTCCTTTATAATTTGGGAACACCACCGTTCGGATAAATCTAGCAGAAGGATTTTAGTAGCCAATTATTTATAAAACAAATTTCTTTTCTCACTTAAAAACCAAGATTTTTATGACTTCATAAAAATCGAAATTGGACCAATTAATAACAACTTTTTGCGAAGTATTTGCAATTTCTTCATAAAAAAATTAGAGTCATTCTTAATAAAATCTTCGTATGTTTGCTGCTATCACAGTTTAAATTCATAGCAGAATTATTTAGAATGTGGATTTTATGATCCCAGACGAAAATGAATGAATGTGCAGAAATTATACCTTAAAGAATTGCGTATTCTTCTAATTTTTGACAGAATTTGCTGCAAGATTTTCAGCTTTACCTACTATCTACGAATAAAGAAGTTAAAAGGCAAGTGGTTTTAGGAAAATTCGGAAAAACTGCAAGTGTACGTGGAGTTGGTGAAGGGGCACGCAAACAAAGCCCCCGACGCCCTTCAGCGCTTCTTCGGTTCGTGCCCTTTGCTCCGGTTTCCCGTGTTTGCTTTTGAATTTCTATCGAGCAATAAGACAGCGATATTTTTTGTTTTTATTGTTTGGTTTTTGCGCTGTCCGCTGTAGCGCACCGGCGCAAAAGGGAGATAAAAACGTTGAGGCTAGTCACGACACAAAGAGCCGAACGAAATAAATTTTTCAGTTGAATACATCTCATCATGATACGTTTGGATGCTCACAGATTTTTGCGTTTTTATTGCAACAAAAATTGCTGTGCCCTTTCTCCCGCTTGCCCCCTCCGAGCCTAGGGCCGTGTCCAGGGAAATTCTTCCTCTGCGCCCGTGATCGGGGTCCGGATTCGCCTTTTTGCCCTTCTTTTGTTTGTTGCTCATCCAACGAGCAGCAAAACACAAAACTCAACCAACATCCTCGCAGTAGAACAACAAGCGCGGGAATGGAAATTTGTTATTCGGCCGAAAACAAAAACACCACACACGCGGAAAAAGCGGGACTAGAAAAAAGGAATCAATAAAGAAGGAGACCGCCGCGCGGGGGGCCCTTTTCTAGCGAATCACGCCTACAGGGCCGCCGGACCCTGAAACTGTGCCAACGGAGTCCTGCGGGTCCTGGAAACTTACTTTGCCCTTTCGGACCGCATAATTTGTTTATTTGCAATTCGAGTGGCGGCGATGGCGGAAAAATTAAATTTCGCAGAAGGTTTGCGGTGGGTGCAGAGGCAAACCCGCATAGAGGGGTTAATACAATTCAGGATATAGAACAGGAATTCTCTGCGGGGCTTGTTTAATACCAACAAACGCTTATTGAAATGCCCACCACCAAACTACGCAAATTTCATCAATCGCCAGGTGTTCTCGTTGCTCCAGTTCCCACCTATTGATCAGGGAACAAAAAAACCTCCATATAAATTTTAAATACATAATCATCACAGCTGGAAATTGGCCGGCCTTGGCTCTCTTAAAATTTCTCAGAGTTCGTTTTTGATTTTATAATTATAATAGTTATGTTTATTTTCATAACCTACATATATATTATGATGATCTATGACAGAAAAATTGTTAAAATAATATCTTCATTTTAGAAATATCATATGCTATTGGTTCATTGGTTAATGATTTATTGAAAACAAGTGGATGTATGTATGCATTTTTAAAAATTGCAAAATTGAAAAAGATTGGTGAATTGGGAGGTTGTTAACGTGGTGAGAATTGAAGTATTCGTTGTTGGAGGGAGTAAGGTGGGAGAAAATTGTTCGCGGAACTACGGTTTAAGAAAGAAGAAAAAATAATTTTTGCTATACAAAACTAGAAAAATCAGCACATAATACCTAATGTTGCGTGAAGTGCCCTTTTCGACATATTTTCTAAAATCTAACTACCTTGAACTAAAATAATTAGTTGAAGTTATTTCTGAAATAAGGGGATAAGTTGTTCTCTATCAAATTTGGCCAGAAGGAGTTGGTGGAAATTTTCCAAGCAGAGGATGGAGCATTTTGTGGATGCGTCTAATAAATCCGGCCAAAGTAGAGCCGTAGAAGTTGTTCGGGCAGACCACGCAACATGATCGTCCTGGAAACTGCCTTCTGTATCTAAGTGTCTAATACTTTCCACGCCATCATGACATCCATCCCCAAGGTAATAAGAGGCAGTGCCACCAGAAGTGCACTAAAAACGAAGTAATCCCAGGTCCTGGTTCCTTCAGAGCTCCTCGGAGAGAGATCTATTAAATTGGCCCCGACCCGGGAGTTTTTGGCAAACCTTAAAAAAGCCACAATTTCGTGTACATCAAGCAAGGCATCCTTATCCTAGCCCTCGTGCTCCCCAAAAAGGGAGCTGCCTTGGGGTGCGGGGCTAACTAAGAGCACGAAAGCGTCCAGAATTGGCAACCGCTCGCTCGGTTTTTATTAAATTTTTATGATCTTCTGGGGGATAATAAAGAAAATTATTTTTTCCTCTGCTCCTTTGCACAAACACTTAACGACTTGTGTAAATTTTTTCTTGTTTCCGGGACTAGCGGCCGCAAAAAATCATTTCGCCACTTTTCCCCGTGGCCCCATCTCATTGTCCACGAACAAACGGGCAGAGGGACATTTGTGCATTTTCTGGGGCCGCAGAAAGTTAATCAAAACGCCCCCAAAGGTAAGAAAGGAGCACTGCGCGGGAATTTCGCGAAGGTGCGCACCCCTGGGCTGCATACGACCTGGGAACAGCAATTAAATGCGTTTTTATAGGCAAATGGAGTTGCTAAATTCAGCGCTGTGGGCCAGTGCTCCGCGGGGCCCCCTATAAAAGTTATGGCGGTAATTATGAGGAGGATGAAAGCATGCATGCGGCGTGCCTTGCCGCGCCAGTAAAAGGAAGTGTGCTCGTAAAACACGCCGATATTAAAACTGTCCGAGCCCGCAATAAAAAGTTTGCCGATGATTTAAGTTTTGGCAAGGTGATACTTGCTTGCACCAATAAATCCGTCGCGGTGATTTAGGGCATTCGTTCCCGTTTTCAGGTGAATTTTTTTCGCAGACTTGAAATGTAATAAAAAGTCAACTTTTATTGGATTACGCTTTTAATTTCGGAGACAGATATTTTGAGCAGGATCGTTTCGCGGCAGCTTGGGATATTCCTTAAATGGTCAACGTAAAGTAAATCGATTTAATACATTCTAAAACAGCAAAAGTTGACCAAAGTGCAATTTTAAATTTATAGCTGCATTTCCTTTAAAGTTTAGTATTTACCTTAGGTAATAGCTCAGTTTTATTTGAAAACTCACGGAATTGCTCAATTTCCTTTTCAACAACTTCCCACGACCTACTCTAAAGTTTGCAAAAGTCTATTATAGAACAAAATCAAGATAACTACAGCAAATTGTAAACCACATTTTTAAAACTTAATAACAGACATAATTTGAAAATAAACACATACAAAATTATAATAAGTAATGCATGAATACATCCGTTAATTATTTTCTTCAAAATATTTTTTTTCAATAATACTTTTGAAGTTTTGTTAAATTTGTGTATGTATTTATAATTCAATTTTCGCAACATTTTTATGCACATTCAAGGTGTATGTATATTATATGTAGATTTTATTATGCCTTTAAAAAATTTATAATTCTGTGACGGAATGAGTGATTTCTAGGAAAATGTTTAAAAAAATGTTGGAGAAAATATTATGAAGGTAGTTAGGAGAGGTCAAAGACGTTCACAGCAGCTAGAATTTTCTAAATATTTCTTCTTATAAAATATGATACGGGAAGGACGATGATATTGATATCTCGCCCTATTTTGTGCGTCATTAAAAGATGATATTCCTTAAAAGAATTGCAAACAATGTCTGGTGTAATCTCATCTCTCGATTCAGAACTTAAATTTATTGCATGCCGTTAACGAGGGTTAATTTGCATTCCGATGCGAAGAAGCCAGCCATTGCCCTATGGAGTGCAACTAAAATTTTATTAAGCGTAATATCCGTTTTAGCCTAGATGACCCTGGAATCCGCAGTAGCACCCTGAGAAGCCTCGGAACTAAGGCAATTTTCAGTTGCAGTCTTAATTCCACCACCAATTAAAATGCCACGGCGATGGCCGCATAAACAGTCCGCGGCGTGCAGGGGTGCGCTAGAGCCGCTGGTAATAATTTTAATTGGATAACAATAACATTTCATTGCTAAGCGCAGCAAAACATGATTTTGTGCTTGCCCTGCGCGGCCCAGCAGTTGGAAGACCGAAGACGATCTTCGCGGGCTAGACCGCGACGCTGGGACGCAGCGTCTTCTGCGACGATAATTGCGGCGATCAAGCCGGTGATCGGGCAGCGAGCGAGTTGAGAACATGCCAACTAGCAATCAGAGGCACTGCGGCAAAAAGGCGAACACAAATCAAAAGAAGATCAGTTGCGAGCGCGGCAAAAAGAGGAATCTTAAGTCCTGGCCATCGCGGCCAGCGCTGAGAAAGTCGCGGCTGAAAGCAGCTCATCTTAAGAGCCGCTGGCGATTAACATTTTTCCCCTCTGCATTCTGCGGCTGGTCGCGGCTCTTGTTACCGGCCCGGCGTCGTGGTCCAGGCCGCGGCGACAAGATCGCCCGGGACGCAGCCTCTCGCCGCCCGGAGGGGAGGAATTGACGAGGAAGCCGGGCTCCGCTGCCGCTTAATTGGAGCGAGGAGAATTGCACCTTTCTGATGTCTGATTGTATGTTACCGTTCCAGCGCTGTTTTTGCCGGCCGCGCCGTTTAGAGTTTTTCACTTTCCACTTGCTCGTTTTTGCCCGCGACACGGTCAAGTGGATAAAAGTACTCAACGCCTGCGCGTATTTGCCTAGGCCTGACCTACACGCGGCCGGGCCTGCTCCAAATCATAGGCCGCGATCGCACGACGATTTTTTGCCGTACGCATTAATTACCAGAGTCTGGGCTTCGGAGGAGGCCCGGCAAAAACCACCCAAAGAATTCTATTGGCATCTGGCAAAAAAGTAGTTAGGCCCTCGTGCGCGAGCTTCTTGCGCGGGATTAGGATTAGCTGGAAAGCATAACGGTGGAATCGAGTGATTGTGTCTCCTCGCGTTAGCCCTCAATCACTGCAGCTACAAATCGACTGATCGCCCGAGTGATAAACTTTTTGCCGCTGCACGCCGATCTCATAATGAGGTGGAAATCATGTTGACTCCGCGGCTGCGTAGGGAAATTGTTTTTCTGACTGTGCCGTCCAAAAAGTGATCTAAAAAGGTGTGCTCCGCAAAAGTGGTCTGCATGGGCGTTCAGCGGACGCGATGAAGTTGCTCGCTTTGCACGTGAGAGCCGTTGACCCTAAGGTAAATTATTTGTAAGCAAGATAAGAAAGCGTAACTCATCCTTGAGCCACCCAAACCAAGAGGAACTTCATGAATCATCGTCATATGCTGTGAAAAAGGCGAATTGAGCTCAATAACAAGCACAGGTACGAAATGCGGAATTCTGATATTAAAAAACTAAACAGAAATTCTAGTGAAATAAATTATGAATACTTTTCATAAACATTTTCTTTATTTGATACTTACCCGTGGAAATAAAACTGTTGTCAATTTGCCTAAACCAGCTTGGGTAAAATATTTTTATGGAGTTTATACTTCGGTAAAAATTGTCTTTGCATTTGGTTGTTGTAAGCCAAGCTCAAGCTTCCTTAGATTGTGTAAATTGCCTAAAATAACTTTGTTAATTTGCTTAGTGAATTTTACATAGGGCTGAAGTTAATTTCTTAAGGAATTGTATTGTTTTTATAATAATTCTTATATGCAACATTTTTGCTAGTAGTTTTGTTTGAACGAATTGAAGAGTAAAAAACATCCATCATTAATCCCTAAAAGAAAATGTAAGCAAAGTTTGTCAAAAACAATTTTGTAATAGTTAGGTAATTCAAATTAAGTTCAAGAACAATTTACTTAGCGCGTGATTTGAGATAAAAGAATGCATCAAATTAAAGAGCACCACCAAAAGCCACCAAAATAGTTATAAAAAACCGCTTAAAATAACACTAGATTTTTAAGGCAAAAGAAAAACGAATTTTAATCATTTGGAAATGAAAATATATAAATTGAAAACTAAGCACAAAACTTTCAAAAATCTTGGTAATAAAAATTTCCTCAAAATAAATTTCATTTTCCACATAGATATTAAACATCCGAAAATACCCAGCTAGCTTATCCCTTAAAAATTTCATTCAATACCGCGAATTTCCTGATACCCGAAGTAACGAGAACGAATCATGCTCTAAATCGCCGGTGCTCCCTCCTTTAGGACCTAACTACAGAACGAGGGCAGACGCCGTGAAACTCTAAGTGCATTCCAAGGAGCATTCCCTGGCTCTAATCCCCGCACCGCAGTCAGGCCGCTTTGTGCGAGCGGGACTCGTTCTCATTGTCCTGGAAAATATTAAAAGTATAAATCGTGCCGATAATTTATCATAACCATAAAAGTATCATCAAATTCCCTTCCTGCGCGGGACCATATGGATCCTCTCCCACTTGGCATTCAGGAGCAGGGCGGCAGACATCCCTGCATAAACATCAAGAGCGACAGTTTTATCCGGCGCTGGAAACAAGGGACCCGGCGGCGGCAGGGCGGGCACAAAAGGGATGAGCACAGCTGGAGGGATTCCGGCGAAATCCCTTCGCACTGTGTCACCATTTCGGGCGGCAGCCAGCACTTGTTAATTTTTCGCCACTATCTCAAGGATCCGGGAGCATGTGTATCTCGGCGCCCGGAGCCGGGGGTGGGCACCCCAAATCGCTTTCTTATTAATTTCCATATCCATTCTGCGCCGCACCCCGCGGTCTGGCCGTGTCGACTTTATATCCTTATCAAATTTTATTGGCGGTTGCAACCCTCCGTGGCTGGGGCGGCGGTAAGCCGACGACGGCCGGGAATCCGGGGTCAGGAGGTCCGTCATCATCATTCTTCCTGCCACGGCCGGCAGCTCCTATTTATTTTGTTCAATTGAATATTTTTTGGTAATATTTGCCTTTCTCCCAAATTGTCGTTTTTTTGCTGTTTGCACTGCAAGAAATTGCCGATTTCGTGGATGGATGGGTATCAGGCTGTCAGGGGAGCTCCTTAGAGCACCAGCGATCCTCGGGGTGCTGAGCTCGGAGGGAGGAACGTGTTAATTCTGGATGACAGCTATTTGCCATTTTTCATCTATCTCAGAACATAGGGAGTGTTTACAGAGAGTGCAGACTTATTGCTCGCCGTTGATAAAGGAGACAAAGTCAATTAATTTCGGGACACGTGCAAAATATGTTTCCTTCCGCGCCAGCTGGATTTAATTTCATCTTTACCGGCAAGAGCGCAAGTTTTCACAAATTCGAATATTTATGGCAACCGATAGGTGAGGGAGTTTCAGCGACTGTGATTTATGGAGAAATTAGGCCAATCTCGATAAAGCACAGTCTGTGAAAAATTCCCCCAATTTGGAAGCAGTTCTACTACTCAATGGCAATTTTCTAAAAGACTTGAATTTAATTTAGCCTTGCCTCTATTAAATATTAAAACTTAAAAGTTAGTCTTAATAACTCACGACTCATTCAGAAGGATTTTTACATTTCAAAATTATTATTTGTAATTTGTATGTTCCTTATAACATTTTCTTGAAACTATCTTAATTTTTTCGTTACGGGTAAAATGTTCCATGGTCAGAGAAAGTTATTTATAGTTTTTGTATACAGAAAGAGACCAATTTATTTTTATAATTAGAATACAATCACATGAATTTTTCATCAGAGCCAGTGCAAGTTGCTTAAATACGTTCTGGACAATAATTAATTTAAACAATCTTGAAAAATGAAAAATTAGAACTGCTGACCAATTAATTAGCAATTAGCAGAGTGACTAATTTGGGTCAATTTGTGACCAATTAGACCCATATTTTCTTGCTATATGAACTTGGTTAGATATGAGCTGCTAGAATTTACCTATAATCATTCGATTATGTGTTAACAACGAAAAGTTGCCGTCGTGACTTAATTTATTGGCTCATATGGTTCACGAAAATCTCCAGGAAACGTGAAACTCCAAAGAAGTTCAAGACCTTGGAAGACTAGTTAAAAACAATCCACTTTGCGAACTCTGCCCGGAGCGGTTCAAAGAAGGCGAACTTCCCTCCTCCGTTCACGCGGGGCTAGCACAAGAAAGTGAAAAATAACTAAAGTGACTAATTAAAAAACTTTTCAATTGCAACTCCTGCGCGCTTCGAGCGCTTTCCGCCAGACCCGCTATTTTTTCGCCACGGGCTCCGGAACTCGTTTGAGGGCCACGGTGAACAGGATTAAAGTCTAAAAACTACTTTTTCGTTTTATTGGCGAAAGCTGCATTTCGTGAGGCGCACTCATCTGATATTAGGTGCACTCCGCGAAAGTTGGGGTTTACTCAATTAAAAATTTCACGTTTATGCTCCCTGCGTAGCACGCGCCGTGGTCGGGAAGGGCGCCGGAGCCTTTGTGCTCCCAAAAATTGTACGGAACTCATGCCAACAAAACTAGGACAGAGTTAGGTGCCCTTCTGATGAAAGTAATCCGACTAACTAAAGATGCTTCAAAAGCACTCGGAGTGAATAAACCATGTCCAGTTTATTCCATGCGAACTCAAAGGTGCTCTTTCTGGCCTGTGCGATGGAAGCGATATGTGCCTACAAAAGAGCAATCCAGAATTGTATTACTTCATCCGATTTACTTTTTTCTAATAAATTGGAAGTATTTTCGCTGAACAAAAGATTTATCCAAGAAATTATTTCATGTGATCCAAATGACTTGACTTACATATATTAATACAAGTATATTGAAGAATAATTTGTTATTTGGATTTCTGTCTGTGTCTGTAGGGCTTTTGGAAAAAAAGTTGTTTGTGTTAAAGGGACGTAAATCGTTCCTACTTAAATCTAACTAATTAAAGCGCCCGGGATAAAAGTTGCTCATTTCTCACTTAAGATGCACCGATTTGCGGTGCATTTCACTCGGAAACCCCAGACCCAGCTACGCTAAACACGATGTTATCACTTAGCCAAACTCGAAAATTATACAAAGTGATTTCGATTTTTCTAAGTCTCTTTTAAACTTCTTCATATCCTCGAGGAACCGTGACGACAACAGTCCTGAGGAATGTGTGCGGATGACGGAAGTTCTGGAGCAGACCACTTCCGCAGTTCTGTCGCAGGCGCTGCTGCTCGGGCGAGGATTGCCATCACTCCATTCAGCGCTCATTTCGACTCGCAGTGCAATCCGAGTGCATTAGAAGAATGAAAGTGCATATCACGTCCATTAATCTCGAGACGACGTCTGGGAGTGGTGGATGCAGTTCCCTTCGCGCCCAGAACCCTGCCGATTCTCGGAATTTCATTTCGCATCGTAAAATTTCCCTTAGTCCGTTGCCGGGTTTCCGGGATAAGCACTGCACCGAAACTTCGCGATCAAATCTTTCGCCAAGAAACGAAGCGGACTCGGACAGTGCCTGGACTCACACTGGGTATTTTCCCCAGAACCCGGTTGGGCTGTGGGCGCCGAATTCGTATCAATTGCAAGCAAATTTAATTCACGGAAAAGTATTTTCCGGGCCAGAGGCTGAGAGCCACCGGGGATAAGCGGGCGACACTTCGATGGGTCACGTATGAGCCACTGAATGGATCGCATTACGGAGCTTTGGCCTTGAATGTTCGATACCTTGGGAAGTCGCCCGAAACCTCAGCCCTACATTTCGGGCACATTTCAATGGATCTGGGAAGGATAAGGTCCTGCCTGCTCGAAGGTCTCACTCACTGGGAGCCTGCCCAAACGGTGTTTGAGCGCGGGGGCGGATGCAGACCCACGTCCACCCCTACCCTAACCCCAACTCCAGTCCCAGCTCCTAATGTTTGCATTACTTCAATCTTCAATGGTTACCAGCTTCTGCTGAAACTGTCTATCAGCAAAGTAGCTTCGGATGCCGTTTCGAAAGTCGTTCTGCAAATGGTTTCTTCCATTTGCTGGGAAGAAGCGAGTCCTGGTGCTGGGCACCGCTCTTATTCTTATCGAACTGGTCCAGGAAGCTGGTGGCGAGAATTGTGAAATTCGCTCAAATGAGATTAGTTCAGGGCATGCAATGCAGTCGTCATTTTCTAGTGGCAAGAAGAGGCGGATCCCATCGGGGCCAATTTATTTTTGCCTTTCTACAAACATGGGGCTGCACTTCCTGCCGAAAAGGTGTAATTTCTTAAAATCAGTGAGATCGCATTTCGAACTAAAAATGCACGAGGTAGATTTCCTATATTCGGCAGGAATAGCCGTAACCGTTTGGTCTGCAAAATGTCCAAAGCTAACATGGGAAATCGATTTTTTTTAAATTTTCTTAACGATTATTTTAAAAGGATTCCTAAAATAAGATTTTTCTACCCCAAATATTTTCTACTCTGAGTGTAATTGAAATGTGTTTACATGTAAATTGTATTCATGTTATATTCCTTAATCTATAAAAAGCAAATAATGTTATTTAGCATTTATTTTATTCATTTCTCTAGTTTGTACCTATACATCGTAAAATTTCGTATGAATATATGTTATTTTAAATTCTATGCTTAAACTTAAAATTTTCTAAATATCTACATACACAATTTACTTGAAATTAAAGTGAATATTGGCGATTCGATGACTCTACGTGAATTTTAAATTTGTGCTCAACCTGCATGTATAGAATTATACCCCTGGTGCATAATACCCGCGTAACAAGGGTTAAATTTATTTGATGCAACTGAAAATACATACGTCAACGTATTCACGCAGTGTTTATACTGCATCTTATTCTTTTTTCGCATTCTTTCACCTCCGGCTAGTAAGACGATTCCCCCAACTAGCGTTCAAGATTCCTCTAGAAGTGTGATTTAGCTTTCATCGCTGACAAAAGGAACAAATCAAATGCATTCCTTTCCAATTGAGCAATAATTGCAATCTCGAGCTGCCGTCTGCATGCAGCTCGCTAGCCACATCGCATCATTTTCGCGCTCTCAGTTGCAACACTTCATTTAGCTGTCGCTGGCAAAAATCGAGCAAGAATTCGTCGCGTTCACTACTTCCTTTGATCGTCGGACGTAACGACTCGAAATTAATCTTGGGCAACGACTCCGACAATTACAACGAACCAGATCGACACGATCTTCTGGTTCTGGAGCTCAGTTCGTGACGGCGGGTCCCGCGCCCCGCCGGCCCGCTCCCCGCCGGCCCGTTCCCGGCCAATTTATCGCGCAAGTAAAACATATGGACCGCGGATACTCCGTCAATTCCCAGGTCATTACTTAACCACCATCGCGTCTTATGCTGGCGAGGGCGCAGCGGCGGGCGGTAGGGCGCTGGTCAGGCACTCGACGCTAAGCGGCGGACCCACCATCCGCAATCTTCTTCTGCGACACTTAAACGAGCGCAATGACTGCGGACTGCGCAGTCCACGGACCCACCGGGCCCGGGTCCCGTCCCGGACCTGGGAATGCCGGTCGCAGTGCAACTCTTTCGCCTTTATTTATGAGCTTGTAATGATTTATGCTGCGCTGTGCCGCTGTGGTTGTGTCTTATTCCAGATCTGCTAAATCCGCTACACTTCACTGAGCCGCGAGTATGCAGCCCTGCTGCGGGCTATGTGCCCGCGGAAATTGATGGCGGTTTTGTCGTGGCTGGAGCAACATGCGCGCCGGAGCAGCAACTCATGCATGTGAAGCATCGTGCCCTTCGCCGGTGAACTCTGGAAACAAAGCGGTCCCCGCCGCGGAGGAAAACGGCGCACCGAGTTACTTCCTCCCATTGTCGATCAATTTGCGCGTCCTGGAAACTGGAGCTGGGACCCAGGCTCACGGGTCCCAGTCCAGGCTCGGTCGAGCGGGAAGATCCTCCGCTAGAACGCTAATCGACTGTGCCCGACAACACGAAATTTCTGCCTGATTTATGCCCTGAAATGAGTCGGCGCCACGCGAGCTAGAACCGCGGCTAACTGGGCGAGATCATGACCGCGGCTCAGCGGTTATTTTTATTTTTACCCCATGCTCTGTGCCGCGCGCTCTGAATCTAGTTCTGTTTCTTGCGCGGAAAACGTGAAGATTTCCTCCTTTGCCACTCGAAGATGTGTTGCGTATTTTTTTCCCATCTGCGGTTAAACCGCCGATGCGATCCACCGACCCGCTCTCTGATCGCACTATTGAATTGTAATAAATAATAATAATAAGGACAGAGCGGCCGCGGGTTATAAACTTTTATCGGGTAATTCGATTCCGAAGAATTATCGGCCGACGGGCAAGCCCCTCGTGCAAAAATTCTTGTGGCGAATCTGCGCTGGAAAGTGGATGAAGATTTGTCTTGGCAACAAAGGGGCTCGAGCAGGTCTTAATCCACTTCACGTTCCAACATCACAGCTATAAATTACAATCGACTTTTGACTCCGGTCACGATTATTTATTTGCACAATTTTCTAGCTTTGAAATGCGAAGAATATGGGGCCGCGAAGTCTAGAGCCGGGCTGCAGTTGCTGTTTCCTCAAGAAAACTGAGAGGTCGAAACGCGCACTTATTTGTAAATTTTATGCCTAATCGATATTATAAGTCACGTATTCGAAAATTACCAATCTTAAGTTACTGAAGTTACGTAATTGTAGTTGATGATAGTTTCCAAATTTCAAAATTACTAAATTTCGAACATTCACACAATATTTTGAAAGGGTTTTAGGAGATTCATTTTACAAACTCTATTAGGGCTATTTTATTGGGTAGTGCTATGACGTTTTATTTATGATTCGATGCAAAACCTTGTTTAATTTGAGGTTGTTTCCGGTTGAATTTTAGAATAATTTAAGTTTTCAATTGAAAAACCAAATTTAAATTTAATATCCTACAGGTTTCCGAACAGCATCAGAAAAATTTACTGGAAAATCTATGTATTTTAGCCTTTGTATTTATTTACCGAGCAATTTCATCAAATATTATACGAAATAATATCGATAACTGTGTGAAAAATCATGCAAATACATATTACAAATAATTGCATTGAAATCATTTTGCCGGAATCCAAAGAACTCTAATTGAATTATGATAAATTCCACTAATCGCAAAATCGCAACTACTAAAACTTCATTAACAGGAAATTAATTCCTGCGCAAAACACATTTGGAGATTTTAAAACCCCCAAATGCGGAGTTTTGATCACCGCCTAATTAAAAATTCATTTTGCGTTTTCGCCCTCCTTGCCAAATCCGAAGGGCGCTGGATGGCCACAAACAACCCCGGCCCCTCGTCTCCCGCACCCTAAACGGGACGGTTTGCGCAGCCGGCAGAAGAAACTCCCTCCGCTAGCAAAACTTTATTTAACCTCTTGATTTATTGCTCATCTTTTTTCCCCAAATTGCCTGCTGGTCCTAATAAACAAAATTCCGGGTATAGGAAAGAAAGTGGTCCAGATCAATTGCATACCCAAGTGTTACGGATATCCAATAACACTTTCACACAGTTCGCAGCTAGTCGGAGCACGACCTATTTTCACTAATGTCCCACCCACCGGGCGCGCCCGCCGGCTCGAGGCGGAGCAACGCACGTAGAGGGAAAAGTTTTTCCTCGCTCAGAAGTCCTCTGTTACAATTTATTATCCGTTATTAATTGGTCTACTTGTATAACAGTCACGTCTGCAAAAATATTTCGTTATAACTAATTGAAAATTAGGTGGGCGCCTGCCTCGGTGGGCCCATCCAATTAGTGGACCATTCCAGCGCCCACGCCGCCCTCGTCAGCCCCTCCAGGAAATTTTGAGCTGCTGTTCATTTCGAAGTATTCAATAGACCCGCTCGGGGGCCCGGCACGTAGAACCCGGCCAAAAGGCAATTCGGAGCCGAGGACTGTTTATCCGTTTTGGGGCCCCGGCGACGGACAGTCACTCGGTCAACCGCACACGCCTACACGTGCCGCCCCGCGCCCGAATCTCCGGCGACATTGCACGGAAGAGTCCGGGAGCTGGAGGACCTGCTCCCTGGAATAGAGATGTCAAAAAATTCCGGGACTGCGGAAAGGAAAGTATCTTAGAATCGGATGGGTGGGCCCGGGGAATAAATCAAACAAGTCTTGCAGCATTCCGGCTCAAGTTGCCGGGGGCCGGGGGAGGGGGACTCTCCCAGCCCCGGTGTGAATTGATTATTAATCACACCCCCCGCCGACGGCTGTGATTTATACGGCGATAGAAGTTTCCAACCGAATTTTTGGTGAACTGTGGGCATAATCCGCTGGAAAACTGCGAGGCGTCGTCCCCTCCCCACAAACGCCACCACGTCTCCATAAATTTATCTGGCTTTTTGGCTGAGCCGCCCTCAAAGTCGAGGAATTCGAATTTAATAAAAAAGTTTGGCGTGTCGGCCGAATCTGAATGTTGCGAATATAAAGAGGTAATTAATATGGCTGGTGGGCCGCGAAGTGCTCCGCGAGATGCCTTTGCGCGCTCGCGGGGGCGACGGGAAGTTGGTACATCTGCACGCCCCATTTAAGAGCGTGTCCTTCGCGTCTGAAGCAAGGCAGCCCCATGTTGTCGTCTCCAGCAATTCAAATTATTCAAATTTTGCATGTTTTGGATTTTAAGCAGCTTGTCCTGGAGGTTTATGAGACATTCTTTTTCTTCTGGCCTACTCCCAAGGATAACTGTTAATGGAAAAGCAATTATGAATGCAAATTAACTTTCTGAGAGATTATTGGCATGGAAAACCGCAGGTAGTGGGCGCGCGTGTGCCCCGCTAAATTCTTGACTGAATTCGGAGGATATTCTGAAAGATTTTTTGTGTATGTTTAAATTTAACTTCTGGATTTAGAAATGATGAGAAAAGTCATTTTATTTTGAGCTCAGGGATTTCTGCTGAGCTGAGATTTCGTAACAAATGCTAAATGTAGGTCGTTGGAAAATATTTTCTAAGGTTACGCTGTACATGAAATATCGTTATTATGGTATTATGCACTTCGCATCTAAAGACGGAGGACTTGACATTTTTCGAATGTTCAAATTCGCAAAATAGGCCAGGGACAGAAGAGAAACAAATAATGAAAACGTGAACAAAAGCTGCTGCATCCAAATATTTTTCAACCTATCTTGAATTAAAATAACCTCATGTTATCCGATTTACATAGAAGTTATATTTTAATTAAATGATTTTGCTAACCTGTCATTAACATCTACTTTAGCGGAAAGAATATAATTTTTATTCGTCGTCATGAAAACTTCCATGCTTAACATAAACACTCTAATTTAACTGATTAAACAACAAGACAGTTTTCACATAATAAATGAGACGATACCTAAATATACATTGAAATTGTTGAGGTTTCTTATTTCTTAAAGAAATGTAAACTGGTTTGGGAAATAAATATTTACCTATGCTATATAATATTGTCTTCGGTCAATTTCGGAAATTGGTTTCTAATTGACGACCGGACAGAACACATTTAGTTTAATGAATTTGTCGCTCGAGCCAAGAGCTATTTTAAGCTTCTTAATAAGAAAAATAATTGTTTTGATTCAAGCATGGAACATACGTGCCATGTCAATCTATTTATAAAATATTTTGTTATTTAAGATCTATTTTCTTAATTCTATCGCTACTATGATTTTGTCTCAAATGTATGAAGAAGTTCAAGAGAAATATCGAATCTGCGTCTACAATTCTTATTTTCACATTTTATATTTCTTTCAGTGGTAGGTACTTATAAGGATTTGTTAAATTAACAAACGAGTGTTTGGAATATTTCGAACCAATTTTGTGTGTAGGTGCATTTGTTGTGCAAACAGTGGTGGAGTTTGAGATGTTTGGACGACTCTCTTAAGGATACTTGAGCAGTTCCATTGACCGGAGCTTGGCGCCTCGGAAGGTACGACTCCAAGTAAGAATACAAAATGCGGACGAGGAAGGTCCTCTTTGATAAGTCGTTTCCTCAGGGCACGTGGCTTTGTAATATTTTCGTGACCCAACCACTGGATCTCACCCCAACATCGAGCAAACTCCGGAAAACCGAGCAGTAAAGGAACGATACATCTCGAGATCCTTTTTTCCTCAAGGAACTTGTCTCAGCGGCCCACCGTCTTCGTCGTCGTTGGGGCGAAATGTACGTTACATAATATTCCCTGCCGATTTTGACAAATACAAAGATGTAGGTCAATAGGGAAATAAGACGGAAAGGTATTTACGGGCGGATTCCCCCGACGAGGGCACGTCGTCATGATTACCAGGCGATTCCTGAGAAGGAATGTTTTCAAAACATTTCAGATTTCGGAACGGAGCGAGTGCCGAGGAGGTGATTTCTGCTCCATTGAATAAAGTTACACCGCATGCCCTTACTGCTGCTGCGGAAGAGACTTTTCCCTCAATTATGTTGGATTTAAGGCGGAAGCGGTAGCACGCCACAATAAAGTGCATAAGATTTGCACAGAATCAAAATAGCCGCAAAAGAGTCGGAGCACTCGAGTTGCTGCCAGCTCTATTAAGGATTAAGGGAAATATTTCTGAAATTTACCACGACAATTTTACGAATCCATAAATCCTTCTAGCACCTTAGACGGTCCTCCTCAGCTCGTAGAGTGGAGGCCTCTGTGGCGGCTGCGGCGACGAGAGCAGCCCCGCGCTCGGCGTCTTTTCCGAGGGGATTTCTTATTCGTAATTGCGACATTTTAACATTTTAGTGCACTTGGAGTCTACGGCCTCATTGACAGAACTCGGCGCTGCTACCGCCTTTATGTTGACATTGTGAAAAATCCAAAAGGAAAAATCCGCCAAGTGAAACCAAGGCTCAGATCCCCGTCCTGCTCAATGCTGCGGGGGTGCGGCGTCACGGCGGCGGCCGCGCGTTCTTGAAAGAAATCTTAATGCCAACTTGCCAACGAGAGGCGGGCCGCTTGTCGCTGGCACGGTCGCAGTGCATTGAACCGCTACGGCGAATTGTAATTTCTGATTTTATGTCAGCCAGAGTCGAGTTTATGAGTGGAACGTGAGAATTCTGAATGCAAACATAAATAATACGAATGAATGGCGAATTATAGCGCGCTCGCCATTATCGAGCGAGCAGCATGCTGAACATTGACCCAGAAATTATGGGAAAATAGAGTTGCGGCATCCGCGATGGAGTGCTGCGGGAAAAAACGAGTATAACGCCAATAATTTCGCAATTAGACGGATTTTGCATAAGTCCGGTGGTGCTGGAAATTTTGCAATTCCCGGTCCCCGGCGCAATTACGTTTGACGTAGAATGTTTGGATTTGCTGAGTCCATGATTGATGGTTCTGGAATGGGCGCAGAAGGTGTCTTTGCTCCATTCTGCTGCCATGGAATATCTAAAAAATATGTTTCACATAAAAATTAGGCAATTAATCCCAAAAATGTATAAGACTTGAATTCTAAAACTTAGATTTTTGCACTTCGAGTTTTTCGAATATACACATTTATTATTAATTGAACAAGAATAGTGCTGTTGCTGTACCAATGTATTTTAAAGAAAGAATATTTAGTCAACAGAACAAATGGAAAAATTCATTCTGCGTTAATTTTTACTCATAATTCTTAAATAAATAGTTCAGCTATGGTCGGTTTTGGTACTCAAATATTAGATAGGCCTACTCCTTCTTGCTTAGGAATTATTTAAATTTACACCAAGTCTCACAACAGCAAGGAAAACTTTTCCCGTCCCCTTGAGCAGAAAATAAACAGAACGCCGTCCTTTCGAGTCACTCAATTTCAGTGTCCGTCACAGTCCAAATAAGGTGCAAATCAGAGCGAGACTCTTATCGACCGAAAGTCCACCATAAAATTTGTCACCCGGGCCAACTCGTTCGGCACCGGCTGTCGTCAACAAAGCGAAATTGAGTCCTGTAAATACGATTCAAATCTTAACAGGGACACACTCGATTCAAGTTATGCTTGCAACTTTCCGTTGAGATACACTTTCCCGGATCCCGACCCCCCGGCCCGGCCCCACCCGGCCAGAACCCGAAGGATCGAAAGCGAGGTGGGCTTTGGGCTCGGTGTGCTCAAGTAATTCCAGGGAAAACTTGTAGCATTTCCCTACTCAAACAACGTCGTCGAGTGGGCGAAAATCCGAGCGGAACAGCGGCGAGGTCCCTTTTCGGGGAAGCAAGTTTCCGGCGAAAGAGTTCTGGACACACAAATATTTACTTAACTGTGAAATCCAGTTATCAACTTTCGATGAACTGCGACAAAACTTTTATTCGAAAACACTATGATCCATTGAAGTCGCCAAGTGGCGCGGCGGCCGGTCGGGGCATTTTTTTCCGCGCGGTGCCCCTTCTTCGTAATTGAAAGTTCAGCGGAGGGCGGGCCTCCTCCCGGAGAGCTGCAGGAATGTTTAGCCTCGGTCAACAGCGGGCCGGACCGGGGCGAAAACAACATCAACGTGGAGTTTGATTGGTCTTTGACATCGAAGCCCCTCAGCAGCGTTGCACTGACCCGGCTAATTATGCCCTCTGCAGCAGAGAAAGAAATTTGTTTTGTTGATTAAAGGAAGCCCCAACTTCCCGTCAAAATATTTGCATGCCTGGGTCCGGTGGGGACTAAACATCCTCAGTGCAGCGCTGCTATGCGGCAGTGTTTTTCTCCGAAGTTTGCTCGAATAAGACTACAATAAATATAAGGAGCCGCCTTTCCGAAAGAACTTAGAATTATAGAATTAAAATAGAAATATATTTCAAGGGTTTTATACATAATATTAAGTATATACCTAAGGAACTTATGGTTAGTGCTATAATCTGTGTTCATTTATCTAAGTATCATCGTTTTTGTAGTCTAGTGGAATTATATTCGGTTCTTAATAGGTATATTGAAAATTTAGGAAAAATCAGTATGTAAAGAAAACCAAATGAGTTCAAAACAATATCATTATACCTATATTCATTAATATCGATCTCGATTTTTGCTTTACTGGCCCCAAATTTTCTGCAAAATCGTAAAAACTATTCCGACAGAAATTTCATATAATTATACCTATATACATATTAGAAATTAATTTGAATTAAAATTTTAAATTCGCATTATTATAAATATTTTTGTAGAAAAATCAAGTCACTCGCTAGCTAGCCGCAACGTAGTACAAAATTGGATATGGAGAAAAACAAAAAGTTGTTAATTAACAGTTGCCTAATTAGTGTAATCATAATATGTTTCATTTTCAATTTAATATAACTATGTCTGCCACTATTTTACCCAACTTGCAACTAATTAACTAATCCAACTATAAAACTGTCCTGTTGCATGTCGCATCTCGAATTTGCATCTTATGGCTAGGACGCTAGGTCATTAGCCGCGTTTAGCCCAGCGTGGCCAGGGTCGTCATTAGGTAACCGGAGCTCACCCGGACGCCCGCCGCGCCGGAGCTGGCGGTTTTTCAGCACGAAGTAAGTGCTGGAGTCTCGGATGGCGTGCCCCAAGTCCATTAAAAGGAATTGCGAGTGGGAGAATGTCGCCCCCGTAAAGTGGGTTAGCAGGGGATGTGCGACATTCGCCCGAGGCGACATGTTTACAATTGGCCGGTCGACCTACCCGCACCCACCGCCCCCAAGAATTTACAGAGTGGCCAAGTAGCCCTGACGAGCCCGACGCGACGGGTCCCGCGGCAGACTGTTGATTAAAAAACTTTGGTCGCCCCGGGGTGCTCCTCTGCAGGGCTCTGGATTGGGGTGTCTAGCACCCCCTTGCCGCATGCCTTGACAGCGCAATGTGTTTGTGTTGTTAAGTCCGCCCCCGGGTACGAGCGCTCCAGGATGTGCTACACGACGCACTGTGAATTATTTAATTTTTATTAAAAGTTTTTTAAAAATTAATGAATGCTCTTTGAGGTCAACTGACTGCGCCTAATAAAAGAGTGTTCCTGGACGTTGTTTGTGCGGTTCAGGAAACCAGAAACCACCTGTACAGTCGCAGAAGGGCGGCTCCATCTAGGGGCGGCAGGCTGCAGAATCAACACTGCAGCGCTCTCTATTTTCCTGCACTTTTTCCCGGGTCTTGTTTGTTGTTTTGCATGTGCTCCGGCAGGGCAAATATTGGTTTTTAATTATTGGTTAGATTACAAGGGTAATGCTCTCTAATGGCTTGCAGGTTGCTTTGCTTTCAGAAGACGGGGTGATTAACGTGCTCAAATCCAGCGAAAATCATCGCCGAACACTTGCACGTGCGGTGAATTATGTAACGACAGCTGGTGGTGTAGGCTATTATTTTTCGTTGCAATAAATCACTTTCGGTTACCTAAAAAGCGATTTCGGCAAAAAATGCCCTGTGCGGAAAGCCTGCCAGGTAGGCCGGTGACAAAGAGCGCGCCGTTGTTTTTTTTTTTGGTGTTTTTAGACGATTTAAACAATGGTGCGGTCATAATTTTCCCGCATGCATGCCTATGTTTTCTTTGTTTTTTGAACCCGATTTCTATGTTTTATATTCTGTTGAAATCCTAGCTACCGATAAAATTTTAGCGAAATTCAAAAAAAGGTTCTAGAATGAAACTACATACCGTGTACCTACCTAGGTACTTTGCGAGCTTCGCGATATTTAGTTTTAAAATTAGATTTTCGCAATTTATTTAGTATAAACTATTTGGAGTAGTTTGTTTTAAATTGTCATTTTCATCCCCACGAAATTAAGTATTATATATGAAAATGCCTCTTAAATAAAAAAACAAAAACATCATACAAATGTTGCAACTGCTAATATATAAAGATACTGCATTTATTTGAAAAACCAATGGGAAAACTTAGTTTATATAATTCAGTTTCATTTTGTTAACAAAAAAAAAAAAAATTGCATAATTTTAATAAATAAATATGAATACAGTATTTATGTATGTAGTAAAAGTAAAAGAAAAGCACTACTATGATTTATAAACTAATTTTTTTTTTACTTTATTTCCAACAAATGTCTTGCCCCTCTATAATATAAGAGTACCTACACACATGTAAATTCAAAAATTATTTATCTATGTAGAACAAAATGCCGCTTTTAAGTGGCAACATACTTCCCAGGTGAAAGCACCTGCGATTGCTAGATTCTAGCCTACCCGTCACGAAGGTGACTGCCATAAATCGGGCCAACATCAAAGTCGGCTCCCTTGTAAACAGTAATTTCGCTCGTCGTCTTAATCTGGTGACTGGCCGTCTAATTTTCCGCAACTCCATCCGCGACAGGCTCACTGCCCATTGGGAATTTCTCCGTGCTCTCGTTTAACCTGGCACTGGATCTAGAAGAAACTCTTCCACTTGCGGGTAATTGGGACCTACATCTGCGCAGTGAGTGGCTAGTTTATAATTTTTGCTCGAAAAGACCAACAACGGCCACAAATTGCCCAGTTCCTCCACTGGCCGTTCTAAGAAAGTTCAAGTGACCCGCTTCCTTCCTCCGCAGCGCAACGCCCAAGTGGATCCAGCTCCACTTAGCTAAACTCCAATTATCAGCCTCAATTACAGCTCATTCCCGAAGCAACTCCCTAGCCGGCGGCTATCTGATCCACGGGCATCCAGGTCCAGGCCCGGCTCCCGGTCCAGGGCCCGGTCCCTGCCCACTGCTGCGGTGCAACATCCACTGCAATTACACAACGAGGAGATGAACAGCTGAACTAAGTGAAATATTTCCCAGGGTGGCGTCTCCTAATAAACCAGACAGCGAGTACACGCTGACAACAATAAGAAAAGAAGTTGCATCGTCAACACCCGAAATGGCCGTGGGTCTTGCGACCGCAGGCGACAATAGTGAGACAATGATTCCTTAAGTCAGTGGAGCCATTCCCCGGCAAAAAAGATGTTCCACGGGCGGCGGGCAGGCTAACGACAGCGGGACGCCATCCGGGGCGCGGGGGCTCTAGGAGCTGCAGACGGGCGAAACAAGCCCGGCAGACGGGAGCTAAGGGAGTGAAAGAAATTAACAAGAAAAGTTTTCTCAAAGATTGCCGGAGTCTCGGCCGGGGTTGGGGGCCCGGCGAGGGCGCGTCGGGCAGACGCAGGCGACACGATGAACGCGACGTGGCCGCTGTGCAGCTTGGCGCGCGATTAATGCTCCGAATGGGTCCTAATTAAATGAAACAGACTGGGTAATCATTCTAAGATGTATGGTCGAGGTGGCGGGGGCGGGAGCGAGCGAGGCCCATACGGGGGCCAGGAACCGGATAACCGAACCAAATTGGGGCTTAGTACGTTTAATTGATTCGAGAAGTTGAGCCAGCGCGGCGTGACTGACGTAGTGCCGTAGCTTTGTGCCATCTTCGAAGTCAACCACATGCACGTTAAAATTCTTCATTTAATGTTCGCAAATTACCAACTTAGAAAATATACCGAAAATTTCCGCAAAACAGAAACAATAAAAGTCAACGATAGTGCAAAATATCCCATTACAAAATCATTAGACGGAATAGACCCAAGCTTAAACCTAAGTCCAATAATTGGTTTTGATCAACGTAAAATGAGGAAGCAGGTCATCAAATGACAAATTTATATTTGCTCAACAAATTTTTTAAGTAATATACAGAAAACCTATAGACAGACAATTTTTTTGAAACTTCTAAAAGTACCTTGAAGTATACCTCAAAACTTAATTACTTAATCAAACAGTCACAGAAATATCATACATATTGCATATCGATTGTTAACTTTCAATTAAAATTTACAGGGTATTGTTTTCACATTAACAATAAAACGATGTTTTATTAAAATTACCAAAATGGTAAAAGAGTACGGTACTAATGAAGTATATTTTACCCTAACATTATTCAAATAGAATAACTCGATAATTTATGTCAGAAAATTGAAAAATTATGATTTTGAGAAAAATGTTGCATTCAGACATAAGTTCGTTTTAATGATGCTGTAGGTATATTTAAGGCTTTGAACAATTGTTGAGGCTTACAAAAGCAAGCAACTCGTTTACCTTCATAAAAATTTAACTATGTGCTAAGGGGTTACGCCTAATGAATGCGATAAAAGAGCCCCGGCCCACCTGCTTAAGCATCAGCATTCCGTTCACGGGCGTCGAGCACCTGAAGTCCTTCAAACTAAAAAATTTTTCCACCAAGAGCAGCAATAAATCCCGGCCGAAATTACCCTTGAAAATTAATTACCGCAAGAAACAATTCCCCTCGAGTGGCTGTGGAGGAGCAGCCGAGCCCTAAATCTTCGGCTAGCACTTGAAACTCGTAATGAGTTGGAAAATTGCACCGTGCCCGCCCATGAAAACGCAAGGCCCCTGAGGGCGGTCTGGCGGGAAACAAAGCGAAACTCGAATGGAATTCGAAGATCGGCAAAAGGGCCCCCGCAATCGAATCGAATCAACGACAGGCGAAAAAGCAAAAAACTCTCTCCAAACTTATTTCATTAGTTCCCGCAGGAAGGAAGCGAGGAAGGTGGAGCCACTCCGCGAAGGGGTTCCAGTTCCTGGTAGCACGCACGGCTCCATTCCACCCCAGCCCTGTTCGGAAAGGTCAATTCAGGGATTCAAATTAAGCGGGAAGGAATTGATGGTTTTGGGGGACCCGGGACTACGCAACAAAACCATTCTGCGGTCAGCCGATGACCCCCCGGCTCCACCCTTCCCTGCTTATACCTCGTTATAAAATTCTTAATTGGTTTTGACGCGATTTTAATTTTTTAATATTTGCGGCGAATTTTAATCAAAGAAATCGACATGTGCCGAATGGCTGTGCTCACTCACAAGTAAATGGAGTTCACATGAAATTTTAAATTAAAATGAAAATTGCATCTACTCACCTGGAAAATTGCATGGAAAGGGATCGTTTGTTTGCAAAATAACGCAGAAAGTACGGCGATGCAGGTAGGTCCGTCTTTTTTATTACATGCGTGGAAATTGCAATTTTTGCCCCTTTGTGAACTGTGCATGCCTGAAAAAACAATTGAACCGCTCAAAGAAGTCCAAATTAATAGCAATCCCGTGAAAACTAAATTTCTGAAATTACCCATTCAGCAGGTGGTTTGGGTTAGGGAAGTTTGTAATAAAATTATTTCCTATGATATTTAGTGATACGTTTGAAGCATTTGGAAGGCTTCAAAAATAATGATTAATACCATGAAAATTATTTCAGTCTGATGTGCCGTCCAAACAACAATAAAAACTCAATCAAACTCAGCACCAGAGCTCTTTAAATTAAGTGTGGAAATGCTTTTTAAATATTAAGGAAAATATAATATACGTATTATATGTATATTCATATATGTACATATAGACATCTGCATAGTAAAAATCAAATAATCAACTGTGATTTGGAGCGACCCAAGTAAAAAAAAAACGTAAATAGGTACACCGACAGGTTTACTGGATTTATCTTTCAAAATGTAGTTCGACGCATGGTTATTCAATAAAAAAAAATAATTTCAACCCTTAATAACATCACGACTAGTTTGGTGCATGCCAATTTAATATAAATAAAAAATTTATTTGTAAATTGATACCCCTGCAAGCCCATATATAGAAAAAGACTTAAAACTCTGACTTGAGGGTCCTGATTATGCCTTACGCTTACGGCCAGCAAGATTTTAACTAATTAATTTGGAAAATTAACGAGGACTTGACTATATTTCTTTGAATTATCAACCACCCGGCTAGCTACAAACTTATAATGAGTTGTGAATCAAATTTCTTTATTACACTTTCTGAAAACTGAGGATTCATTAACTGGAAGAAATATTCCGCAGATATGCATACATAAACACATGGATATAAGACGAGCAAAGAATCTTTCTTCGTTTTTAGAATGGTAAAAACGTTTTCATAGTGCATGTACCCACTGAACAAATTCTTTTAAATTCATGCAGATTACCCGGAGAATTTCTAAAGAGGCTCGTTGTCAAAGAAAGTCGGTGTAGGTGCGGCTGAATGAGGTATTCAGCAAAATTCACGGCAGAGCGATTTCATCTTTTAAATTTCTCAATTTTCTGGGAGAATTACAAAATATCTCACACCATGTTACCTGCGAGTGCACGACAGAAGTCACCCTTCAGGCACAGGTACACCGAGGGGCGTGGGAATAATCGCGACACAGAGCAACTCGCATTGAACGGAACGCCATCTCAACTCGAGTACCGAATGATCCTTGTAATAAATATGCTTTCATCTACTCCACCTGGGGGCTGGATCCGACGTCTCTCGGTACGCATAAAACCACCTTTTCGACGAAACCGCTGCTTCTTCAGCGGAAGAAATTGTCGCCCATAAATTGAATAACCCCAAAATAAGTCTCCTTTTTAAGGCACATCTCACGCAGGTACAGCGGGCGCGTATGCAATTACACCGAACTCCGAACGTACGCAAATTCACCCGGCCATGCATAAATTTTTCGCCTTATGCTCATATTTTTTACGATCGCACCGGGGAAAGGTGTTTTACCGCCCCCGCGGAACCCACCGTGAGCTGCTGCAGCCAGGAGCTCCACTTTCGCGAAAGCCGCACCGCCTGGTGATTTCGTTGCGCGAACGATACAGCGCTAATGACGTTATTGCAAAGGACGTAAAAAATGGAGCGCAGCATAAAAAGGAAATTTGGGAATATGGAAAACAATTCGCATATTATGCAGGTTACTTGCGCTAAGCCCCCGATTGGGGCGAAAAAGTATCGCGCTCGGGCTAACATTTCCCGCCCCCGCCGCTGCGGCAGCTCCTGATTTGCATAAAACGACTCGGGCACGCACGTTTAGCGCACCTGAGCCGTGTGCAGCAATGGAGGAAAATGTTGAACCGCTCCAAGCCCTTTTTCACGATTCCTCCTCGCAAATGCTACCTTATCACGTTCTCCCGGGTCCTTGCAGGTGAATGGCGCTTTTCTTGCGCGTGGGATGAGGAAATTGCATGTGTTTTGAAGACAAGGTAAACTACTCAAGCAGGTGCAGTCATCAGGAAAGTTGCTCCACTTACCTGTTTGGCTGTTATCGCGAATTTGCGTTGTTAACACGCTGAAAAACGACAGAATTAGAGTGAAACGGTTCTACAGAGCGCGAGGAACGCGCACGTATTTACAGCGATGTGCTGCTTTTCATTTAAATTGAATATCTACAGTTTTCTGAAAGCTACCTTAAGTCGATTTTGGGATTTTCCATTTAATCTTAACTCAATAAAAAATTTCTGGTTAAGTCAACAATGACTATGAGGTTCTGGTATCTGGTGGAGTTTATGTGTTTGGACCAACAAGAAAGTTAATGACTTTATGCCAATTTATATATCTAGCTGCGAAATTGCATACCTATACCTACATTTATTTGTCAAAAATCTTAATTCCATCAAAATCATAAGGATATTTCGGTTTTGTTAATTTATCCAGGCTCTGCAACTAATTTCTCAAAATCGGCACCTATAAAACATTAAATTATATGTAGCTCTTCAACCATGTGTTGGTGTACTGAGTTGAAAAAAGCAAAAAATATTTTGAGTGGTTGGGTCCATCGAGTTACTGGGTCAATTCAAGTAAAGTGTTATAAAATGTGATTGTCGTGTAAGCAAGCCTTCGGTGTCGACTCTCCTGGAAAATACGCCTACTTGAAAGGCTTTTTTGCCCAAAAAGCCACAGTGTGCATTTAAATGTTAAGTGTTCTGTAAATTGAAGTAAAACCGTGTTTCTGCAAACACTACCAAATCGGTCAAATCGGTTAAAATCTCTGCGAACCACCGAGGCGAAGCACCATAAAAAGTTTAAACAAGTTTGCGCCCCTAATGAAAAATCGAAATGGAAATTGATTGCACCACAGGGCGCGCCCTTACTTAACTCGCAGCAAAATCAAAATTTCCACTAATGCGATAAATTTTACTTCTGGCTAAGGGCGGGTATGGCGCAAAAAGTACTACAAAAAATCGTCATTTCCCTGCTGTAAATATTTTCAGTTCACTGAACATTGCAATATCCTTGCGGGTGGCAGTCCTCTTCCAGGGAGCCTGCTGCGGGGCGCCCGCTTCTGCCATCTCCGGAGTCGGGCTGATCTCGAAGATTTTTTCGCTACGATATTGGAAAATTATTTAATTTGTTCGACAGGAGATTGTGCAGCGTACAAATATGCCCGGGCGCTGGCTCCCGAGCACCCCAATGGCAGACTACTTTTTCACAATATTTTCCCACTTTTCCCGTCTTTCCCGGCGCTTTGGCGCTTTAGTGCAGTTAAGCTCGTTAGAGCTAGCACTTAGCCGGGGACGGGTTAAATTTGATTTTTGCAGGGTGATTGGGAACCGGCGCTGCCTCAACTGGAAGAGGCAATCAGGCATATCGATGCAAACCGACGGAGTTTCTTCGGTATTTTTGCGAAGCTTCGCAAATAACGCTTTAATTCCGCCGGCTCAGCTCAGAGATAGAGTTTTACATTTACCATGTAACTTTTCCTCCAGGACCTTGGGTTGGAAAAACCCACTAGAGGAGAAAGCGACAACAAAGGAAGTGTTACATAGCTAACTCGTGTGATTGTGTATTTTCGACTTTAATTAAGATTTGTGCTTTTCCACGCGAAAATTAATACTTTTCTGAAAAAGAAACGCATTTGATTTTATCGTGGAATATGAGTAGGTATACGTTATTTCTTGCACATTGGAAATAAGTATTTTTACGATTTCTCAAATTTATATTCAGGATCTTCCTTTAAAACGGAGAAGTAGCACAATTTTCAATATTTTATAAAATTTCTATTATGACCTATTTATAAGTCTGCCTTTGAAAATTAGCAGCGTCTTCGTGAATTAATTTGCACATTGCACATACTATTTACGAACATGTGATTCTATGCAACAGGTAGTAATTTTTGATCGATCAACTTGATTTTTTCCTATCGATTCCAAAACATCGTGGCTAGGTTAAATTAATATTAAAAAATTATTTAGCAGTAAGCAGTATCATGCCTCTACTCTTTCAATTTAAGTGATTTAAACTTATTTGGTCTAGCAACGTATTCGTGATGCTACTCATACATTCACTTTTCTAAACATATAGGTACTAATTACCTACACAATAGTAATAAAATAATAGAGAATTTTGAATGGAAAAATTTTTCAATTTATAATTATTAAATTACCTGCTGGGAAAAAACATTTGCGAGTATGCCCTTTTAGTTTTACCAACTATTTTTAATATACATATGTATATGTATATCATTAAAACAAGTGGGTTTATGCATATAATAAATCCCTCAAAACCGATATTAGTGTGCTATGAAATGAATTTACGAGGTTATTTTCTACAAAATGTGTGCCTAATTCTGAGGATTAAATTTTGGAAACTGTGTCAGGCTTAGAAATTTTATGGAATTAAATTATGAATGTGTTGCCAACTGCAAATCGCAAATGATTTAGAGCAACGCAGTTTGTGTCATACTAAATCTTTTGAGTAATTGAAAACGGGCGCAGCGGCCCGTTCCACCCGCGCCAAATCCGTTGAACCCCACCTCCGGCACATGGTGCAAGTGTGTCGAGAGGTCAACTTAAATTAATTTCCATTAAATGCGTATAAATAGGTTATTAAGGGCTCTCGAAAGTGGGCTAGCAAATGCAAGCCGATAATGAATCAACAAACAACCCGAACAGCAGAGGAAACAATTTATTCCGCCACTACCCGGCGAGCGACCGCACCCAATTTTGAATACTCGAAAGAGTTCCGAGCGGGTTTACAATTAGTTCTGCACACATTTTTACGTGGGGGTGCGGAACCCGCACGACTTTTCACCAAAGCCGGCATCCGTGCAAAATATTTGAGCTGAGCTGAAAATGTTTAACTTTGCGAACGCAATCACCCCGCTCAATGGGGCGCACACTGGGCGGAGCCCGTTCTCTTTTAGACCCGTGAAATAATCAAATGCCAAATGTAATTAAAACTAACAATTTCGCACCACAATTATCCACGCATTTCAAAAACACGCAGGCTAGCTCGAGTCCGCAAGTCCAACAGTAGCCAGCGAAACGTGCGGGGGTGACGGCCGGTAGCTGGGCACCTGCATTCCTTCCCCCAGCGAGACAGGTATGTCAAAATCAATACCTGAGAATTACCAAGGTTAGTCATAACTCCACCAGCTATAGCAATTCCAGAACTGTCCTGAATTTTACAATTTGCAAGGATTTTTGGTCTGAAGGACGTTTGTGTATGACTGTCGCCCGACCCCCGGGACCGAGGGAGGGGCTGAAGCGGAAGCTGAAATTTCTACAAAATTGCTTTGACGTTTATAATCTGCATTCCAATTAGCAGGGGCCACCCGGAGGACAGGGCGTTCGTTTGGCGGACGCCCCGCACCGACGCGGCTGTCGATGATCCTGCAATCGAAGATTTATTTGCAAAGTTCTTCCCGGGCACGACAAATTGGTTTGTCCATCTGCATGCGATGAGCGGAGCCCGACGCATGGTGTTGGAACAATGTTCGAGCCCAAGTGGAACAATTTGATGGCAGTTAACACTCGCCGGTGCACAATTTCAGATTCCATAGTTGGACACAGTTCGACAGATTTGCCGAGTTATCCGATATTTTATTAGCAACAACCTTTGCTCGCCGATCCGAAACGAATTGTTTTGGATTTAGGAGAAGCAATTCGGAATTAATGTAATTTCGATCAAAATTAACGTTTTGATTATTTTGATAAAGTAAATATACGCTGAATTCAGACCAGATATAATGAACTTTTGGCTATTATATAAGACTCTCTAGAGCGACTGACTTTTTCTTTAGTTATATAATTATATCATAAATACCTACCAGATGTAAAAATATAAATATTTTGATAAGACAACGTTTTACTAACAAAATTCACAAATAAGACTCGCTCAACTTATTTGACATTAAAAAGTGTATAATACTTATGTGATTTTTTTTTCATGGAAAGTAAAATAGCGAAGGGACACAATCACAATTTTTATTTCACTTCATGGACTTCAATAAGCGGAGTGATAACGATAATTACAAAAAGCCTGAAAAGGCAGAGGACGCAACCTTAGATGAATAAAACGATGAAATATCGAAAAACGTTGTGTACAAAATCATGGTTTTGTGTGGGGTTTTTAGTGTTGCTGTTTTCAAATCCAGTGTCCTAGAATTGAAAATGACGACCTCTTATTTAACTACGATTTTCTAATCAGTGCCCAGTTTTGAAAATTCATAAGTAGCAACCAAGAATTCTAAAATGGGAACTAGTTTGTAAATTTCAAATTTTCCGCCGAATTTTAAGACCTTTTAATACTTTTTAAAATACATCTGTTAAATTTTTTCTTATAAGCTGATTAATAAAAGTAAAGCTGAAAGCTTTTAAGCCATATCGAAAACATATGGCTGAAGGAGTCGATGCTTAAATTTTTAGTTTTCATTTCAAACATTTATGCCTTCTTTGATAATTTTTTGTTACTTTGACGACGAACGAAATGAATCCCATTTTTTTAGTTCACGTATGCACCGAGGTAGATTCCATTTGCCCAAAAAGCAAGAAAGACACGGCGGATGGTGGCGGGTGTGGTATCAATTTCAGTCCTTTCTGCGAAAACTGTCACACACCTCAAAATCTCAGTAGTTCACGCTCAAACTTTCCGTGCTCGAGGAAGCGCTGGCAGGTCGGAGCTTTGATCTTAGAACCGCCCGCCCCCGCCCCCTGCGGTGGCATTCCTGACGACAAGGTATCACCTCATCTTCGCCGCGTCGCCGCTCGGCACGAGGAGTCAACAATGGCGGCGACGGCAATCCGCCCGCTTCCGAGAAGCTGCTCGACACCCGGAGGAAATATTTCAATAAAAATATCATATTGCTTTTCAGCCAGGGGGCCCGGAAGCACCCGCACAGCTGAGGCAGACAACATCGAAATTTAATTTATCCGAGCCGTGTCTCGGTGCCGGGCCCGCCCGGCCGGCACGCTGTGGCCCACGACCCCGCGTCGGGCCCGATACCCCTTCAATGTCCTGATTTCAGTGCCGTCACCGTGCCGTGCCGTCTTTTGTTGGCCTCGTCTCACATGTCACCAGCCGCCGAGCTCAGCGCGACGTTTAAGATTCCGGGCCGGGCTGCTCTCCAGCGCTCCTCCGCCGGATCTTTGTCATTCACGTCGCGACACTTCTTCCTTTTTGCGGGAATTCCTTCCCTGCCGGTGGCCGGGACCTCTCCCCGTGATAAATTGATTTCATGTTTATCTTCAGCAGAAACACGGGCTCGCTGGTAGGATCGGGCTGCGATGGGTCTCCCTGCGGCGGCGGCCACGGGAGCAGGCAAAGGGCTGCTTCGGGATGGGGCTCCTTCTAGCCCGGGGGGCGGGAGCAGGGCGTGCGTGTGCTGGGGAGCTTATTTTCTGACTTCTGAAGTGTGCGAAACTTCCCGTAAGAAGATGGAAAATTGCTGCTTTGTGGAATCGGAAGGGTGATTTATCTAATAATATCCTCGGGGAGTATTTATAGCTTACGAAAAATTGGCAATTGGGAATCTCACGTGCAGCGCGGGAGCTGTTGATTTAAACCTGTTGCTCCAGGAAGGTGGCGCAAGCACTTTCATTTCGAAGTGGCTCCTTTACGCGTGCCTGAGCTAAGTGGAATGTGCTCCCGCTGAGTGTTGGACTAAGAAGACTTAACTCGGCGAATTAATCGAAATTCCTCTCCCGCTTCAACGAACCTACTCCACTTCAGAAATTCTAAGCGTACAATACCTCCGGTACCATCAAAATCAAAATATTCATCTTAAATTCTCGTCAAGTTGATACTCCTGCAATTTCAAGAACGATATTATCTTAATTTATCTTTTAAAAATTGTTTGTCAAAGATCGTAAGTTCATCGATATTACCTATACATATATGTAGATTAAAGTGAATAAACGATTCTCTAGTAACATGATCAAATAATATAACAATCAATTATATTTCTATTGAATTTTTTTAGTTATTACTTGGTTTTGAAATTGAAGATTATGACTCTTGTATAATTATTGTCAATAACAAGAGATCGATTTTCTTTTACTGACAAGAGTTGTAATATTATAGTTCGTTAATCAAATCAACCAATACTATCATATAAACTTTAGATCTAAATAAAATTTCGAATTCTTTAAAAAAGTGTAGGTATATATATGTATATGTGTATATATGTGTATGTATAGGTATATATATGTATACGTATATGGTAGGGATTTGAAATTAAAAATGTGTGCCGGAGTAAGAGAAAGAAGCTTTCCAAAAAGTGTTCAATAGTTCGATAAAGTCTTTTCAATTGTAATTTCCCAAAATCAAGATTTTATTTTATTAGTACGACGAGACACTTAGGATCCTTTAGTAGTTGGGCGTCAACAAGAAAATCAAGGATTCGACCTGTTCCCAAAACTTTGGCAACGAGAACTGATGCAAAAAGGATTGAGTGGAACCGCCAGAAAAAAGTATATAAAACACATTTAACAGATGACCTTCCATAGCGACGGTTTCGAAATTCAATTCGACAGATGGAACCCAGTTTGAAATTTCCATTTATTACCAATTCATGCTTTCGACAGTTCCGCCGAGTTCAAGTACGTATGCTGGCTCAGTGGAGCCGTCGAGAGCCAGAAAAACTCAGACAATATTTTCCCGTGGAGCTCGCTCCAATCGAGCAATCGCCTTATCCCCGAGCAGCCATCCGATGACCCAATTTACCCACTTTCTAACCGAATTCAATCTCCAAATGATAGTTTATCTTGGCTCCGGTGCTGGATTAAGTCTAGTAATCTTTTAACGCAACAGCTCGTGGAGTCAGCGTCTTTGGCGGAGCTGGGGATCGACTAATGAATAATTTAGGGCCGCCCCGGAACCGCTCGGAGGACCTCATCCCTGGGGCGGGCCCGGCGGGACCACCGCCACAGTGCATTTTCTTATCGCTCCCTGGAATAAAGCAAAAACAGGGACTTCTGGGGGAGGGAGTGCACCCTAAGTTTTCTACACTTCAAAACACTGAAGTGGAGCGACGGCTTGGAAGTGCGCACCGCCGGGAGTTGACATCGCCAGAAAGGAGCATTGCATCGATAGCTCGCCCCGATTTCCAGGAGAGCAGACGGCGCGTTTATGCATAGCCCCTTTGATGGGACGCAGCCTGGAGGGCGACTGCAGAAGTTGAAGGCGTACCGCCGGCGTGGCGGGGGTGAAATATTTTAGGCGAGTCTTCCGAACGCGGAGGTGGATAGAAATGCAAATTGTTCCACGTCGCCTTCAGATAGTTCCGAATGGATGGCTGGTGATTGAGAAATCGGGCCGCGCTGTCTTCCTTCCTACGGGAGCTCCTTCAGGCGAGAAGCGCTTTAATCAGACACCGCAGATAGATGGATTCGTGCAGAAGTCGTCTTCTATCTTTTGCTGGAAGCGGCCTGGGAGATCCTTCCCAAAACCTCGTCAAAAGAAGCTGAGAAGCTGGCGCGAAACTCGTACTTGACTCTTGTTCGAAATTCATTTAGTGCGATGAATTTTCCTCAAAAGGGAAGGCAATAAGACCAGAAAACGCAAGGTTAATGTACCTGGGGCTGAGGTTCAGTCAAACCGCTTGCTAAAAGAATTTTATTTTAATCGTTGTGCTTAAGTAGGTATACGTTGGGAGCATTGAGAGAGAAAGGGTAAAATTGAATAAAGGTTTGTCGACTGGTATTATGAAAATGAACAAATATGGTACAACTCACAACTCTAAAAAAACAATTAAGACACCTAAATATTAAGTTCCAGCGAAACATTCTCAACAATTCTGTGATACATGGAATTAAATCATAAAGCTAATTTACTAAAAGAACTTTAACAAGTCCTAGCACCTAATTAAATGAAAATTCAAATGGTGAAACAAAATTCGTGAGAAAAGCTATTAGCGAACTATTTAAAATAGAAGAGGATAATTAATTACGTAACTCTTCCACAAATTAATAGGACCTAGCTCAATAGTAGTAGTTCCAGCGAAATAGCTTTGTTGGACCATACAGCAATTATGCTAAGTATTTAGATTTTATTACGCCAGTGCCACAATCCAGCACACAAATCGCAATGGTCAAATGTGAAAATAATTGAAGTAGAGTAAACTCGTGATATCGAGATAATTTCAAATCATTTTTGGGCATTTGTCCTGCACTGTGCCCATTTCAAAAAATTATGTAAATTACGACTGAGCCAGACCGCCTATTAGCACGACCCCCGCGAGCAGGCCGCGATGATTAGCTTCAATAAACAATCGGTCAATCTAAATAACCACCAAAAATGTCCTGCGTCAATTAAAGCAGCAAAATGGCGAGCTCCATTGCCCGAAATCAGTCCCCGACGCCGCGCCGTGTCAAGGCCTATTTATGGTCCTCGTGTCGGTCGTTGGCGACTAACAAAAAAAAATTATAAATTAGCATCCGGCCGCAGAAGGCCAGCCGAAAAACTATGAACAAATTGATTGGTAATTATAAAGCATAAAGCAGTTCTGCAACAAATGTTCGAATCATTATGCGCCCTCGCGTGGGTGGCGCGTTAATTACGCCCCTTTGGAGGGGCACTCGACAGTTACGCAAATAGACCGGTGCTCCGAGGCATATTAAAAATTAATCTAGGTAGAATCTGCATGGGACGAAACTCCCAAAACCGGAAACAATAAGCGAAAATTATTTTTAACGCCACTCTTTTGAAGAGCGTCTCTCTGCTCCGGGGGCAGGTCGGCCAAGCGGTACAAAACCTATGTCCTCATAAAGAAATGGCGGAATATCGACCGTCCTTGCGACGTGGAGCTGCCCGAAAAAGCGCCTATTTAAATGAAGACCCTCTCCCTGCTATAAGTTGATATTTAACATTTTTGCATTGGAGTGGACCGCCATCATCGTAACTTTTAGTTGAGTGCGATTTTTTCCCTTTTAAGCGAAATTTCATTAAGCAGAGACACGACCACATTTAAATAGTCTGGTATTTGCTTTACAACAAAGGGCGGGCTCAGAAATAGCGCGTTCTGCTGTTCTGTTATGAGTATTGGCAGCCCCAGGGGCGTTCGCGGACCCGCACGGCCAGAACGCGCTGTTTACCACCAGACGGGCCGGGCCCCGCCAGCTGGAATCACAGCAAAATTGTCCAAATATGCTGCCGCCCGAAGCCCCGGCCACAGTCGCCAGAAGTGGCGAATCTCCTCATCAACAGCGAAAGTAATGTTCAAGGGTCCAGCTGCACGGGGTAATTGGTTATGCTCGGACGATATGACACATTGTAGCGCCACGGGATAATGCTGCAAAGTGCACTTGAGGGCACAAATGAATTTTTTATTTTCAATTTCATTTGAATGTTGTTCGTTTGCAGTTTTGGAGCGGGTACTCCACGGCATGTAAAAACGGCAGGGGATCGCGGCTTTGGCTCGTCGCCCCTCGTCATTATGCAAACCTTTTTCCGCCAGCACGATGCTCAAATCTGGAAAAAAAATGGTCTACATGCTCTTAGTGGTGCGTGCGGGACACTTTTTAAAGAAACAAAAAATATATGTAATGTAAGTATAGTTCCAATTAAATAAAGTGGTACACGCACGCGCAAAATAAATTTAATAAATCAAATTTCGTGGGAAGAAACTGTGAAATAAAAATTTTTTACAGGATTTTTTAAAAACCAATTGCAATGAAATTCTGAATATGCAAATAAAGGTAAAAGCAAATCAAATTTCAACTTTTACATTCAGGGGACAGATTTCATTAAATGAAAATTTAAAATTTAGATACAAATATGCAGGCTGCAGGAGCAGGATGACAGAAAAGTTGTTTATTCGAGTTGAGAGGAAAAATGACCAGATATATTAGAATGTTAATGTCGCAACTTTTCCTTAAAATTGACAACTCCACATTGAGTCAGTTTGTTGTCTACGCTATGGTATTTAATTAAGATAATATAAGTGGATTTTGTTTATTAAAATGATGTTGTATAATGAGGATTGCCTATACCTGGATTTATTGGAACGTTTAGTTAACTATACACTCACGCTTTTATCGAAAAGTGAATTATAGTTATTTCAAGAGGATGGTTTCTATAGAATTTATGAAATTTATACATACATATTTAATAATATGACAAATTTGTATTTCCATTTTAAATACTTTCGACGTTGCTTTCCTCATTTCATTGGTTGTCAAGTCAAAAGTGATGCTTACTCTGAAATTGAGACTCATTTTCATTTACAAGATTATTAACTTCCCAAGAAACTTTGCCATAATATATACCCAGACATTTCGTGTCCCATAACTTTCGCTAACAACGGAAGAATGGAATGGGACCCAAATCAGATGAGATCTTCAGAGAGGGTATAATTTTGCTGCTTTAAGTCTCGTAGTAAGTATACCCAAATAAAATGGGTTCCATTAAAAAGACTGGCCAACTTTTCCGAATGACTGAACTCCTGCTCTCGGTAGCGCACACTATTTTATGGCTAATATTCAAAACAATTGCCGCAGTCGCCATAAACCCCGGCAGGGCAATAAATCTGAGCACCCCAATAATGAGCTATCCTTCGTAGCTCCTAATCTGTTTACCAGAGCGCCATTCCCCGACATAAATCAGTCCCTCAAACGCTATCGCTGCCCCCGAGAGGGGCGCCCCTCGTCCGGGACGCTATCGTTAATTGCACGTAACTTTTACGACCTCTTCTTTAATGCAGTCGTTGGGATCCAGATGAAACGCCGCCGGGAAGAGCCCTCTGCATTTCAGATTTTTCAGGATATATAAAAGCATTTAACTGCCCCCGATGCAATTACGAGCATTGCGGCAGAATGCACCGCTGGGCCCCCCCTGGGCGTTGCGGCGGTGACGGATTCCACGACGCCTTCCAGCAATCGCAAGATAATAAAATGCCCATTGCCTCCTCAGCAATCTCGGAGCTGCCCATGTCGTCTAATTCGCGATGGCTTTAACGAGCTCCACTTTCTGGCCAATAAATTCGCCATCGACGGCCCGGGAAGCCCGAGCGGGCAGGGCTCCGTAGATTTGTTCTTTTTCCGGACGATGAAGCGATCACCAGAGCTTTTTGCTGTCGTGGCGGTTCTTCTGACCGGCTGTGGTTGCGCTGGCCATATACAGTACAGGCTCCAAAAGATGAACTTACTCATTGTCTTACAAAATTTAATTTGCAAAATAACAAGAAAATGTCTTATTTTCTCATCCTAAATCCATTTATTTCCCTGTTTTGTTTTTGAGGAAGCGTTTCATTTATTTAACCTTTACCACAGACCTTAAAATAAACATGACCCAAAAGCACCAACGCTTACAAATAAAGAATCAATAGTTTTCGACAATTATTTACAATATTCTACGTAAAGGGTGTTTATAAATAATAGCCATTACAATTATGAGATTATTTAGGTTCCGATTTTCGCACAAACCAAAAGTTTTACGAACAGATATCATTTTAAACTACACTTAAATATTTTTTATACATACATATGTATACATATATGAAGGTATATTTATGTTGCCAAAATTAGAATTTTGTATTTTAATAGGTACATACATATTTGGATGAAAATATTTATTACTATATGTATAAGACTTTTCATGTATATTTTTCCTTTTAATGATTATTAGTAGAAACTATTTTAAAATTTGCAGTTGAATAAATAAGAAATTTAATTACAATGGCATTATTGCTTCGTAAATATCGTATAAGCAAACATTCAATGAAAGTTCGAAGGTTTCGGCTCATTCTTTGGGCGAACTCCAATTTGAAAGGTTCATCTTTTGGATGTTCTACTGTTTAGTAGTAATCGCGGGAAGAAAAATTCTCGGTAATCAAAACGAAATCAGAAGGTGGGCGGAGGGAAGGGGCCTGTATTGGTCTTGGGATCATCCGGCGTCCGAGTTCATTTGGAAGGGCCCGCAGCCCTCTGGCCCCCAAAGGGGCTACCAAATCAAGAGGAATTAAGCACGCTCGTTTGGAGTCGGACGATTCCCGGGGCCGTTGCACACGAGGAGCCCGGGGCCCCTTGCGTGCCGCCGCTCCACGGCTGATGAAAAAGAAATTACGGCGGTTTGACTAATGACAAAGAAATTAGGCGGCCGTCGCACGAACGCCTTAAAACCGACGGCCCTAGGGCTAGGGCCCCTTTCGAGTCCATTCGCTGAAAAGTAATACGCCGTCTCAGAAAATCGTATTTTCGTGAAGTGTGTGATCATCGAAGTGATTTCGTGAAATGACCTTAGGAAGCGGCCCATTCGGACAAATCTGAGCGTGAAGAAGAACGTGCGCTGGGATGAGCCCGGCCGGGGGAGCCCCGGATTGACCGGCTGACTTTCTGGAGGGCGGGCTGCGCGGAGAAAGCCGTGCTTTTTGATGGAATTATTACTGTGGATAATGTCATTAACCGAGATGAAAGCAATTCAATTTGGAGCGTGCGTGTGTCTTCTGAGAAAGGCATTCCTCCGGCTGCCGACTGGCCTCGGAATTTCTCCGGACGCTTGCAAATTGAAGGGCAAGACATGGGAAAGCCCACACATTTTTCGGATTTTCCTTCAAATGTAAATTTCGTTTCTGTTCAGCTGCCAGTTTGCAGGTCTGGGGGAAGTTCGAATTTATATTCCAAGAACCTTTCTCCACGATGTAAATGCCGAGCCCTCGGAAGCACCCATCATTCCGAGGCACAGGCCGATCTGGACATTTCCACATGCATATTTGGTTGTTAAGCGCAACTGAAAACGCCGTGGAAGTATTGCAAAAATTACTTTTTGACTTATTTTACGACTCAAAAAGCTTCTTGTTTCCTATTATACTTTAATTTTAAATTTTTTCCAAAACCTAACTTAAATATTCGCATTTCCAGTACAAATATCTCACTCAATGGAATATTCTGCGACCAATATCGTTCATTTTAAGCTTGAATAAATTTGTATATATACACACATATTTTCAGAAGTTTATAGGTAAAGTAGGTAATTGTCTCCATATTTTGAAACTTTTTAATTTGAGCGCCAAAGCACTTGTAAAAATTGTTAATTTTAATTTCTAAAATAAATAATTTACTTAATTGAGTGTCAAATTTAAATTGAAATTTGATTTCTTTATAAATTTTCTTTCATGCGTATTTCTGAGGGGCGGTTTCTCAAATTTCTCATGTTTTTATTTGAAGTGTTAATTCAAAAGTTTTAATATTGCTACAAAAGTTGAAAACCAATTTCAAAGAACTTTTTCGGTCTAACACAAAATAAACAAAACTCTAGCTCTTAAAAGTTTTCTTTTGTTGTTGCAGTTTTTTTTTCCAGCTATTTTTCCTCCGATAACTTTTTTTATATCTTTAAATTCCTTTAACCATTAAATAAACGGAGATATTGTTAAGTTAGTAAAGTGAAACGCACTAAATCGCAAAAATCATCCCCACCATTTTGCAAAAGCTGTAGTTGTTCTTGCCTCAAGCGGAAAATCAAGAGTAATTTTACGGCTTTTGACTATATCTTACAAAAGATGAGCGGGAAAAGCGTAAAAAGCGTCCGCTCAAACAATTGGATGAGTGAACCCTTCCGCAATCCATCCCAAGCCGAGTCGGCCGCAGACAGCAGCCCTTGCTCCTCCGGGAACTATCCGGCTCAGGAGCACCGCGATGATCGTGATAGTTGCCGCTAGTGCGGGCGGCCGCACAAAGCCTTCCCGGCGCGGCGGTGTTTAACTTTTTCTCTAAATAATTCAATCCCTAACTGCCACATAATGGAGGAAGCGAGGCAAGAGTCCCGGATAATGGCCCGAAGTGTACCGCATTAAATATGAAAAAATCCTGGCGGGCGCTTAGCCCCTGTCTTGGGTGGAAACTATTTCTTGCAATAATGACGTCATGTTGTTATCATTAAATTTCTCCCATTATAAGGGAATAACTAACGACGGACGGTAATGGCGCAGTAGTTAAAAGCATTCGAGAAAATTGCACGAGTGGCCGGAGGGATCGCGTCCTGTGGGACAGCTGCGTGGTGCGGCCGGGGCCGGGGCTTTGTTCCTGCCCTAAGTGACGGGGGTGGCTGGCCGGCGCGGCGGAGGGCGCCTGAAACATTAGACGCGATTCGTTTGCTACCCCTGCAGTGGGCGGCAGCAGTTATCGCTGCAAATGCATTAAACGTGCGGACCGGGTCGTATTTCAGGGCTTCCGGTTATCGCAGCGAGCGGGTCGAACCCGGCCCGCAGCGGAAAACAAAGTGGAACTCGACCATCTGCAATAATTCTGTGCGTGTTGCAGGGTGCAGCCGATATTTCACGGGGCGGGCAGTGCAAGGAACTTGGACAGTCGGAGGGTGCCACTCGATATTTTGTTCCGAAAGACGCTCAAGTCGCCCTGCTCGAATCGATTAATGGCGCAAACTGTTTGGACGAGGACCCGATTATGCTCTTTTGGAATTTGCAGTTGTTCCAGGACCTACGGCGGCCCTGCACACCTCACGTACTCAGTTATCTCCACATACAAACTGTTTAATAATGCTTTATGGGTCGAAATGGTTTCGTAAATTTTCAAAGTTGGGTATAGTCAGGAATTTTAAAAAAGTCGATTCTCAGTTTTTAGAGTTCCCTACAAAAATGGAAAAAAAAATAAACCCTTATGGTGAGACCAACACCTGTCTGTCATAGCAGTTCTCCTCAGAATCTTCATACCGCCTATTTGAAATTTTCCATTAATCTAAAGTTTTCTTATCCATAGTCCAAAATATTATTTCTTTTCTCTTTAACACTTGAGCAGACGTATATATTTTTTACTGCGCTTGACCCAAAAACGTATGTTTCTTTCAAGTAATAATTATGATGCTTGTAATGATCGTACGAAGCATAAATTTATTTATTTTTTAATAAAGAGCTTGATTTATAGTTGGTTTTATGCTTCAATTTATATATCTTATTTTACTAAAGATATGGGGACGAAAATGTCAGCTTTTATGGTTTAAAGTATATACTTTTATGCTGTATCAGGTGGTATCGTGATTGATTTTTATTATAGTTTGAAAACTTCTGGTAAGATAAAATTTAGATAATATAACTTTTTTTTAGGATAGGGGAATTATGAATGTTTAGGTGGTTCCAAATCTGTACTCGTATTTTCAGTCTCCAAAACCATACAAAACAAATAAAAAATAGCACTATGAGTTTAAAAGAATACATTTTTTATAATTTCATACCTAAAATTTATGCTTTTAATATTATTTTTGAATCCAAATATAATTCATACCTCTTATAATATGCAAGTTTTTGAGAGCTTACATAGTTATTTAAAAGCCAGGTTCTACTTAGACAAATCCTACCTGGGCGCGGAGCATATCTCACGTACTTTTCTGCACAAATTCCCCAATTACGGCTGAGGTCGTTTTATTTAAAATGTTGCAAAATGCCTTAATTACAATTCCTGCGCAGCGCTCCAGTGCGATGTTATCCTTTAATTAAAAGCAGCCGGACGAGCGGGGGCGCGCGACCCCCAAGGATTATGAACCCGTCCGTGAGGATGGCCGGGAAAATCCGGCTCCTATTTTTCTTGTTTCTATTTTAGCTGCTGCGGAGCTTCATACACTCGGGGATACTCCTGACGGAATTAAGAACTTAAACGCATTTAATGAATCAATTGAGGGCGATAATGCGGCTTCTGCCGGAGCTAATCCAACCAGCTCAACGCACTTCCAGGGCTTCGCTCGTCGGGATCACCTTGGAGCGGGAAAGTCTTCCCACTCAAGGTCCCGGGAAAGTTTCCTAGCGAGTTTGCCTGCAAGGACGCCTCGGACACAACGGGCGGCCGGCGTCAATGGCCAGGATGGAAATTCGTCAGAGTCGAGCCGGCAAATATGTATGAAAGTTTTCTTTGGGTTCGCTCGACGACTTTCCTCTTTATGTCTCTTTCTTGTTTGTTTGCCCTGCAATTTTAGCGAGTTTGCCCCTTTTTTTGAAAACCTCTGGAGTGGGTGTAACGTTCACCTATATAGCTTCCTCCTCCGGCCCCGTCAGGGTGAAACTTCGCAATCACACGCCCAGGACATTCGGATGAAGGAAGTTTGTGGCCGGAGCTCGAGACAAACAGAGATGGCAATTTTTGTTGTAATTAAGTTTAGAACTTGACGAAATTTCGTTAGAATTACTCCGGTGCTGTTAATCAAATTTACAGCAAAACCGAGGCTCCTCTCGTTCCAGGGAAATACCCAAGTTTCTGGACAGTTCCATCTATTAGCCCGGTTGATTTGGTTAACTCCCGAAAATTTCATTATTTTCTGGCGGAGGAGGGCTAAAATAAAAGCTTAGCAACTGCGGCAGAATGCACGGCCGTCGGGATTGTCTTCTTAAGACGTTATCTTCAATGTAAATAAATTCCATACATTCTTTATATGCTTTGAGCATGTCTACCATAAATGCTCTTTGTTTATTAAAAAAGCAAAAACAATTATTTGATAGTGTACCTTATACTTTTAAGCTATGATAGACTAAATGACAGAATTTCGATTTTAGTGAAATCGAAAAAATAAATTTCAAACTATTATTAATATAATACAATTCTAAGGTATAAGGTACCTACGTATACTTGTTCGGAAGTTTTAAAAATGAAAGAATAGTTTAAGTTTGAATATTAAACAAAGAATTTTAAGACATGTTCAAATCGCAATTTTTGCTGTTATATAAAAGGGCCGGATGGTTTTTTCAAAAAATCTTCTAATTTTTTTCTTGACTTAACATTAAAAACCTAAGGGGCAATATATTTTTGTCTTCTTATATGGAGATTATTCCAGTTTAATGGCTTAACTTTAATCACAGAAATTTAATCATCCAAGTTTTGCTTTCAACTCTATACATGACATAAATATTATATTTATACAGGAAATTGTTAGTTTTGTATTTCTACTTACATTATTACCTCAACCATTAATGTTTACCTTTGCAACATTTATTGTGGAACTATAATACAAACTTATCTGCCTAAAATTTTAACCAAAATGTCGACAATATGTGTAGCTTTCAGATATGTCGAAACTCCTATTATTACACAGCATTTGTTTCTCAAATATTTACTTAAGTGACACAAGTCACACCACCAGTTTCGTAAGTGATGGCATTTGGACCCAACTCGAAATATTTTGCCCATATCCCTTTCATTAAATTAATAAATTTATAGTTGCTTTAGTCCACTCCTAAATTTCAGTAATCCTGCTTTACTGAAGCCACTGAAGCCCTTGTCCTTTTCCGTATCTGCAAATGGGTGTGACAAACAGTCGACGTAATTGCGGCCGATTTGTCACGACGCTCCACCAGTTGCCTTCTTGTTCGATTTATTTTCTTTCCTTTCATTATTTCTCGTGTCACATTGATTCCAGGACCCATCCTCCGTTATTAATATCGCAGCAATTCAGATACGTACAACAAATTATCCCTCCATAAATCTCATTATCCATCATCTTCTGGAGCAGTTCCGCCAGCCGCCGTAGTGTGCAGCGCCATCGTATCCTTTAATAATTAGCGTCAGCAATAATTAGTGCGACCGTAAATTTCGCTGAGTGTAGTTTAGCGCTTATAAATGTCCGTGTTTGCGAGTGTGTCGAATGCGACGCATTGTTTTGCCGCATTTTGTCACAGCCGGGAGAGGATGCGAAGGTGTGGCGGGGTCCTTGCGAGTGGAATCGGTTGGATTTCTGGAACATACGGCTCCAGGACCAGAAGTGCTGATGGCGCACTTTGGCTGTGTGCTTTGAGTAATTATTAGGCGACAGGTTCTTTTCAACGCTTGATGATTGGTGTTGAAGAAAATTGATGAATTTAATTACCGGGAAATAATTGTAGCTGCTGTTCGGTGGGTTGGTTTCGAAAGGAAGTGACACACTGACAATAACAACACAATTAGGCTCATCTAGGTCGCTTCTCTAAAAGCAAACAATTCGTGAATCCCGGCTGCTTTTCAACCATTTGTCTTATTCATTTTCATTTATGATCCCGGTATTTCATTTGTCTCGCACTAGTAAATTGTGGCGCTTTCAACATTAACCTCGACAGATAGATAACACATGAGCACCTTTTGTGCTTTATTTCGTTAAAGAGGACACTACCTTCGCATGTGTAGTCACCACTTAGGCGATAATAGATTTATTATATTTGAATGTTTACTTTGATTGCACGAATTACTCCGAAATAAGTAGAATAATATAATAAATAATTTTTCAAGTTCATTTTAGTATTATACTTGATACTATAGGTACAGTTTTTGCATTTGTTCAGCTATTATTGTTTCTTAAAAATATATGTTTTGAAATCGGAAGTCAAAATATAAATATATGTAATTGGTTTATTACTTAACAAAAAATGACAATATACAGCGTGATAGTATAGGTACATATACATTAAAAATTATATTGTTGACACATAAACAATATTCAGCACCAGTTTAAATATTTGTACGCAACATATGAAAATACAATTCTTTTTATTTCCTTCACTAAAATTAATCCCTTAATTTATATTCTGCACTTAAATAACATAAATGACCAATAACAGCCCTCATAATCGTAAACTTTTAACAAATTCTGTGTTTCTATTGAATTTTAGAACCTTATTGTTAAGTGGTTTACTCTTCCCAAGTGTAACACTTAAAATCCTCGAAAAACTTTCAAAGCGATGTCCACATGGTAAGTGGTTATCCTTCGAGTAGTTGAAATGAAGAGTTGTGCTAACTATGAAATTTTGTAATTTCTACAAGATTTCATCCTTTTAGTCTAATTGGTGTAAAAGTTAAACAGACCATTGCAAAGGGCTGGGCGCTGGATAGACCCATGCAACTTCCTTTGCCACAAGCTGCCGCCGGCGGGCGGGGCTCCGGAGCCAGCAGACCTGTGGAACATCTCACAGTCTCCTTCAAATGCGGAAAACATCCCCAGTGCAGGGATGCTCGCAGCAAGTAGCCGAATAATCGCAAAAACTCTATCAAAAGCTCCTTTTCAATGGGAACATTCTCTCGAGTTGTTGCTATTCATCATCCACCCCCCGCCAGACCGACAACATATCAGCAGAAGTTATGGCGTCCGAAATAGCACTTCCATTAGCTCCGAAATAGCGGAAGCACTTCTTGGTGGATATAAATTTCAAAACTACCATCCTTCATATCCATCTTCCTTCCTTCTAGCCTCTGTGGCTTTTTTGCAGTCGTTGGTATCTGCACGGAGCGGACTGCGCTCCGCCACCGCATGCCAGGACCAACCCTTTCGACGCGGCGGACGAGTGTTCGCAGCGGCAGCCCGGAATGCGATCCACTAAGCTTCACTTTTCAATCCCATAAGCATATCCCGCCTGTAATTCTCAGTTGATGACTCAAGGATTCAGGTCACGAAATATTTTTCCATTTCGAGGCGACCGCTCCTGACTACGTGCAGGACGGATCTCTCGCAGCCGAATCCGAAAGTGGTGTCGGCTTTTGGAAGCCCTCGCACCGGCGCTTTCGCCGTTGTTCCCGGGCTGGGGCTGCACACGAATCTAAATGGCACCCCGGTGCATCCAGAGGTTAGAAGGGCCGTTTGGCAGCCCTGCGCCTATCAGAGGATCCAGCGGGATCCTGCGAGCGAGGGCTTAATATATTACGAACACGGTGAAATATGGATAGGCTTCAAGGTAAACAAGGAGGATTTGGGGCTCCCGAGTGCCGAGCAAAAAGGACGAAAGTATTCAAGGGCTGGAGATGTTGGCGGCAGATACCGTCGCTGCCGCAAAACCGAGCGGTCGTTTCAGAGCCATAGACAGCCATAAACAAGTGCCTGAAAGGATTCGCCGGCTTTTTGCTCGCTGCGTCTATCAATAAGGAGAATCTAAAAGCGTCGTACGTGACCTTTTCGATCCACCGTCCTTTTGTGAAGTTGAAATATCTTGCAAATCATGGGCGCCCCCGCTCGCTCCCCGAGCGGCTCCTGTGTTTTTTCGCCGGATGATTCCCACTCGAGGAGAATCGCACCAGCACCATCGAAAGGAGCAGCCGGGATGAGCCGGGAAAGTATGGAGACGAATGTGGAAAGGATTCGAGTAAATCGGTGGAGTATCTGTAAATAGACACATTTGGGGCCCGTCCAGATGTTGCCCCCTTTCACTGTAATTCGCTTGAGACGTGATTTGCCAACGTAAGGCGTACGGCGGCCACCCCGAGCAAGTTTTCAGCGTTCCCAGCATTAGGCGAAATTGAATAAGGTCCGGCCATTAAGTAAGCGTTTTATGTGAAAATTTCAAAACATTTTTCGCATTTCGTTTTATTTTTATTCTCCATTAACCCATCTACCATGGGATGGCGTCTCATTTGTGGGATTAATTTAAATCACTTAAAAGTATCTCGTCCTGAAAGGAAAAATTTCACGGAAATATCGAAAATCAAAAAAAAACCACAATGTCTGCAGATCAAGTAAAAATTTATTATTCTAATTGAATAGACCACATGCTATTTTCTTTGAGTAAGTTTAAATTAATATCAAATTTGAATCAAACATGCTTTTGTAAATCGTAACTTTCAAGTTTATCTTTTTTTGTATAAAATAGAAAATATTTGGAATTGTTGAAGCTGTTTTCTGAGCAATTTAAATATTATTTTTTAATTCATACACGTTGTTGATATTTCACTCGAATGTATGTATGTACATATATGCGGATCGGATATACCTACATATGAGTATAGCAGGTCCAACATAATAAACTGCAAAAGAAGAGTGAGAAAAATTTGAATCAAATTGCATATCATATTTGAAAAACTAGTAGGTACATACCTATTTATTTCAAAAAAACTTTTAGTTGATGAATTAGTATTATACAAATGCTATGCTCCATATATTCCCAAAATACGAGAGAAATGTTCATTTATTTTAATGCAAAATAGGAAAAAAGCCTTGTTTTCCAGCGAGTTTTTTATCATATCGAAAAAAATATGCATGTATGTAAATGTATATCTACTAGACAGTCAGACAAAGATTGTATAATATTGTGACGTTTGTATATTACACATACATATGTATATAGAGTCAAAATCTTTCAAACAAATTTAGCTGCTTTCCATGGAAAAATTCTTTCTTCTCTTTCCGCTCATACTCCACAGAATATTTTCTTGGTTTATTTACCTTATCTTGCAATACCAGCGAAAACGTCCAACGGTTTATAATTAAGAAAAACGTTGCTAGGATTAGGAGCATCTTTAATCCGCATCTTCGCTTGCTTGGATTTAAACAGCATTAGGCGCTACTTGGGCCAAATGAATTAATTGAATTGCGTTCAGGGCGTCCTGCGCCCGCCTCCTGCATACTAAATTTCATTACGCGAATGAGGCTCCAACTAAAATGACAGTCCAAATCACTTAAACCTTGAAAATCTTGATGGGGATTGCATCTTAATAGGAGCAATTTTAGCCAGAGTCTGCAGGGCTCTCTGGGGCGGCGCGACGTCGGACCCCAGCGCCGGCGAGGACTTATAGAAAATTAAAAATTCACACAGTGCCATAATTCACGGGCTACAATACAATGACTTGACAACGCTCTTGGCGGAGTGCTGGCAAAACGGCAGCCCTAAAAATTAAACCGTAGATTGGATTTTCAGCTCCTCCAGCTTCCGCAGATATCTCCGTAATGCCCGCATAGCGCGGTGATTTATGCTAGAGCCGGAGACCGAAAAAGGGCCGTTCCCTGCGCCGGGACTCCACTTACATACACTAAACTGTTTCGTAAATGTCCGCCGCAGCCCCCCGTCCCGAACCTCCTCCGCTGGGCGGGCAGTGGGAATTTTAACAATTGTAGCTGTTACTTGCATAATTTTTTCCCCATTCATTTGGCACCCTCCGCAGCGCCCAGAATAAACTTTGGTCGCGCCCAACTACGTGCAGGACTCGTGGCTTTCTTATGTCCCTTTGCAGCCCCTCCCGAGCCTTGCAGGGCCGAGTCCCGCACCCGCGCTGGCCGCGAAAGTAATTGTCATCGTGTAATTTAAATGAAGTTTTAATGGAAAATAAATTTGCCGGCAATGGAGAGGAGAATGACGATTCAGCGGCGGGAAAAATCTGCCCGAACGGGTTGACTGAGACACCATTTATATTTAATTAGCCCGCGCAGGAATTGGGTTAGACGGTAACGCTCCGTGCTAAATTATTCGTAAAAATCCCTTCGAGTCTCTCGGCCCCTCATTAATTAGGTTTGGCGGGGAAGTGACTAGCAATTTAAGTTTCTGGGGATTTGAAGTAGCGAAATAACGACCAGGCCGCCTCGTTTTATTCTCCCTAGAAATTTCCCAGAGCTCAAAACTAGTTAAAAAGAGTGACGACGGCGAAACGGTTCGCATCGCAGCTATAGTTGCACGAAGCCCAAAGGTTTATCTTCCGTTTTGGAAGGGCCCTCGTGGTGCAACAACCACGTCTCTAAATGCCGGGAATTACCACCACCGGCCCTGCAGGATTATTCCGCGCCCTTTCTCTGCCACTGAAAGAGCTACAAAGTGGTGTGGAATTAGAGGAAGGAATGAAACTATGTCCCTGTCCCTAGAGGTTCTCTATTACCCTCCACTTTTGCTTTTACACCACATATCCCACCGCCTATGTAATAATTCCCCGGAGCCCTTCTGGAGCCCCGCCGCCCACCAGGTCCTTTCCGGCGTGCATGTCTCAAGGAAGCGCCTCGAACGATAGTACTTCCCCCATTCCGTTGCTAGTTTTTGATGTAATTAAAGGAAGCCATGTGGAATCATTGATGATGTACAGCAGAGCGGCTGTGTATGGATCTAATGATACCAATAGGATTAAAAGTATCTGAGGGAATTTTTTAGCGTCTTTAAGCTCCGCTGTTAGCTAAGGAATTTTCAGAAAAGTTTCAATGAAATCTCAAAGGGAGGAAGCAGAGTTGGCGGAGCTCGCAAAAATCCCGCTCGTTCACTTTGCCCATGCTAAGGATATCAAAAGTCCTCGCTGATGAAAGGGTTCGATTTTATGCATCAGCCGTCAAAGAGTTCGATTATTTCAGAAACATGTGCTCAAGGAGCTGTAAGATATGCTTATTGTTAGCAGCCCTGTCACATTGCATGAGGATTTGGCGAAATTGGTCAAAAAAAGCAATTTGCGTTAATATATTATCCGACGTAAATTGTAATCACTTTAAATTACTTTTGTGTATGATGCAATATGAGTTTGAAACGTTTTAAGGGATACTACGCGTTAATAAACTCAAATAAGCCCTTTATCATAATCTTAGTTAGTTTTTGTTTAAGTAACCAAAAAAATTACGACTTTTGGCTTAAATATCTGAATTCAAACGGTCACCATTTCAGTAAAAATTTATTTTGGTATAATACTTATATGTATGTACATATATAAATTAGTAAATTTTTACAAAGCTCCATAAGGTGTTGTTTTTGTATTCTAATAAGTTGACTCGATTTAATAATATTCCAATTCCAACTGCATTCTACGATTGCCTAAAAACAAAAGCGATGAGGTTGGTAAGCATCATCGCCTGATTTATAAATTTCATTCATTTTATTTTCTGTTTACAAATATAAATTAGTAATGAAGTTTAAAACTCACATTCGTGTTTATATGCCAACAATAATTCCACGATCTCAATTTAAACACGAGTTTATCTCTCGACTACCCTTGTTAGTTATACATTCAGACAAAGTCTTAAGATTAGAAACTTGTGAGATTTATTTTCGGAATTTTTATACTTGTACCGAAGCGTGATTAACGTCACAGCCAGCAGCCACACTAAATTTCTGTGAACATTTTGCAATCTCGTAATTCATTGTTTTCAGTTTATTTGTATTGATTTATCTAATTTAGAAAAAAACAAAACTGAGCTCGACATTTTACAGGGTTCTACAAAATTTATCGTTATTCTCGTTATCCCACGGAGAGCTGTGAAGACCAATGGGAAAATCCGTAGATTTTCTAAGGAACCGCCAAATCATGGCAAAATGTCTTTTTTGTAGGTACAATTCACGAGTGTCAACTGTTACAAGACGTTTGGGAATATTTCCTCAATTTATCTTGCAATTTTGTGTCAATGTCTATTCCAAAATTTCTGAAACTCAAGTGAACGACCGAGTTTCAGTTTACAAGCAAACGTAATCATCTTCCAAGTGGTTGAATATCACGAGGAGTTCCTCAAGACGACTTAAAACTTAAGGCTGAAAGTGGCGCGATGGAAATCAATTCAGCTGCTCCGCGTCGTTGCCACTTTCGGCGGAATCAATATTGACTTCGTAAAGAGTTAAAAGTCGTGTCGCGCCACCTGCTCGCATCACTCAGCCGCGTCCCGGCCTCTCGAGATCACCTATGACGCCGCCGGCACTTAAGTCATCATTAGGGCGAATTAAGACGGGTCCTAAAGGATGCGTCGCATGTGCGGGGGCGTTTTTCGTGTAGCTGCGGCTCTCGGAAGGAGATGCTCTTAGAATCCTCCTGATGGGTTACCACTTGCGCTGCTGGTGCACAGATGTTTCGAGACCCCTTGTGCCCGGCACGACTACCCTTCGGAGAAAAGGTTCGTGTGAAAGAAAGTAAAATTTAATTATCGCAAGTGGAAGTTTGTTAATGGCGACTAATGGAGCGCGTTATGTCTAGAGAGTTCTAAATGGAGCCCTAATGCAAGCGCCTCATCGGCGAGGTGAGCCGTCCCCTTCCAACTGCGAATTCCTTTCGAGTGAGCTGCCTCCTAAAGGATGCATCCTAATCATCCTAATTAGGGCGTCTGCAAAACGAACATCGCGAGTTCCCTGCATCTTCTGCATAATTCGTTCCGCCCATCTCGAAATTACCCCAAATTTCGCGAATAATTATCCGTGGAATTGCCGCGATGGTATGTTGCCATCGTACCCCAATTAATAAGCAGTTTGCTGAAAAAACAAAGGGCCCTCCGAGGCGGGGGAAATCGCGTGCAGACGACTAATCGAGACGACTTTAATGCAACAAAGTAAACGCCAGCGACTCCGCTCCGGAAAGTAAATGGGCTCCTAACCCGCTAATTAGGCCCCCAATTTGGGGCCACATCTCGCTGAGTAGACGCGGCCCGGACCCGACTGCCGCTATCACGGCCTGAAATTGCCCCCCATTTAAAACAATCCGAGCGGCGGCCATCCAGCCGAAGTGTCGCTGGGTGACAGGGACAAAGGAGCCCTGATGGGAGCTGGCTGCCCGTGACGTTGCTTGATAGTCGGGAGAGGCAAAGGCCAGTGGGGCTGTCGCCGCGACACCTTGGGAGAATGCGTCGATTCGATAAGACGCGGCGATAAGAAGCCGGGGAACGCGGAAGAAAAATGGACGTGGGGCTGATGCTGGCGACGACTGTAAACAACTTGGGACCTGAATTGATGGATGATGGTGCATTTAGTGGCAGTGATAGTGACATCACTCAGCCGGGAAGGTATTGTTGGGGCGCTTTTTGTCTCCTTGTTTTCCTGATTTGTTGAGAAAAATCCCCGTCTCTTACGACAGGCTGCAACTTATTGATTGGCATTTTCCTTGAAACAGCTCGTCTAAGGAGAATGAACTATGAAACTTGCCTTTTACTCTGAACGATAGAAATAGAAGTGCTTGAGATAGAGTAGCCACATTAATTAAACATAACTTCTTTCTTCCATTATCCAAATTATACTTTAGAAAAACTACAAAAATTAACAGAACTGAATGTTTGAAAATTAATTAACTGTAATCATCGTAAAACATTAAGGTAGAAAATGAATGCAGACAATTTCATACGCAAAAAGTTACTGCAAAGGTATCTGATTTATCTAAACCCAACCAATTGAACAGTTATTTCGTTAAGTAACTTTTTAAAAACTTAATATCTCAATTATTCGATAGATATCTAATGCTTTTTATATCATCGCTTCGAAAAAACCTTCAATCCAATTTAATCCATTTGTACCTACACTAAGTTAATTACATTTCCTAATACAAAATATTCACCGAAAAAGCAATTTAAAACTGATAAAACGTATTTATTTATTTTTTTCAAATTTTAAGTTTCGGAATCTGTTTGAAATGTATATGTGCATTTGATGAAACAAAAAATACATATACATAGGTATACAAAAAACAAACAATAACGAAAAGAAGCAATATAAATTGTTAGCCAAAAGATCCCCTAAATTTCAAACTTCGCGTATGTGATGTTAATTATTTTAGAATTATTTATCCACTGTAGCCCTTTTTTCCATCCAACTCGAACAAATCGAGTTCCTTTGGCCAATTCAGCCAAAATTACAAAAACACGGCAGGTGGCGCGCAGCAAGGGTTCAAGTCGCTTGCATCTGCATCTCCGACCCTAATTCAGAGGTACGCAAATGCAGAACGAATGCGCAAATTACAGCCGAATGATAATCGAGGACAGTCGGAAATAAGCGAACGAATCTTTTCGCCTATCACCGATTTTGCACAGCGCGGCTAGGGTCCGGCTGGGAAAAAACTGATCCAGGGCCGCCGCTCAGCAATTCATGCGGCGCTCTATTCTATCCCAATCCCGATCCGAGGGACTTAGCTGCCCTGTAATTTACCCCTCGGCAGCGAGCACCGTCCGAACGCGAAGAAGCAGCTAAATGAAATTGTAACAAAAAGAGCCACGGATTAAAGGACCCCCTGCGGATTATTTGGCTTAATAAGAAGATAAGGCGGACCCGTGTTCGGAGCCGGTTCCCATTCATTAGAACTTAGACCACGGCCAAACTTAGGCCGAATTAGAGCGCTCCACAATTTCATTGACCCACGCCGGGTCAACTCTTAACGTAATTACTGGGGATGACCAGCGGAATCACTGGGCCCCGCGGGCGATCGGATGTGTCAGGCACAGGTAAACAAATAAAGGGGCCTATAAAAATCGGCAATTTATGTGAAACCCGGCCAAGTAATTTGAGGTTATCACAGCGCTGTGCTGGGGTCTTGCCGGCCCCGGTCTGGGGTAAAAGGTAAAAGTAATTTCCCGGGCTCAAGTGACTTGCACGAAGCGCTCAACATGTGCGAGCAGCTGCCAGCCGCCGAGCGACGTGTCAATCAAACCCCACGGGGATTTAAGCGGATCGATTAGCATGAACCCGCCGGAACACGACGCGGCGCGGCGAGGCCGGCAATCAGAGTCACATGCGCCAAATTAATTAAGTACTTTCCAACTTTCTAACGTTTTCTCGGGCCACAAAAGGCCTCTCGCACCGGCGTGAACTTGGGAAGCCCTTGTTGATTTAATTATGACAGCCAACTGCCTTTCTGGGTCATTGGTGGGGCCGTGTAACGTAATCGTCATGGCAGGTGATTACCTGTCCGAGGAGTTTCGCTTGTAACGAGCAGCGGGCAGGCCTTAAGTAGTCTCCCCGGCTGCGACGCGAGGACGACGGATGAGCGATGAAACACGTCGGGAGCAAGAAAACCGAAGAACCAGTTCATGCCGGAGCTGCTCGCATAAAAATAGGAAATAAGCTGGAGCCAACTGCTCCGAACCTCATAAATAATTTAACTTTCTTTCTGTGCGAGTCTGCACTGCTTCCTGATTATGTAAGCGCTCGCTCCGTGCCCTTGGACAGATAGACGGAATGGATCGGAGGAAAACTAAGCATCATTTTACCTTATGCGCGGGAGTAGGTTTCCTGGAAATACGAAAAAATCGAGTTTTCTGCTTTGTAACGATGTTTGCGATAACTCCCTGAAGAGAGGCAGGCACCTACCTTCAGCTGCTAACGTCGAACAAAGGAAAGGACTTAGCAAGACCAATATTTTATTTATAACAATTAACTCGTCACTCATAAGAAAATTGATATTTTATGTAGAGTTTTATTAATTACCTTGTATAGAACTGAATCATTTAACTCTTTCAAACTTTCAAATTGGAAAAAAGAAATCGTTCAGTTTTAACCACATACGCATTATATGTAAGTAGGTATATAACACTTTTTTTCTTCTAATCGGTATACTGTTGAATTTTTAAATAAGATTCTTTGAAAACCCTATTTTATCAATTTTATAAAGCTTATTACAAAATCAAATAATTACTGTCCACCATTTGAATTTTTAGTCCTTACTTTAAAAATGGCGTCGAAAACTCGTGATTAAAATACGCAGCACCAAAAATACGAGTAACAACAACTTAAATCTATGACTCAAAATATATGTAAGTTGAACGTTTTCGTATTTATTTCCTGTTCGTAATACTGACTGTTGTACCTATGTAATAAATTTTTACATATGTACGTTAATAGAACCTTTCGAGTGCAAGACAAAATTTTACTAATTATCCACATGGGCCAAAATAAGAGAACATTCAGGCTTGTTCTTTTCGCGGTTTGTTAACTTTTGGCTATAGTCCCAAGGGAAAATGATGTAAGTATAATGAATTAAAAAATATCCTCACCAAGCTCAAAACTAAGTAATTTGATTTTCCCAAACAACAACATTTTCCAGAGTGATTTGCTATTTTGGTGAAGACCAACAATTTAATTTCCTAACAATAGCAGTTACCTGAATAACTCTCCGATTTACCCCTTTCCCGGGCAGTGATTACCGAGCACAGGATAGTGGACGGAGGTAGGGCAGTGAATGCGACATTCGTAAACCTTAAAGCTGACAAGGCAACCGCACGGAATCAGAAATGTAAAAGTAACACACACGTGGAGGGTAACAACCCTTTTCTCGGCCAGGGGTCGACATGCACAGACACACCATTAATTACACTTAATTTTAAAGCGGGCTTAATTAATCACGTGACCGGCTAGACATTTATCATTGGTCATGTTTGCGGGGTACCCAAAAGGTTCAAACTATGCTGTGCAATGTGGCCCCCCGCCGGACCCGCCCTTATCTGAAGGCTCGAGGAGGAGCAACTCCAGGACCAAGCGGAACAAAGGAGTCCTCCGAGATTTTCTGAATTTTGTATATCTCCGGCTGTGCTCGATCCGGACCAGGTTTCACATTCCTGGCTCCTAGTGCCCCGCAGCAGGGTCGGGGCTGCTACTGCTAGACGATAGGTCGGGCCCTTCGCCCCTCCCCTGATTCTTAATCGCCATCCTATCGCAGGGCCAAGGAATGAAATTGGTAAAAGCGTTTAAGAGGATCGAGAGGGACTCGAGCACTAATTTGCCCCGGAAGAATTTGCAGTGCTGCAAGGACTCTTGGCACCTCACTACCTGAGCCCCAACAGCACTGTCCTGTCCCACTTGGGTTTTTCTTGGTTTTAATCAAGCCCTCGCACCTCCCCCGGTTACCGCATCTCCGCCCGCAGCCGCCCCCACCTCGAGTTACACAATTGTCTTTGTTCCAGGGCCCCATTATTGCAGATGCCGCAATTTTAATTTCGCCTTAAAAGAATTCCAGGTTTTACCAAGTCGAGAGATGCCGCCGCGACGCTGGGCTCCGGGGGCGCATACTCGAGCCTGCATGTAGGGCCGGGCGCCCAGGCCCTGGAATGTGGGTCAATGCAAGGGACACATCCTTCCGGTAAGAAAATTTATTAAAATGTTCGTTTAAACGTCTCGGGAAAATTAAGAGGAGCACTCTGCGCCAGCCCGTGATTACTCGCCTCCGTAGGGCCACTGTCAGGTTTAAGGAGTTAATCAGGGTGAAACCTCTCGGTGGGCCGAGGCCGAGGTTGGCTGTAATTTTGAAATTCGCGCTGACGAAGACATTTTTCAAATGCAAGAAACGCCATTTCTCCCACCTCAGGGAAATTAACCAGTTAGAAAAATGTGGCTCCCAAAGTAGTTAGGCAAAAGTGAAAGTAATAAACAAATGCACACGAAGCTGCCCCCAAACAGAGCAAATCTCATCTTCTAACATTTGCAAATGGTTAAATGTGGCGTGAAATTAAACTGCACACTTGTCGAGGTCACAAACAGCCTGAATTTAATAAGGGCTTTCTTGCGTAATAATAAGTTACTCACTCAAGGATATTTAAAACTATTCTCATCTAATGCAGAAATCTATTCCCATATTATCGTTTGTAACGTAAATTCAAAAAATTACAAGATGCGAATTTGATAGATTTTTGGACACTGAAAACGCCTAGATGCATCTTCTATGGTACCTACACATTCTACTTATGGGAGCATCTATTTTTTCCTGTTTATACATAAAGCAACAAAACTGTTCTGACATCGGACATAAATAAAAGAAATCTGGTAAAAGCTTATTAAAACCCTGAAAAATAATAAATTTACATACTCTCTCTGAAAGTGCATATACAAATGAAAAGTCGTAACAGCTTTATTCTCTTTGTCATACTTATATTTATTTAAATTTAAAAAAAACAAAGTATGTATACATAGTGTTTTTAATCTACGGACAAGGAGAAAATGGTTTCTCAAGCATAATTTTAATAAATGGACTACTTTTACTAAAAAATTGTCGTGACGTAAAGATTTTTCAAACGTAGCGCGTTGGTGCCACCTCAGGGAAATCTTGTGGTTGGGACAAAGTGAAAGTAATAAGAAAATGCACCGCCACATCCCTGGGGCTGTTATACCTCCTCCCTCCTTCCTAGAGAATCTGAAATTCAAACATTTGGAATTGGTTTAATGCACCGTGAAATTAAACTGCACATACGCCGAGGTCAGACGCAGCCAACATCTGTTACGCGAGCTGCTGGAGAACTTCTTAAAAAAGGATCCGTGCTCCCGTTTTCTGTTTTCCTCGCACATGAGTGGCCCCGTCAGGCTGCGAATGTCCGGGCATCGCTCGCACACGCGTAATTAATTCAATTAGTCCGGGAAAATTAAAAAGCGTCCGCGGCTCGGCAATGAGGTCACGTGTCAACCTGCCACAATTTACGTGGGGCACGTGTCTGCAGTCCTGAGTCCATCAAAATATCCCTGGATGAGTTCGGCTCATCCGCAGCACCGGCCGCCTTCCGCGCCAACCTGAAAAACGTCTCAAGAACTTGCTAAGCTAAGCAACGTGACTTTTCATCTCTATTTAACCCAATTTTCGCAGACGCCTTTGAACCCACGGGTCGAAGTAAAATCAATTTTCGCTCAGCGCTCCTCGACGTTCTTAAGGTGGATGGATACACCGCTCTCGAACACGTCCTGTGGGGGTGCACACCGCAAATGGTGCCGGGAGCGCCGGGATGCCGCCCGCCGATGGCTGCTTTTCGTCTTGTTACGAGTAATAGGCGAAGTAACTCAATCTGATTATCCCCGAGTAGTTTTCAATGGAGGATCCTTCGAGGGCACCCAGGGGGCAGAGCTCCGGCAGCGGCGACGGGACGTGATGAAAGATGTTTTGTTTAGAGTAGCGCTGGGCAGGGCCACTGCCACTTCTTTCCTCGGCTGGAAGCAGACTTGGCCTCCCAGAGGCGCTCAGTACGCCACTACTCCCGGAAAAATTGAGGAAATTCCGAGGCGCCAAGATATTTTGATACCGCTCCCCGGATTTAATTAAATTTCTTGACAGGGACGTGGCGGAACACCTTCTTCCAGTGCTAGCCCTTTGTATCATGTCCCGGCGAAGCCCGAGCTCCGTTGAAGGGCCTGGGCGTCGAGTTGGCGGTATTAACGAATTTTTGTTGCCATTCTGGCCATCATCGATCGATGACTTCCTCCGGGGACTTGGAGCCCGGCTGCTCCCGAGAAGGAGCCGGCGCTCGACGGCGGGTTGATTTGGCAAACGTTAAGTGGAAATCTGATGATTATACCTGGTAAAACTCTTCCCGGAATTTTTTTCATCCTCCGGCATAACAAAGCATAAAATAAACAATTTCTGATGTCCCCTGCTCGTGAGATTTATTGGCAGGAGGTAAATGAATGCTTCCGGCAAATGGAAATTTTGTTGATTCTGTGGGTTGGGGGCGACTCTGCTTGGTTTTAATAATGGCAGAACTGCCGTCCGGAATTTTGAGGTCCTCGCAAAGAAATCCACTTCAAAGTTTCATGAAGTTATACCAGGTAATGGACGGACTTCCACGTTTTTACTGAAGATTTTAGGGGCGATTAAAGCATTTAAAATTTGAGGTAGTTAAAAATCATTAGAGGATAAAAAGCGCGCCAAACTTTTTCAATTGAAACGAGGACGAAATAATTGAATCAATTATTGTGGGAGAAAAATAAAATTCAAAGGTTAATTGATTTTTGCATTTCTCTGTATTATCAATCGGAATTGAATTTGCAGGTATTTTTATTTGATTTGTCAAGAGAACTTTCAAACATTACATATTAATTTGACTAACAAAAAACTTAAGCAAATAAAGGTAAAGTATCTAATATATTCAACCACTATAATTTGTATAATTCTCATATTTTCATAAAATTTGTAAATACTTTAAATACTTTAATTTTTATTACTTTTGGACTTTTTGCTGTATTGTTTTCATATGTATATAATATAGGTAGGTACATATGTACCTATGTATTACTCATTTTGTTTCGTTTACGACGATATTAATTTTGTACTGCGTCTGACTTGAAGTAAAATGAACTTGTTTGTTAAGTCATCAGTCTAACATCAGAATTCGTACACTTACGAATTATAAACAGAAATTTAATAAATACAGAGAAAAACTGCTGTTAAGGACTCAGAAAAAGCCACTACTTATTACTTACACAACTGTAAAAAAGCATTAAGAAGCTTATTGTTCAGAAAAGAAGGATAACAAGAAAACGACGGAAGAAATTACCTACCTTTTCAGTTAAGCAAAAAGTGGTATTAAGCAGTTAAGAAAATTCTTCTTAGAGAAGAGCAAACGAAAAAATCGTTAAAAAAAGTAAAAGAAAATCGTTACGATTCATGGTTACATTTCTGGAAATTAGGGGAAATTTAACGCTTCCATGGAAACTATTATGTACTGAAGTGAAGGATACTACTGTTTTAACTGAAATGCTATAAAAACATAATTAAAATGCTGCTAGTTGCTGTTTGGGCAAATCAGACTCAAAGATTTTTCTTTTGTTAAAATTGTTTGTGTTGACTTTTAGAAATAAATAAAAATAAATTTTACTTCCAAAAATATGCAAGTTTTCAATACTTTTCTAACTCTAACAATAAAGAAATCAAATAGATTGAATTCCTCCAAGCCACCAAATTTCTCGCAATTACTATTTTAAAACAGAGTTGTGTTTACAAGACTGGCGAAGGGAAATTTCGGGAGAGCTTGCTGTCTGCTTTATAATTACGGGTTTGCGTACTGACTAGTTCCAAAGACAGCTTAAATATGGGTTGCGTCTTGATGTAACTTACTCCGAAAAGTAGCCAAGAGCTAGTAAAATAAATTCACCATCTCGTCTTTGAACCATGGATGAAATCGTGTTACAAGCACTTATTTTTACGAAGTTATTTTCTTTTATTTAAAATTTCAATTTTTCATTATAATTGCCCGTGTTAAAATTGAAATTATTGCGATTAACATAAAAACGAGATATTGTAATGTCACCAGTTTGAATGCTTCGTATACAATAAAATTGTGGTACAATTATTTCCGTTAAACCATCGATCATATGTATAATGGAAAGAAATTGCAAACTGAAAAAATTACTAAGTTAATTATCGGGAGAAAACCAACAGCTAAAACGACATCAAAACAAAAAATTATTGCATGTGGTTTCTCCCAAATCGTAAGCCAAAAATTGTTTGACGAGCTTTTGGGACACCTTTCAGGTTCATGGCTGCAAACCAACGAAAAAGTTTAACAACTTCGCAAATTTTTACAGGGTTAGAATCAGATCTAGTTTGAAAATAATTTATTCCGCAATCAACAACAATTATAAGCACGACAAGTAAGTAATGTTTTAATTTCTATATAAAGCACAAATTTACAATAAATTTAAGGTCAAAGATTTATTATAACATATTCATTTCGTATTATTTTCAAAACGTTAAAATAATACTCAATGAATCGCCATATTAATTCTTAAGCTTCAAATCTTAAAATGTAAATTAACGGACTAATCTGCTTCATTGCCATAAGTAATAATTCCCTTATTTACCCATTTAAAAACAATGAGCTTATTAAAACATTTCGTAAACACATACTTCGTTTGTATTAGATAAAATCCCAATTGTATTTGGCTGCATTTTTCTTCAAGGAAATTCGCGAACACAAAAAGAAACTCTAATGTATCTATCTTTCGATTCTGGATAAAAGTTACAAGCCCTACATAATGTAGTAAATTTATCAGCGCTAATTGTGGCACTTGCTCAATTCTCTAAAGTGAATATTGACTGCTTAATTAGTTTAATTTTGTGTTTCTTTTACTCGTCGCTGCCGCTTGAGCGAAAAACTTCTGGTTGAGGTCGATCTCCGCCAAAAGCCTGCTCGCGAAAATAGCTCTTTAAGACGATCTAATTTGAGCGGTTGGAAAATATAACGAGCCGATGAAAAGTGCTAAAACTGCCAGCAAAATGAGCAATTACCCGTAAAACGGAAAATTTATGCAAAAACTCATTTCATGAAAGTCCTGCAATCACCGCATTATGCCCTCAATTAGCCCTGAAACCTGCCGGCATCCGCGGACGTGACGACTGTCAATGCGAAAAGCCGAATCGATTAATAATCGAACATTCCACAGTCTGGCAGGCATTACCATCCTAATTAGCATCAGTGCTCATTTGCTGGAAGACGCGAGCGCCGCGCCGGGGATGATTCAAATTGATTCTCTTGCCTCGGCAGACACGAATGATCTCTGATGCGCCTTAAGTAAATTAACACCTGAAATGTCCCGGGCTGCAGACTCGCAGCTCTCTAATTGCCCCGGCCCAGAGGGCTCTATCTGATAACTCATTAGTTTCCCGGGTATTTCGAAATTCCCACTATTTGCGAGCAACCCTAGGCGCGCGGACATCGGGCCACGAACTCCTGTAATATGTCAGTGTCGGTGGAAATTAATGAATGCAATTAGAATTATAATGAACTCCTCCCACCGGAGCGGGACCCGGCGCCCAGACGCGGCATCGCGAAGAAATTAGTTCCCTTCCTGCCTCCTTGGCTTTCCTCCTGAGGGCGTCGCGCCGCGCCGCTTTCGAGCAGCTACCGTCGAGATCGGGAGAAAGGCCAGACGCAGCACCCAGCCACTCCTGAATGATACAAATGAGATCCATTTGCTTCCAAGACATTTCGCTAATCCCTCCCCGCCGTCTTCTAAGCCAGCACCAGCGGTGTCAGGAAATTATCAAAGCGCTCTGATTTGACTGCGGGTCGGGGAACGCCCGGAAGGGCAACGTGGATGCCGAATGGCTCAACGGAATGTTCGACTGGTGTAAACACTTTCGCCATGCTCCTGGGGGACTCAAGGTCTTCAGGTGGATGGGGGACGGTTGCATAAAAATTTATCGAGCAAAAACGGTCTAAATATGTTTTTGCAGAGTCGACTAAGCCGATTACGTCGCACAGTAGCGCTCCGGCAATAAAATTTCAATCAGCAGACGGAAAAAAATTAGTAACGCTTTCCGTCGCCGAATGGAATTTATTGCAGGGCCGACCGGGCATAAATTGCGCGGATTAAATCGTATACAAATTTAATGTGCCGAACAGATTCACAGGCGAAGTCCCGTCTCCTGTTGATCGGGTCGGGAGCCTGTGAAGCAAACCTGCAGCCAGGGAAAGCGTCCGTAAGTGAAGTCATCAGCCGACTTGGCCGAAGCATTAAAACCGACGCGCTCTGCCGTCGCGTCGGCACACGGCGACATGTGTAATTAAATATCTCAATTAGCAAGTTCTCTTGTGAACCTGAGCTTCTTGCGATTATCGCACGATCTTAGGTAGGTACTTTAATTGGTCTTATCGTCGGCATTTTTAATAACTAGCCAGTTTTAATACGATGCCCAATTTAAGAAAAACCAGCGGGATTAACTTCTGTATACGCCAAGAAATGTGCCAACAAACAAATTAAATTTCGAAAGCTATGTATACATAAGTATTGAATTTTTTAAACGTTGCCGTAAACTTTTGCCACCTTATACCTACTTATAATTACCTTATGTACAAACCTTGATTTATCACAATAGAACTAAATGTTTGTTAATTTTCTTTCTTTTTTAAAGCGAAGATTTCTATTAGGTACCCCAGTTTTAACGATATCAAAAATTATGCGATTTTACCCTCGGTGTTTATAAGTATTATCACAGATAAGTTTAAAAGTTATAATAGCAAAGAATATTTATATCAACTAAAGGTTGTGTTCATTTATTTAATCTTTAGTACATGTTCTAAACCTTTATAAGCGGTGTTCTTCTCATAGTTACTATCATCCTATAATAACTGGTGCATTTCGTTTCGGGGTCGTAAAGAGCCTCCTTAAATCGATTTTCTTAAATTTTCAGATTTCATCAATATTTGGCAAGTTAATTCCCTCGGGATTTGCCCCTCGTTTACCTTCTTAATTAGCTTCAATCCGCATTTTGCCACTCGAACCCACCGGTGCAGCCAAATAAGCCGCTCTTCGGAGAACGCCAATTACGAAGGAAACGTGTCGTGCCGGCGCGTTTGATGCGCGTCGTAATAAAGCAATCTTGCGAGGGCAAACTTCGAAACCTGAGAGCTTTCGCCGCAAATAGCCCGCGTACGTGCGGCGGGTGCATATTAATCTACGACCGACGTAGCTTCCGGATGTTGCGTTCCCTTCCGCGCTTCATTTAACAGGGTGGCTGAGCCGCGGCACGCTGTTTACGGTCGATCCCACCCATCGGACGAGCACTCCTTTCCATCCCCAGGCAATGAGCAGGGCTTCAAGGGGGTAAAGGGCATTTTTGGGGATGCGTGTGCTTTGGAGTCACCAGGGTTTCGACTTTCGAGATCTCATTAACCAGGCTAAGAGTCCTCAGACTTATTTTTGAAGTGAGAGAAAAAATACAAATTAAGGGGCTACAGAGTATAGAGACGGGAACTTAAAGAATTGGAAAAGGAAGCAGTATCTGTTATATCGAGTTTAAAAGTACTTACCTGCAACTTAAGTTTGAATTGTTTGTTTAAAGCATTCACGAAAGTATGAAATATATATATTAGATAATATAATATAATTAGAAATTGAATAATTTAGTTTTTGACTTTAACACAAAAATTTGTTTTTGCGAACCGAGTTTTTCATATTACGTTAATTTTTCTCAATTCTAGTTACCAAAACTAAAAGGGCGTCTAATAAAATTTGTCAGTTTTGAAGATTACTTTTTTCTTTCCAGTTCATTGCAAATGTTAATTATAAGCTTCAAATAATTGAGGCTACTCCCAATACTTCAAGACTGTACGATTTTGAAACACTTGCGTTGTAATATTTTCCAAAGCTAATGAGTTTTTTTCGAAAATTAATAAATTTGCTTGCAGCTTATTTCCTCTTACGGCATTAAATTTAAATACTTATACTACCTAGATATTTCCATTTTTGAATCGTTTATCTTTTTGAGGGAATGAGCATCATGCGACGCGGAGTGCTTGCTTTCCATTAGACGGCTACTTCAGTCCGTGAAATTGTCACTTCAGATAAAAGATGAAAATGGCCAATTAAAACGGGCAGTCAGAAATAGAACTCGCAGATTTAGGGTCGAGGACAATCGCTGGTCTCGAATATTACCTGCATGAAAATGCGCTTTCCCCAGCGGTCTATTAAAACCCATTTTCCCATTCGTCCGGTCTTTTTCCTTGTTTACCGGGAGCATAAAATAAAAGCTGACAATTCCTGAGTCTGGAGCGGGTCGGGAAGAGCCTCACTCAGCCGACCAGTTGCAAATGGCTTCTAAACGAATTGCGGGCCCGGAGCTGCTCCACTGCCGGGCCCGCGGGCTCGTCATTTGCGACGGGTGCAGCGGGCGGGCGCGTCGGGCTGCGCCGGGGATCACTTCGCCGACCTTCGGCTGGTGGGGAGAAATCCAATTATTGTTAAATCTGGCCATTTGCAGAGTCACCTCGGAAGATAACAATTCGTTTGTTCGCCGGGAACGGGGGCCCTTTTGTCTCGCAGTGGGGCTTTGTTGTGCCCCGGCTCGGCTGCCCTTTTTGGCGAAAACGTCTAAGAAGAAGTCTTTTGGCTGCGGGTGTCGCTCCCTTTCAGAACGAGTTATCCGGACGCTTAATGGAATTCTTTGCAGTTGCGTTCATTCCGCACGGCCGGAGGGATTATTCCCTTTTGCTTTTGAGCTTCCCGGAGGAACCGGCTCCCTGCAGCTCCGAGGCGGGACAGCGGGAAGGGCGGGACTCCGCTGGGTCGGCATGATGCAGCTCACGATTCTCCACATTTGGTTTTCTCATAATTGGAGCTTTAGATAATCTTGATTCCTGCCAGTCTTTAATCTGCTCCTGCTCGGGACTTCGCCGTCTACTGCGTGTTTTGTACTTCGCCTCTTCTCTTCCAGGCTTTTAAGACGGATAAAGCCCCATGCTCATGCAGCCCCCATAAAAAATGAAACGTCTACCGTCGCTGTGGGCTGCAAAAATGTAGCCAACGTCTGGCGATTTAGGCGGCACAAAGCCTTTCACTGGTGTCTAGCGTGAAAGCATTTTATAGGACCTAAGCCGCAGCCCGTTTTCAGGAAAATTACTTAATCCTTGCACGAGACGAACGCCTCAAGCGACTGCCTTCCAAAGAGGAAAACAATCGAATTAAACGCGATGCCGGTGTGCAATGAGCTCCGTAGTGCGCTTTTCTAATTGCATTCAGAGGTGCAACATTTCGTGCAGTCTGACGGAGACATGCAACGCGACGGAGCCGTGCCTTCGCCTAGTGCTCTATCGGATCCAATTCGCGTCCAGGTTAAAATTTTTAATTAAATGTGACAGAGCCAGGAATGCGCCGCTGCGGCCGCCCGCGCCGCCCGCCTGGGTGTCGATGGGTGAGCCGCGATGCGATCATAAATTACCTGGCTGCCTCTCGCGATGGCTCTTTGACATTCGTGTCGCTTGCCAGGTAAACTCCTCGTTCGTGACTCGCCGGATCCAGATCAACTGCCGCAGATGCGAGCGAAGAGCGGTAGCGGTACAGTCGCGATGCCCCCGAGATATGGACCTGCTCATTAGGTGCATATTTAATTGAAATTTTAACGTGTTCATTACGGTGATTAATTGCCCCGGCCAGTCATTTTACTGCGGTGAGTGAGGACTCTTTAACGCGATCAAACTCGAGGAGCCAACTTTGCTCATGCACAAGAGACAGCATCCTGAACTCATTTTAGTCTGGCCTTTGTTATCTTTCATTCCCGTCTAAAAGTAGCGCTGCCAGATTGATAATTATGTAAACGAAGTCAGGTTTAAATTTCCTTCCTGGGTGTATCTTGCTTAGAGCTACACTCTGCTGCATACCTGTTTAACAGAACTTTGAAACTGCTTAGCCCAAAGCTTAAGACGTGGAAAGTAGGTAGAAGCCGTTAAAAGAAGAAAATCTTGCTCTTGAATTGCGTATTAAAAAAAATGAGTGAACGTTTTTATAAACGAGGTCATCAAATTATTAGAAACTATCATGATTATTGACGGGGAAGTATCGTTAATTATTTCTCCGAAAAGTATCATTATATTCCAAATAAAATTTTGAAATTAACAATAATTAGGTATTACCAGAGAGAAGTAAAATAACAAGAGATTCCAATGCGAACAAATAAGAAATGTATGAAGAAAATCAACCTAAGCGCGATACCTCCAGGCTGGCCTGGAGACACAGACAAGTTCCTTATTTGTTCGCATTGGAACCTCTTATTATTTTACTTCTCTCTGGTATTACTTAGTATTAAAATTCCTGTTGAGTTGCCTACATGTCAAAGAAATATTCACTATTTTATTGAGTTGGAAAATGATGATAATTACCTCTTATGGATTTTTAGAGGAACTCTTCATGTACATTTTGATACTATTATATCTACATACATATACAGTACAGACAATTTGCTATCAGTACGATGGTGAAAGTGTCATCGGATACTCCCTTTTTGCGTAAAACCATTCGATACCAACAAACAAGTAGAACGTTCAAACCTTCTTCTTACTAATGCATTTTATTCTAAGAGTAAAATAGTTAGCTTTACATACGTTTTAACATACTGCATTACATTATTGAAATTATGAAATTGTAACGCGGTTGTTGTTGGCCTATCTACATATGTTGAATTGAGTCAATTTAAAAGGGACTCGATCGCTTTCGTAGATGCTCCAAACCAGACGCGAGTTCATTCTGTCCCACTTAAAATTCCCTCCAATCTGGCGACGTATGCACCGCATTCAGCTGGAATTTGCATTCATTTCTTGCTGCACTCAATGCCTTGAAAAATTCAAGAAGTTTGAAAGCGCTCACGGAGAGAAAAAAAATAGTAAATTCAACAATTCAAAGTTGTCAAAGGCAAATCGGTTAAAATTTGCCTCAAGGAATTTATGCCAACAGCGGAAGCTGTTGTAGTTACAAATTTTTAGTAAATTTAACCGACAAATTAGTTGATCTGAAAGATTTTACTTTAGCAATAAACTCTGCAAAAGCAACGAGAAGTTTGTTGGTTTTACCGAAAAGTACCAAAAGGGAAGTTTTTAAACCGTTAAACCTCTACAGTTGCAATTTACAAACAAATTCATCAATTTTCCCGAGTTCATCTCAGCGATTTTTCTAAATTGGTAAAATTGACAGAGTCCTCAGTTATTTCTTCCGAAGGAACTGTAAAAGGTCCGTTTTTTGTTCCTAATACGTTTCTGCCTTTTATTATTCGCTCATTTGGTCGGAATAGTCAAAGAGTTCAGGTCGTTGTGGAAAATATTACATCCAGTAAATAGTTCTAATTTAATAAAATAAAAGTGTGTTATTAAAGTGAAGTGCAACACTGTGCAATGGATGGAGCTAAAACTGATCGTTTTTGGAGGAATGCAACACATCAAATTGTGAGAAATCCCATTAATATAAGAAATTTTGTTTGTTATTACACGTTTTATTTTATCTAAGCTGAGCCCTACTTTAAGTACTTTTGGTCGGAGTTTTTCGCTTACAAAATATGTTGAATTTTTCCCCATAACAAAGTTTATAAGTCCTCCATTTAATATTCATACACTTGTAAATGGAAAAAAGTACTTCAGAGTACAATATTTGTAACCACATTGAATGTGAATGCTTTTTTTTCTTCTTTAATTGTAAGTTTATTTTGGTTCTAAATTTGGATGGCGTTTTTTTTATTTTACTGTTAAATTGTAACTAATCGAATAAATTTAAGAGACTATGTATAATATATGAATAGAATATTTTATGTACAAAAAACAAATGAATAAACAAAATGCAATATTATATATGTATTTAATTTAATTTAATTTTCCCCTTATATCATTTTTATTAATGTTGTTTCACCTTGAGTTAACATTCTTTCTCTTCGGTTTAAAAATTACATATTCTGGTATTTTCGATCATTTTTATTTTCGACAACAAAAGCAGATGTAAATTCTACAACATTACAACTTAAAAATGTTGTAAATTGAACATCTATTTAATAGTTCATTTTACAACAAAAATGTTCTACCAACAAAAAAATTTGTTGGAACAACTGTATATATTGTTGGTTTGGTACATGCCTTACACTGTAAATTCAACAAATTGGTTGTTGATTTTAAATATTCGGAATAGTTGGTTTTACAAAAAAAAACTTTTAAATCAACGCACAAATATGTTGATTTAACTATTAATATTGTTGGTTTTCAATGCACTTTACGCTGCAAATTCAACATATCAGAAGTTGATTTAACATTATAGCAAAATTGTAAGTCCAACCATTTACGCGATTAGCTGAAAATCAAAGCCGGAAATCGTTGATTTGATAGCCATTTTCGGTTATTTCAACAACTTCTTTCTCTCCGTGCTATCATCTTATGGATGCGGCACGGCTTCCAACTATGCCGGCAATTCAAATGTAAGCATGAAACTGGGGAATGCAACAACTTCCTATTAAATTTAAATTCCACGCTACTCCACCACCCTGTGCGGCCGGAGCAGGCACACATGCTCCAGAAAACCCAGACGCCGCCAGGGTAGCGGCTCCTGCTCAGTTTATCTGTTTATCTGGTATTTGCCCTGCAAGCGCATTCAGATGGAGTTTATCCCGCATATCCATAAACCACGGATCTAATCCAGCCAGCTTTTTGCTCGGGCGCGGAAAATGATTCAAAATTTTCGGAAAAACCCCGACCACCCGGGCGCACAGCAACAATTACAGCGCGGGCAAATTCAATTTGGTGAAACATTTAAATTGCAATAAATAATTCATGGCGGAAAAATCGGTCCGTGTCCCTGCCTCGGAGGCCCCAGTTGCACATTGGTGCACCGCTGGGCTCCGCACACCGCGGCCGCTGCGCTGGCGGATCTTTGCAGTCTCCGCAGACCCCGGCGTGGGGCCCCATCGCTCCCAGGGGGCTATCCATCACGGCGAATTAAGTGAAATTCGGTTGTTGAGACCGTCCTTATTGAGGGCTTAAATATTCAATGAATCCACCTCGGAGCGGCGGGCGGGGCGGCACAGAGTCAAGACCGACCGACTCCAGGCGCCGGGCAAGGTGCCGGCTCTGTGAGAAGCAGAGCCGGACCCAGGGCATGAAAAATTTAAGCGTACCTATGGAAAATTGCAGGCTCAGCGCCGGAGCCTTCAGATCAATTTTATCGTCGCTCGGGTCTATCCATCGTCCGGGGACACGATATTTTAGAGGGAAGTTCTTGGCGGAACTCGACCCGGTCGGAGATGGCTCTTGAGTGGTCCTTGTGCATTCCTGAGGCCCTCTGGGTGCACACGTAGGTATCCATCTGAGCTCCAATCTTGTCTTTACTAATTTATGAGCGCCAAGGTGAATACCTCGCCCTCAGGAATTGCCCGTACGAGCTGTTTACAATCATCCACTTCGCCATTAATGGAATTGTGAATAATAAGTCCATTTACGGTCGAAATTGGTAGGGAAAACTTAGTCGAGGGAAGCAAGTCTTGGACATTTTGGAATCAAGTGTAGGCCTGGAGACAAGAGACCTAAGCAATCATTTATCTTAATAAGAATAAATTGGAGACTTTAGTTCTTAAACAACAGTTACGGAAATCTAAATGTAAAAATCCATATCTTAAAGGCTCTGTCGTGACTTCTCAATTGTGTGATTGAATATCTGACTATCCGAAATTTTTCTCACAGGATATATGTTGTAAACATTAATGCTGGTAATTGACGCAAGATAACGCAGGTTTGGTAGTATCTTAGTTTTAATGTGGTTTTATTATTGAGTTTTCAAAAATAGATGCGCTTTCCTAGAGTAATATTTCTCAAATTTATAAACAACCAGAACTGAAAATAGGACTCTTTTGATCAGTATTTACAGCAATTAATAAATAAAACAAAACAAAAAAGTAAATAATAGATAAATTTAATAATTCCGGAGTCCCAAAGCTCAAAAGTAAAGAGATTTTTATGTATAATCTTAGATTAGTAGTGGAACTAGTGGCTTGTGTCAAAGTCTTGACAAATTCGTCTGTACTTCAGGTAGTTTTAGGTTTTTAAAACTCTATGAATTTTGGACTAGCACTAAGTGGTATGGTTTCTATTGTATATATACATAAGGTTAATTGAAATATAATATAATAATAATAATTAATGTTTTTCAAATTAATTTAGTTTAGCGTATCGTTTAGTATTATATTATGTAGCATTAAATGCGCAAAATCATTATGAAAAGTATCTTCAATAAAAATACGTTTAACAATAGATGTTACTAATAATTTAATAAAGAATTCAATACCCTCATTGTGTCTCCAAAGGGTTCAAAATGGGAAATCTAACGATTCGAGTATCGTCGAAAATTGTTGCATCCTAGTATACTTGAAGAAACTTTCATTTCCTTTTATAGCAACTTCTAAGGAGCGTTAAGGGCTCCCGCAAATAAGTTATCGATGGCAGTCGCCTGATGAAAAATTGAACAAAGAGCGCGGGCAATGGCCGTCCATAAATGGGACTAGGATCTGCCTCGACAAGGACTAAATAAACCATCGAAATGTGCAATAAAAATCCAAAGCCAGACGGCGCCATTAAAGCGGCTATATTTCTGGCATTTATGGGCTGTGGGGCAGGTCGTTGAATTCCCGCTGATACCTTTTGTGCTCCCCAGTGCCCCAAAACGCTTCATATTTTGTATTTCGTCAGGGAGCCTTTCACCTTTTTGAATGGGAGAGTTTTACCTTTCGCCAACGACAAAAAGGTGACTCGTTGGCGGGAGAATAGATTTCGTTCGGGCCGAGCCCCTCATTCAGGGCGAAAGGATGCTTGCGGAAAAGACGGGGAAATATTTATGAATGAGTGGAAAATTACTTCAATATTTACTGAAAGGGATTTCGGCCAAATTGTGGAATTGTGTTACGTTTGGCTTAATTGTGCCGCTTTCACAAACTCGCGGAAATTGCACCGCCTTTTAGCTTCAGGGTCCTAAAAAGTTGAAATACGGCTGAAACTCTTGTAAGAATTGCGCGGGCTCCTCTGAGATGCCGTGCCCTGTGGGGTACTCTTGCCTCTCCAGGAAGAAACGTGGAATATTTCAGGCAGAAAAGCTTCGGTCTCCTTGGTTGCCCCATTTTTATTTTTTCGCATACAATAATTTGCCCAGCCAGAGGACTGAAAGCCGTACGACTTCGTTCCATGTAATGGGGATCATGATTCAGAGAAAATTGAAAATCCTTGGTATTCTGGTTCTGTCCGGGATTGCAGTTCATTTCATGGAAGACACATGTGCCGGGTTGTGCCGTCACGGGAGCTGTTGCGCCTGTATGCAGGCGACAGTGTGGGCGGACGTGGAGCGCTCTATGCTAATGCTGAGCAGCGGAGGATTTCGTTCATTTGCATGAATAACCATCCCTTCAGCCGGAGAAATTGGAAGAGGTTGCAGTATCGAGCAGTGTCAGGGCTTTCTTTTCTGATTAAATAAGGGAATATTTTTACTGGGATTGGGATTACTGGGTACTGCTTTATATCTATTTTATATCTTTTTATTTATTTTTGAATTTTTTATTATTTTTTTGTTTTAATTTTGCTCAGTTAGATGAAGAAAGTAAAGCTACTTGCTTTTTCATGCCTAATGTACGATCATTTGAAATGAAATATGTAAGTGTATGCTTATTGTTTATTTAACATAGAAATCTAATTTCGACCTCATAAATTATTACATCAAAAAATTACTTGAACGAGAGATCGGTTAATACAATTCGCATAAAGCTATTAAGACAATGTATCTCATAGTTGATTAATTCTTAATTCGTACTTATCGATCTTTATCTAGCTAATTGTGCTTTGATAAGCTTGCTTTCGTCATGTTTTATTATGGAGAGCGCAATATTTCATATTTTCAGTTTTAAGATGCGAAAAAGTCCGCATGTAAATAAAAGTACAAAATACAATTTCATGTCACATTACATATTTCATGTGTTTACTTTTTCCTTTAAAGTGTTGAGAATGAAATTTACGAGAACACGTTAAAAAGATATGTTTTAACTTTGGCATGTCGGCCTTTGGAATACTCATTGTGGAAAAATATTGGTGTTAAAGCCGCTAGTGTAAATTTATACGTTCTTAAGCAGAGGCTGTCCGCGTTAACGAGTCTTGAGAGTGACTCCATTAGACCCATTCCGCCCAACGTGGAAGACATGTTGCCCGTTGCACTCGGCCGCAAATGCAGGAGGTATTCAATTTCGCACTCGACGCGGAAATATTTATTGTCCCCACGACTGCCCCGGACGTTTTGATAGCTACGAAAAATTGCAGCACAATGGGGCGGTGCACGTCGTCGTTCGTTACAAATTATCACAAATGGGTTGTGGCTGAAAATGGCTGGCGTGGCCGCCCGGTACCCGCTGCATTTTGGCACTGATGAGCGATTCAGTTCGGTGCAACGGCGCTGCATGGCCGAAATCTGATAGAATGATTATGCTCATGAGTCATGATTTAGGACACCGCGATTAACGCGATTGCGGCTGGATTCTGTTGCTTATTTGAAAAGTGTTTGTTTTTAAAACTCTCTATTTCCATCCACAGGAAATTCTATTTTTATAACATTTTTATACTACCTATTATTTTCCTTCTGTAGTTTTTTTTTCATTACTCTATTCAGATCAGAAAAATTTTAGAATTTAGGAAATACGAATATGTATTTAAAACTGGTGCAAACGAAAACTCAGACACCAAAAAGTCCGACTTTCAGTTTAATTTTAAATTGTTTAAAATTGCAGAGGCTGAGAAATTACATAACATTACATACATTTGTAACGTTTGTCGATAAAAATGTTTATAAACAAAGTTGAAAATAGGTATATATTACATATGTAGATATCCTATAATCATTCGTTAAATAACCAAAAAATAAAAAATAAAATAAAACCGTTGAGCGATCGTTCAAAATCTGATAGATTGTTCAATAAACTGTCGTTCCGTAGAATTAATTATCAAATATCAAAACAAGGGACTTGTTTTATGTTTATTGAAAATGTCAATTGGAATAGAGAGAAACTATAAGTTCCAAAAAATTGCTAGGATGTTAACATTTTTCCTGTGGTTTTACATTTATTAAGCAGTAAGATCAAAACCGTCTTAAGTAATTGTAGGAGTTGTTGCCGCACACAAAATAGATTGAGTAACCGACGGCTGCGCGAACTGAGCTGCTGATGGCTGGGACCAGGAAGTAGATCGACGTCACATAGCTAAAATGCAACGAACAGTTGCAGTTGTTCGGAAAAATTGAAACCCGAAAGGAGGCGAAGACTCAAAGGTAAATCCAGCGTAAAATACGAGTTAGGAACATCTGCCATAACACGACAATTGAATTGCTTCATCGCGGGGCCGAGTGCGGGAACAACGGCCAGCCAGGGGCGCCTTATCTGGGAGCATCATCAGGCGCATTCGACATTATCCAATTCTTGCTGCGAATAGTAAGAATTCTCGGAAGACATCGAAATCGTGCTTTCCATCCAACTCCCATAGAGCGCTGAACCCATGGTCGCCGCGCGGAAAATGCCCGGACGAAGCGCGATTTTTCTCCGCGCCTTATCTGCATCTGCCGTGTGGACGGAGGAATATTTCTCGTTTTGATTTTCGCAATGCCCCGCTGTTCGCGACCGACGGAGATCTCAGCGGGGGTCGGGCGATGCGATGGGATGCGATGCGAAAGATCATGGGTCAATCAATTAAAGGGCTCGAGGCTTCGACGCGGCTGCATGAAGCGCGTGAAGCGCATGAAGCGCACTCGAGCTGCGCTGCGAAGTAGCTAATTGGCGGTATGAGCGCTGCCCTAATAGGCGACCTTGAAACGAGTTCGATTATCCATCACGCGCCCGTTCGTTCAACCGCTCGGGAGCGCGGACCAGTTTTTTCCGATCACCTACATCTTGCGCGAACGCCGATGCGAAATTAAATGGGTAGCCGCAGAGGTGCTCCGCAGTCCGCGGCCCCCCGCGCCCACTTTAATTGAAGCTGAATTTTCTGCATCGCGTGGATGTGGAGCCGCGCAACAAGTGTCGTGTCGCATAAAAACTAGCTCTGGATGAAGTGGTTCTACATTTGTCCCAGCATATCTCAGCCCGCTTTTTCCAGCAGGTACAGCTGTGCGCACCTAGGCGGATGATGATGATGATGATGACTGCAACTATGACGCTGCGATGCATTCTGAGCCGCCGAGAGCTCTTCAAATTGCAGCCATAAAACCGAGCCACGAAGGCTAAATCCGATAAGGAGGACATGTTTGTCTTGCTCGGATTGCGGGCATCAATCAACCGAGCAGGGGAGATATGAGTCGAGTTTTTCCCGGGACTCCGCCTGCCCGGATAAGGCGAAACAAGTTTCCTTCTGATCCGCGTGTGTGCCGCTCTATTCCAGGATTAGGAGCCCGATGCAGCAACGAGAGGATCTTTGAACTTGACTTGACGTGTAATTTCTGCCCTGCCACTGGTGCTCCGGTCGTTCCCGTCGCAAACTTGGAAAATTTTCAGAATTTCTCATAACGAAGCTCACTTGAATAAGTTGTTACTTTTGGCCATTTGCTAGAAATTCGCTTTGACAGAAAAGTGGATGAAGGTTTTAATTCCAAGAATTTATTTAGATCCTTGTCAGCAGACATTCTGAAAAAAGTCCTTTCGCCAGAAATGTTACCTTCAAACAGCATTAAACTTAAATTTGCAAGTCATTAGTATCATTTTACACCGACTGAACTCCAGTCCAAAATACGTACTACATTTTCTAACAAGCCAAACACGTCACATTCGTTGGTAAAATATAAGTTTAATTGATGAAGCATGAATTTATATCTCTTAAAATTTAAATTAGAGTTAACAGTAACATCGCACATTATATTCGAGTTACAATTTAATGAAAACTTTTTGGTCTTAAAAAAAGTGCAATGGGCCAAATTTAAATTTTTTATTTATAACAATTATTATTTCAAAACTTTAGTTATCGCAGGTACAATTCTATAAAAAAGCAAATGTTGGTGTGTTTGGTAGAAAGGGATTAAATTTACATAAAACAAAAATTTGCTTTAGATTATTTAGACCTCAAAGAAGGTGGATTCAAAGTACCAATATCCGTAGCAAAAACAATTTCACCAGCTTACCCACGCCGACCGCAGAATCAATTTTAATTTACATTTCATGGAAATCAACTCCATTCGGATCGCCTTAAAAATTTAGACACGGATTTCCATCTACTTACGATTCCAACAGCCCCTTCGATTAGGCAATCCGCAAATTTGATATCCATTATTCGCCGTTAATATGAAAGCTCAATCCCCCCCTCCCGAGCCTGCCGGGGCCTATGGGGTCATAATGGAAAATGAGAAGTTGTTTTCTGCCCAAGTCACGTATCCTCGTGTTTAAAGGAGCCACCTTTGGGGAGACCCGATCCCGGAGGACCCGGAGCCCACCTCGGAGCCCCGCCAGCAGCAATTGCAGAAACAAAAGATTTATCTCAGCCCATAGACGGATCGGGATATTTTTAGATTTCGAAGAACTGCGAGGGCTGCTCCCGTGCCTGACCAGAAATAAAGGGGATACAATTTTTCCCAATATTTATTAAAAAGGGATGGGCTGGGCGGTGGGACGAACACCTTCTGAAGGAGGCGCTCACAAATTCCGGCCATGACTGCTCATATCTTTACGTGATGCGAATCCCCGATAAGTGGATTAAGTTGTCGTTCAGATAAAAAATGGTTTCCCAATTTGTCAGAAGGGCCTGGCTGATGGATAGATAAGGGCTCCTCGTGCGGAGCTGCTGCCTCTTCAAAAAATTTATTTAATCTCATTTTGGGCGCTGCTTTGCAAGTCTTTTGTTTGATGATAGCCAAGGACCGAGATTTCTCGGCGAGATAATTAAAATTAGACTGGATTCTGCTGCGAGGTGATTCGGGGAGGTTTCACATTAAGTCAACGTTTTAGCAATTTATGTTGGGCCAACTCGACGTCTTTAAAGTTAACATTCCCCCTGAATGGTTTGTGTGGTTATTGCTGAATCTTAAGCCCCTCGAAAACTTTTAAGAGCAATTAAACGACTACCAGCAATAAAGCCACAAACCCCATAAAATCGAAACAAATATTTTCTTTCAGTTCGTACTTCTTTGGGAAGTTCTACCTCGGCTGAATAAAGTTCCCGAACTGTTTTACAGCTTTCGATCGAAATTAACAATAAATCTTCTCAATAAAGAGTTTCAAGGATTATTTATGATATCGGTCGATCAAATTCGTTGGCATACCTTGTTATGAAGTTAACTCGCGCAAAGACTACTGCAATTTTCAGGTAGTTGCGTGCCTAACTCCTCAAACAACTTCATAAATCTCGCGAAAACTGTGAAACTGTTTATGATTACTCTGCACCGAGGTAGCTGCAGAGCACTTGGAGCAGCAGCACCTTTTAGGGGCAGCTTTTGGAAGCTGAGGAGATTTTTACTTCAGATATTCGCCGTTTAAGACTTTAAGCACTTTAATGAGGATTTTAACCACTGGCAGTTGTTGTTCGCAGATTTCAACTCGACGGTTTAATGAGCACAAGCTGCGAAAATTGAGGCAAAATGTGCCATGCCACAGAGAAATTGTTATGACTTTTAATAAATGTCGAAGAATGTTTTTAATGCACGATCAGCTTTGAATATTTATTTTACCCACATTCTTGTTGAAAAATTCATTCCACCCAAACTTTCCTTTGAAAATTTCAAGATTATTTCACACCTAAAGTAGTCTGAAATATTTATTCATAAAGTTATGGTCCAAACTACGTAAAGTGGAGAGCGAGGTCATTTCCAATCGAAACTTCCGTTGCATGTTATCCGATTTTTTATGATTATAATAACGTTGATACGAACTTCAAGATTTATTTTCCTTAGAAATTAGCTAGGTATAGTCTTAAAAACCATTCTAATTTCTTTTGCATGTTTTAGTGAGAAGCTAAAAAGTTAATAGAATCGTTAGAAAATTCCGACAAAAAAATTGTGTTCATTTTTTATTTACGTTCATTGAAATTCATGATGGGCCCTTTAAAATACTTAGGTTTGCCTTTCTTTTGTGATTTCAATTTTTTTTATTTTCTGAGGAATATTATCTGATGCTATGCACCTTGCCCATGCAGTTGTGTAACCGTGTACACAATTTGGATGTGGCGTCATGGAGCCACATTGTGCACATATTGACACACATGAAAGTATTCCTGACAATCGTCATGCATCCCGCACTGAATTGAGTGCTCCTTAAATTCCATTTTGGGGTATTTCCGTGCATGTAAATCAGCCCCATGGAGGGGCTTGCGGAGCTCTATGCACGTCCGGGAAATAGTCGCATATGTCTGCTGATGGCACTGCCGCACGGTGGTTTATTGTTCTGAAATTTTTCAGATATTCATGATGTTTTAATATAGCATCCAGGACCCTTTACGAAGCGCATGAAGTAGTTTCGTGGGGGACTGACTGAAGGAGGATTGATGGTAATTCGGAATTGATCGCTATCTGGGTGGTTCCATTGTGAAAACATATTTTTAGTATGTCTGTTCAGACTTGAAGGAAGGTCCTTGATGGCAAAACACGATACTTCGCGTTCTATCGCCAATCCCTGCAAGGTGTTGCATGCACAGGATTGCACAAGGACGGCTTAAAAAGCTTTATAAATGCAAATTAGCTCGCGAGATACAGTCAGATACATCCTTTATCCCGAATTGCAGTCTCATTCCTTCAAAGTGAGAAATTGCTTTTTGATCGACCCTCGCTATCTTTCCGCTCCAGGAGGAGCTCCCTCGTATCGGCATTTGGATCGATACAGGTGATTGATGAACCACCCTGTACATTATACATACAAGCCCCTTGTAGATCTACAATTTTTCTATTTTAGGAAAAATCGAAATCAAAAATAGTTCAAATGGCGGCAAATCCACGAAATACTGTGAGCGGCATGTTTGCACCTGTGTTCCAGAAAACCTTCCCTTCGGATGCGCGTTTCCTCCTTGTTGCATGTCGGTTCGCCGCGGCAATTTTATCCCCGCAACTCGGCGTGCACCTGAGTCAGCCCGGAAAAGCGCTATAATATCGCATTCTATCACTTTTGCCGGGATGAGGGCGGGCCAAGCCGCAAGTATGTAGCAACACCCCCTTTGCGGAAACTTTTTCCAGAAATTTCGCGAAACTTATGGCGACGGGTAGGCGGGCAGGGCATATGGCCCCACAAAAATTTTCCAAGGCAGCAAGATTAGTTCGTTGCGGAAAAACATGGCGAAATATAAATTTTTATGTGTGATGCGCGGCAGCTAAGTGGATCACGTTAAGCACGAGTGCAACAAGTTAACGTGAAATTAGTGCAAAAAGCTTCTGTGGTAGAAGGGCCGCAGCCGACAGCCCAAAATAATGACTGCAGGGAGTCCATTTAGATCTACAAATTTTAATTCATGCCGGAGTTAATTCCCACCGTAGTTTCGCATGAAACTATGTAAAAAAAGTATACGGAATCGCACAACTTTAAATTTCTAATTTCACATGTGCCTACCTACACACAAAAACTTATTCGATAAAATCACTCAAAACTGAATTATCAATAGAATCTAAACTACATAACACCAGAGCAAACCTTTTGCGACTCACGTCTAATAATAATAAATTTAACACATTAATATGGTTCTCCTGAAATAACTAGAAAAACAAAATCCAGTATTAGGTACCTGGTATACCTTAAACGAATTATTTTTGGAAGATGTAAGAGAAAAGAGAATCGTTTAATTCTATGATAGCCAATTTTATGATAATGATATAAAAAATTATTCTCAAAATAAAAAAAAATCTTCGAGTTCCTTATCACAATTCTATGGGCGTTTTATCTCCAAGGTTGACGCTCTCTTCCCCTGGACCTAATATAATTACTCCAATAAGGATGTGTTTTAACCCCAGAAAACGTAGAGAGCTAACTACGCGAGCTCTATTACAAGTTTTTATCGACTAGGAAAATAAAGTCTAAATTGAACCAGTCGCCGACTTTATTCATAACAAACAAAAGTTCGTTTCCGCTGAGAGAGGCGGCCTCGATGATGAATGCACATTCCGCAAACTTCCGGAGAGGTGAAAATCTACTTGGAAAAGATAAAGTTTTACGCCGCTGCCACATTGCACCGCAACGGTACCGGATTTTATATGCATGTAGCTGAAATTTCCTCCGGATTTTCAGGATATTCCCTTTGTGAGCATTTTTGAGCGGCAGCGCACTTTCACCAGATTGAAAAGTTTCAGGAACGTTTTTTCATTTTGACTAAAAATCCTTTTTGATGATTCAACTGGACACGTTTCGCTCACTGAGTTTCTACTACAAATGGGGAATGTTCCCAAAGGATGTGCTCGCATTAAGGACTTCTGAATATTTTAAGCGAAAGGAGAAAAAGAACTTGCTTACTATACATGGACATGTACATAGTCTTTTATGCTAGACAATACCACAGACTGAAAAAAAATCGGAATAGTAAAGCTTATTAATTTTTATTCTCTCTCTTTATAGCTGAACATTGAATAAAAGGAGATTACTATATGTATATAACATGTATAATGTTCTGAAATCTTTGTGAATTTTCAAGTATTGGAATAAAATGTATGTACATTTTGGAATAAAGAAATGGAGTGACTTTAAATCAATTAGTTTTAAAAACAGCTGAAGTGCTAACGCCCTAACCACCAGCTTCTGAATCTAAAATTTATGTTATTCAGAACTACGCTTTGAAATGATTACAGAAAACGCGAACTTTTCGGTTTTCAGCCGCCTCAAACGGGAAGCTTTAGAAATGAAAATGTCATCCACCACGACATGCAATTTAATTTCTGACATGTGACAAAAACCAGTCGACTTGATATTTTTCCCAGCAGTCATCCTCGCAAGGATTCCCACCGCAATTTTTGCTCCTCGTTCACACTCCATCCAACTGCTCCGCAGCTCCACTCCAACGGAGGGCTAGTGCCAGTCATAGTTATCATAAAATTTCAAATTGGAGCATCTTGACATCTCCGCGGTCGCTGGTGCATCAGTCACTTCGGCGGAGGAGGGTTGGTGCAGCCGCCCCTCGAAGAGATGAGGGCAACTTTCGCCCCGAAGACGCGAGACGAAAGACTATTAAGAGTTGAACCATTGTGGCGGATAATGGCGAGATGCAACTGCGCCTGATCGGCTGCTTTTGTTTGAGGGCAGCAGGGTGTGTCAGAAGTGATAAAGTTACATGATGCACCCTGGAAAAAGTTTCATTTAAACTGCATACAGCACTAAAAGAAATCCATGTCTTACCGAGGCATTTAGAGCGTTTCCCCATTTTATTTGACGAGTCATTCAAACTTTTTATCTTTTGGATATGAATATGTATATACGCTGGTTATCTTGAAAGTAAAAATCAAATTGCTTATATCCAATTTGTTTATAAATTTATAAATATAAGTTTTAAGTTTAAATTACTGACTATCTAAATATTAGTATAAAATAATCCTCAATACCTCTTATCCATTATCCATCGGAATCTTACAAATGCCACGAAAACTGATAAAGGCTGATATATGTACTCGCTAAAGTGTTTAATTAATCATCGATTTATTGCATATTTATATAAGTCTAGACGTAGTCGATCTTCGAGCAGTCTGTACGTCCTTCACAAGGTCATTCAATTGCCAACATATTTTATGAATGGATAATCTCGCCACTTCCTCAAATCATTCGCACTAAGAGATCTTTTATCTTCCCGATGAGACGCCTGCTAACTTAAGGGAAATAATTGATATAGACTCTGCAAACGCCACAATTCACATAAAGTTTATGCGAAACGTTTACTTGTGCTGTAAAATAAATTGATCGGGGCTGAGAGGTGAGTTAATCATCCGCAAAGTTCATTAGCATCGGAGTAAATGCCTCGAAATCCACGACCGCAGAATGCGAGCTGCACTGAGCCGGGGTTGCTTCGCGAATTTAATATGCAAATCACTCAATGAATGGCCTTAACTGCATAATTATCCGATGCATGTTTGCACGCGGCATGCGCTTTTAAGCGCCCTTGTTTCAACTCGGGCTCCCTCTGGCTACAAATCGCAGACTTATCGCAGCGAAGTCGGTCAGGGCGCCCTCGAAGATGCACCGCGAACCTTTTGGGTTGAGGTGGCTCGCAGAGGGTTTTCAAGGTGCCTATAGTCAGCCAGCAAAATCGCCTTTGGTGCTCGGGTGACCATCAATTTCATTGGCATAATCGCCGTGATTGAGCTCCATGGGAATAACCGTCATTAGGCTCAGCAACCACCCAGCGCAGCCGCCTTCATAACTCATTGAGATGTTAATAGTCGTCGAAGCTCCTTATGAATAGTAATTGATTCGGTTGTCGACGTCGTCTTCTTCAAACCCTTGTCTGGCAATTAGAATAAATGACGCCAACGACTCCACTCGCAAGGAGTCGCCCGGCGAGCAAACAACATCGGGCCTGATTGAGCGATTTAATTTCTATGATTGATTTAGACTGCACGTGCGACCACAGGCCCCCGATTATCTCCGGATGCGCCCCAATCGAATTCGGTTAATCCTCAATCGCCTGGTCCCATCAAAATTCATGATTTGATCCGGCCCCGTTCGAACACAATTCAGCCGCTCCTGCTGTGAAGGTGGTTCATTAGGTACTCCCATGTAATTGTCCGAATCTTTGCATGTATTTATGTATGTTTCAATTCTGCAGGGCACAGAAGTCCTTGGGAGTTATGGCGATGTTCCTGTAATCAAATCATGTTTATGTGTTCTTCTCGAATGCTCCTGTAATTAAAGTTAATTTGGTGCAGCCGGACTTAAAGACCAGTGTACGACATGATTGTTGTCATGTTTCTGCTCTGGTTCGACCGTTGTCGCAACGGCGTTGCGCCGTCGTGTACTACATATGTCCAACTTCTAGAATAAGTAGATAATTACTGCCTATCTGATATACTAATTAAAACGAGCGATCTTATTTGACCCTTGGCTTTATTAATTAGGTACCGGGTGCAAAATTTAATTAAAAGCATTTTGAGCTTTCAGTATGCAAGAGATTTATTTTAAACCATATTTAAAATTTTGCTTAGTTATAATTTCTCTGACTGCGACATATCTCATTTACGCACGTTTAAGCTATACATATTGCTATATACCTACATATTATATATACTGTCACACTTTTTATATCCAGGGCATGTTTTTTAAATTTAAATGAAAATTAGAGTATAGTTAGTAGTAATATTATTTCACTAATTCTGAAATTACTATCGCAGCACGGAAATTCAAAATGGCGGATCCAATCCATTCTAGTTGAAAGTTTTTCCATGAAAATTAGTAAAGGGGTTTTTATATTATACAAATAAAAATTTGAAACTCAACAATCGGGAATAAATTTGCCACGATTGAAAACACTGCCTTGTCAAAATACATATATATTGAAATAAGGTCGTTGGTTTAATATCCAATAACTGAGAATTGAGCATATTAATAATTTTCAATCCTCAATTAGTGTAAATTTCGATCGACATTGTTGTCATCGTAACAGCGTTATCCCCTTTCTCGAAAGCATCGTTTTGAAGTCTTCTCTGATAGTGATAGCAAAGGTAAGGCATACCGAGCTCTGTAAATACTAAATTAATTAACAAAATTAAACCCCTGTTGGCGGTAAAATATTCAATTAATTTTTAACGATGCATGAATTTATGCGGCGTCCTCCATTGCCGCAATAATGAGAGTTTTTGCAGGTGGGACGTTTATAAATTGATCAGGTACCGCCAGTTATTTGCACTGGCGGTAGACAGAGGTGGTTTACATGTAAGCAGTTGCCTTGATTAAATCTTCATTACGAACCCTGAGATTGGTCGCCTTAAACGTGCTTTCGATGTAAACGATAGACCCCCGAAAGGGCCTCCTGCGAACGATACCGCCCAGCTCCATTATTAGCATATTAATGGCTGTATTAGAAACTTGGGGCTGTTAAGTTACGCATGACGAGCGCCTAATTAACGATACGGCTGTCGACGGGAGCATCGAGGATATGTCTGGATCTATTTCAAGACCCCGCACGTTATGGATTAAATCGACACCCTAAATGCCTTCTTGGTGTCGTTGCCCACGTATGCATGAGTGCTTCGGATCTAAAGGACATATTCTCCTTAGTGATAGGCCAGGGCTGGTGCTAAGGGCGCACCTATAATCCCGTAATTTGCTACTAAACAGAGCACTGCGTGGCCCCAACTTTTGAGTGAATTTGGGCCACCGAGCCACCGCTCGTAAAATATAGTGTTTCCGCTCATTTCGGTGAAGCACTCATCCACCGCCGGGGAGCGACCAGCACCCACAGATAGCAGGGAGTTACGTCCTTCGGAGAAGTTCCCTAACTCGGTTAAACCGCTTTGGTGCTCAGCATAATTTAGCACTATCCCTTCGCCAGTTCTCCAAAATTCTGGTGGTTATTGGAATTCCCGACCGCCGCAAAGTGGAAGTCAATTGCTATTTACGACCCCGATAGTGCTCGGCGGCTGATTGAAATTCAAATTCACTCTTGGAGCCCTTCCACTAAAATTACTTAAAAATCCCCTCGAATTGGGACTCTTCTTTCAACTCATAAACACTTTTCGCAAATGTTGTATGGTTAACAGAAAAAATAACATTTTCATATTAGCAAAACTCGATTGCAGAAAAAAAAACTCCCACAGAATTTTGGTGTCTTTTCCTTTGTGACTATAAATATAATAAAATTAATATTAGGATCAAAAACACAACTTTCTCTGTCACCAAAAATAAAGATATTAAAAACTGATATACCTATCTACCATTAATTAGAATACAATGTGTTCTTGTTTTCATCTTTATTTAGACTTTATGCTTAGTGATGGACGAAATGAAAATGTGTGATTTCGAAATTATTTCGTTTTACTCTTAACACAGAAAACAAAGTCCAGGAAAGCCGGCGTTAAAAACTGAGGTGATCACCCTATGGTGATTCTTCTTTCAGATAAATTGAGAAAAATATTACTATATATAAATATTAAATTTGTTTATAAATCAGCACTGCTTTTGTATATAATTGACAATAACATTTTTGTTTGTTTCATGACCGTCACTTTTGACCCTTAAATGAATATTCCTAAAAATTTTTATCTAAATCCGTTAGGAGACTTCGAACTCAATGTATGCCAAAAGTAATGTGGGTTTTCTTTAAAAATACATAGTACCTTTTTTCTGTGCAAAATTGTGTGCTTGTATGAATTGTTACTATTATAACAAAATTATTACATACATATCTCATACTCATAAGTTAACTGTTAACTACTGTATCGACAAAACGGGCCCATCGCGGAAACTGGGTTCTAGCGTGCGCGACATCATCAAGGAACATTGAGGAAAAGTGCGAGCTATCGAGCGGTGCCAGCCTCCGCAGGCAGGCGACGACGCACGCACTTGGGCGATTAATTGAGAGCCGTTTGCTTGCTAATAACTGCAATATTCCGCGGCGTACCTAGCGACGCCGCCGCGCCGTTCGCGGTCTGGGGATTTAAGATTTAACCCGTGTCGCGACTCACGATAACCCGCGAGACGCCCAATCCAAGCCCAAAGACCAGCAAGCGGTGGCTTATGAGCCCGGGGGCGCACCGCACCCCGCCCGCGCGAACCACCCGCCGGCGGAGCCCTAATGCACTTTCCTTGTACCTCTCGCACCGAGTTTTATGACTTCCCTCAAACGTCGATGGCAATAAATCGAGCAAACGTCGCTGCGGCCCGAAGTTGACGTTGGTCCCGGTACGACAGAGGAACACGTCTTCGGTCGAGGGGCCCGGGGCTCCGGGGTTCCGGGGCCCTGGCCTGGATGTCTTACTCCTCAGGAGCACGAGGGGGGCTCTTGAGGCGTCGGAGGAGGAATCTCTGTGGATTGTGGATTTTATTACCGTTCCGGCTGAGGTGGGTGACAATGAGAGGTGTTCATTTGATTGAGCCGGGAGCACTGCGCCAAGCTGCGGCTGGATGTAAATCGCACCCCGCCCGGGGTTCCTGTGGCAGGCGATAAGTTTGCACTTCGGCTCGTAACTCGATTCAGCCACATTATGAATTGTGGGGGTTTTATAGCTGGCCCACTCGAGAGTCTGTTTGGGGCCCTATCTCTGGATTTAGCACCAAGTCGTGACTCGAATTTAGTACAGTGCCAATGAACTTTCGGATAGGGGCGAGCTACATACCTCAGGTATTTGTCCTTCGTATCTCAAGGATCTATGGAAAAATGAAACATTTTGCATGATTCAATCTATTTGAGAGTTTGTAATGCTCCAGAAATCTAGAACAAATTGTGGTAGCAGGGTAAGCAAGTGGATTGTAAAAATATGAAGGGGGAGAAAATGTTTTTGTTAAGTATGCTATACTAACCTATAATTTACTACGATCTTGGAGATACTTTGTTGAATCCAATTTTAAAGAAAACTTTAATTTAAGAAAATCTATAAATGGAAGAGATTTTAGTTTGTATACTAATGCTTATAGTCACATGAAAATCTTTGACATTTTTAATGGAGAATATTTTAATAAAAGAGAAATTATGGAAAAGACGTAAAAACTTCCTTTCATATTTTATCACTTACTAGAAACATTGAAAAATTGAATATCTTTTAGTTAGTACTGGCGATAACCTTTGTCGTAAATTCGAATCCGATTTCTACATCATTTTAATTTTGTAAAAGAATATCCTGACATCACAATATAATTCATATTATCAAACAGGTATGTCTTCTGTTTTACTAAATGAAAGAGGAGTAGAGGGATGAGGCCCTTGAAAGCTTATTGAAGGTGCATCGCTCACAAAGAAGTCCATTGATTTCCCGGGGATGGTCCAGGGGCTGCGACAGTTGATCATAGCATAGCCGCCCTGATCCCTCTGATTCCTGGTTCCCTCATCCTGACAGCTTCTTCCTCCAGCGACACCTCAAGTGATCGGACCCAGCGCTCGGCCGCGGCGGCGGGCAAATTCCTTTGAGCCCACAAATCCGAATGTCGTGCGATTATCGACGAATCTGTCGAGCCTATAAATCAAGCCAGCGACCGAGCCTCCGCCGCCGACCATTGTGCCGGGCGGGGCCTCGCCAGCCGCTTTGTTCGCCGAAGAATGGCTCGCTATCAGCCCTGCATCGAGGCACTCCGGCCGGCCATTCAAAGGTCCTGGACGACCCTTGGCCAGCAGATCCCGGCCGGCCGCTCGGCCCATTTGCTCCAGCTCTAATCACAGGGCCATCGGCGATAAGTGCGCAGATAATTAGTTATTGTAACTCTGGAGGATTCCTCCGGAGATTAATGGATGCGAGGCATCTCGAGCTCTGTATGAGCCTTCAATGGGATGCTTTTGCGATAAAGTGTTAATAGATCACTCGCTCGGCCGAGAAGAATTGGATTAAGCGGGGACCTGCTGCCCCCGGAAGGTCGAGCTCTTCAAAGAGTTTAATGGAGTACCTTTCAGCGAATTGCCGTCCTCACTCCGGACGGAGGACATCCAACCCTTTTGCTTTATCGGCTGCAATTACGAACTAGGCAAAATTAAAGAACGAAATTTGTCTTGGCTGCCGTTCTACCGAAGCCAGCAGGGGACAAGTTCAGTTGCGTCACGGGTCCAAAGAGGCCTCATTACAGGAGTAGATTGTGAATGCACGCTAAAAAACTGCCTTAATTTCTCAATTAATGTCGGTCATTAAAAATGGAGGCCGTGGAAGTCGTCCCGAGTGACGCTGGTGTTGAATTACTTAATTGTCAGGTCCTCACGAGCGTCGACAGGAGCAGAGGAAAAAGACGAAGAGCCAGTAGCCACCAGAATTGGAGTTTGTCCGAATGGCGTAATCTAGACGAAGTGGGAAGGGGTTGGTTCGCCATAATTTCCATTAATATTCATTTCATGTGCTGCTGGCTACCATTCTAGCGAAATTGAAAGGATACCGGAATCGGACCCATAGGCGCTTAGCTTAATTAGGCTTATGTGCGTCTAATGAATGTTTTAGAGCAGCTCCCTAACAACTCTGTTTCGCTGATAAGGGCCAAATGGAACAGTTCCGAATTACCTGCACTGCGAAACTATCGTAACTCGTGAATGGCCGGAGGAAACTCAGATTATGAGCATTGTGGTAATTCATAATTGGGCTCATTTCAAGCGACAATGTCTATGTAAAAGTATGAAGTTCACCTAATGGCGAGTTCTGCTTCGAATAATAAGTTTAGTAAATGGAAAATGGGAATCTAGAATTGAGTTGGTGCTATACAGGATGATTTGCAGTTTGAACTACTCTTTTTAGGAGATTACAAAGCATTTCATGATTCACTCATTTGCAAAGTATGTCTCTATACCTTTCAGTATTTATATAAATGAAAATTATCTATTTATAGAATAGCATCTAAATATTTGAACTATAGTAAATAATTTGAGAAAGTTTCGTTTTAACTATGCATATTTACAAATTATTATGTAAATTTCCCAATAGGTACCTACTTCTATATATATAAATATACCCGAAGTAAGACATTATACACACATCAAATCATAATCAATGATTAGTACTAATTATTCATTATAGCAGCAGTGCGTGAACCACTTTTGAACATTATACCTTCATAATCCTCTAAAAACTCATGTTAATGGATTCGCTTGGGGGCATCCCTATGTTGAAAGGGTAAAAATCGATTTTTTTTTCTTTTTGCTTAAAAGTTTCTAAGGAACAAAACTTAGACCATTCCCTTAAAATCTGATATTTTTCTTATAGGGGCCAAAAAACACAACCAGCTCACTGACCTCCATTCAAAGTCGTAGCTTCCTATTTTTTCTTTTCAATAAAAAGTCACTAGACAGGTATTTAAGATAACAAAATACTCCAAGCTGGGCACCCACAGGTTTGATACTGAAAGGAAGTTGGCTCAATTTCATGTTAAAGGAATAAAATAAAGAGTGATTTTCTTTCAAGTAAAATGTATAGGTACCGACGCATGAAATAAGTGACCTACATATTTTCGAAAAGAGACTTCCTGTCGAAATGATTCCTTCAAGTTTCCTCTGAACGAGTGCTATAAACAATTTACCTCACTTTTAACCTTCCCAAAAGACCTTCTTCATCAAGCGGCTCTGCCGTTGCATTCAATTTGCGAAAAATCGGACGCTAACAAATTTCATTTTTCACTTCGAAACGGTGCTTTTAGCGCGCCCGGTTTTTGCATGACTTCCTCTCGTCAAAAATTGATGAATCAAGAGAAATGTGAGGAAAACGCTATTTTTCTAAAATCCTGGTGAAAGCTGAACGTCCACCTGCACGTGCAGCTCTCAGCGAGTTCCATATTTAATCATAACAAATTTTCCGAGCCGAACATCCCCACCGGCGGGACGAGGCGCGACGAGGCGGACGCGGCCGTGGGTCCAGTGGATGCTTTTCAGTGTGATAAAAGCGGTTTAAAAAGCCTTGGTCCAACGACCACTCAATTTATCTTCGCCGATTATTGCGCTGACCCTTTTCAAGCGAACAGTGCCAGGAAATAGCAGGATCCTGGGAAGGGTCGAATCCCACATCTCCCAAGGGCACACGTCGTCGGGTTAACTTGTTAAGAAAAAAGTCTTTTATTTTGCCTGTCTTCAGGCTTTCCCATTTCGCTGGGAATTTCTAATGAGTTTTTTTTTAAATAAAAAACAATCCCAGATTTTCCTCTTCTTAAAGAAGTCTTTCCCATATGAAAACGGTAATAAAGCGCCAATTATAATAATTTTTTCATGTCGTATTTGTATCGAAATAATAAAAAATCTTGCTCCGGTTCTAGTTTTTAGGCCGCAGAAGGTCTAAATTTAATTTTTTTATTAAAATTGTTACCTTAGAAGACAGTAAACTATTCAGGGATTTAAGGAAAAATATAAAAAAAATACCTATAGAGCAAAATTTTTAAGTACGGAACCCCAAACCATGATGTAGGGTAAAAACCAGATCGAAATAATATAAAATCTTGCTCCGGTTCTAGTTTTTAGGCCGCAGAAGGTCTAAATTTAATTTTTTTATTAAATTGTTACCTTAGAAGACAGTAAACTATTCAGGGATTTACGGAAAAATATAAAAAAAATCCCTATAGAGCAAAATTTTTAAGTACGGAACCCCAAACCATGATGTAGGGTAAAAATCAGGGAGAAATAATGAAAAAATGGTTGTGGTGCTAGTTTTTATTCCGCGGAAGGAGTAATTTCAATGCTTTTATTAAAATGTTTACTTTAAAAGAGAGTAAACTATTCAGGGATTTAAGGAAACATATTAAAAAAATACCTATAGAGCAAAATTTTTAAGTACGGAACCCGAAACCATGATGTAGGGTAAAAATCAGGGAGAAATAATGAAAAAATGGCTCTGGTGCTAGTTTTTATTCCGCGGAAGGAGTAATTTCAATGCTTTTATTAAAATGGTTACTTTAAAAGAAAGTAAACTATTCAGGGATTTAAGGAAAAATATAAAAAAAATACCTATAGAGCAAAATTTTTAAGTACGAAACCCCAAACCATGATGTAGGGTAAAAACCAGATCGAAATAATATAAAATCTTGCTCCGGTTCTAGTTTTTAGGCCGCAGAAGGTCTAAATTTAATTCTTTTATTAAAATTGTTACCCCAGAAGACAGTAAACTATTCAGGGATTTAAGGAAAAATATAAAAAAATACCTATAAAGCAAAATTTTTAAGTACGGAACCCCAAACCATGATGTAGGGTAAAAATCAGGGAGAAATAATGAAAAAATGGCTCTGGTGCTAGTTTTTATTCCGCGGAAGGAGTAATTTCAATGCTTTTATTAAAATGGTTACTTTAAAAGAAAGTAAACTATTCAGGGATTTAAGGAAAAATATAAAAAAAATACCTATAGAGCAAAATTTTTAAGTACGAAACCCCAAACCATGATGTAGGGTAAAAACCAGATCGAAATAATATAAAATCTTGCTCCGGTTCTAGTTTTTAGGCCGCAGAAGGTCTAAATTTAATTCTTTTATTAAAATTGTTACCCCAGAAGACAGTAAACTATTCAGGGATTTAAGGAAAAATATAAAAAAATACCTATAAAGCAAAATTTTTAAGTACGGAACCCCAAACCATGATGTAGGGTAAAAATCAGGGAGAAATAATGAAAAAATGGCTCTGGTGCTAGTTTTTATTCCGCGGAAGGAGTAATTTCAATGCTTTTATTAAAATGGTTACTTTAAAAGAAAGTAAACTATTCAGGGATTTAAGGAAAAATATAAAAAAATACCTATAGAGCAAAATTTTTAAGTAAAAAACCCCAAACCATGATGTAGGGTAAAAATCAGGGAGAAATAATGAAAAAATTGCTCTGGTGCTAGTTTTTAGTCCACAGAAGGTCTAAATTTAATTTTTTTATTAAAATTGTTACCTTAGAAGACAGTAAACTATTCAGGGATTTAAAGAAAAATATAAAAAAAATACCTATAGAGCAAAATTTTTAAGTACGGAACCCCAAACCATAATGTAGGGTAAAAATCAGGGAGAAATAATGAAAAAATGGCTCTGGTGCTAGTTTTTAGGCCGCAAAAGGTCTAAATTTAATTTTTTTATTAAAATTGTTACCTTAGGAGACAGTAAACTATTCAGGGATTTAAGGAAAAATATAAAAAAATACCTATAGAGCAAAATTTTTAAGTACAAAACCCCAAACCATGATGTAGGGTAAAAATCAGGGAGAAATAATGAAAAAATTGCTCTGGTGCTAGTTTTTAGTCCACAGAAGGTCTAAATTTAATTTTTTTATTAAAATTGTTACCTTAGGAGACAGTAAACTATTCAGGGATTTAAGGAAAAATATAAAAAAAATACCTATAGAGCAAAATTTTTAAGTACGGAACCCCAAACCATAATGTAGGGTAAAAATCAGGGAGAAATAATGAAAAAATGGCTCTGGTGCTAGTTTTTAGGCCGCAAAAGGTCTAAATTTAATTTTTTTATTAAAATTGTTACCTTAGGAGACAGTAAACTATTCAGGGATTTAAGGAAAAATATAAAAAAAATACCTATAGAGCAAAATTTTTAAGTACGGAACCCCAAACCGTAATGTAGGGTTAAAATCAGGGAGAAATAATGAAAAAATTGCTCTGGTGCTAGTTTTTAGGCCGCAAAAGGTCTAAATTTAATTGTTTTATTAAAATTGTTACCTTAGGAGACAGTAAACTATTCAGGGATTTAAGGAAAAATATAAAAAAAATACCTATAGAGCAAAATTTTTAAGTACGGAACCCCAAACCGTAATGTAGGGTTAAAATCAGGGAGAAATAATGAAAAAATTTCTCTGGTGCTAGTTTTTAGGCCGCAAAAGGTCTAAATTTAATTGTTTTATTAAAATTGTTACCTTAGGAGACAGTAAACTATTCAGGGATTTAAGGAAAAATATAAAAAAAATACCTATAGAGCAAAATTTTTAAGTACGGAACCCCAAACCGTAATGTAGGGTTAAAATCAGGGAGAAATAATGAAAAAATTTCTCTGGTGCTAGTTTTTAGGCCGCAAAAGGTCTAAATTTAATTGTTTTATTAAAATTGTTACCTTAGGAGACAGTAAACTATTCAGGGATTTAAGGAAAAATATAAAAAAAATACCTATAGAGCAAAATTTTTAAGTACGGAACCCCAAACCGTAATGTAGGGTTAAAATCAGGGAGAAATAATGAAAAAATTTCTCTGGTGCTAGTTTTTAGGCCGCAAAAGGTCTAAATTTAATTGTTTTATTAAAATTGTTACCTTAGGAGACAGTAAACTATTCAGGGATTTAAGAAAAAATATAAAAAAAATACCTATAGAGCAAAATTTTTAAGTACGGAACCCCAAACCGTAATGTAGGGTTAAAATCAGGGAGAAATAATGAAAAAATTTCTCTGGTGCTAGTTTTTAGGCCGCAAAAGGTCTAAATTTAATTGTTTTATTAAAATTGTTACCTTAGGAGACAGTAAACTATTCAGGGATTTAAGGAAAAATATAAAAAAAATACCTATAGAGCAAAATTTTTAAGTACGGAACCCCAAACCGTAATGTAGGGTTAAAATCAGGGAGAAATAATGAAAAAATTGCTCTGGTGCTAGTTTTTAGGCCGCAAAAGGTCTAAATTTAATTGTTTTATTAAAATTGTTACCTTAGGAGACAGTAAACTATTCAGGGATTTAAGGAAAAATATAAAAAAAATACCTATAGAGCAAAATTTTTAAGTACGGAACCCCAAACCGTAATGTAGGGTAAAAATCAGGGAGAAATAATGAAAAAATTGCTCTGGTGCTAGTTTTTAAGCCGCAGAAGGTCTAAATTTAATTTTTTTATTAAAATTGTTACCTTAGGAGACAGTAAACTATTCAGGGATTTAAGGAAAAATATAAAAAAAATACCTATAGAGCAAAATTTTTAAGTACGGAACCCCAAACCGTAATGTAGGGTAAAAATCAGGGAGAAATAATGAAAAAATTGCTCTGGTGCTAGGTTTTAGGCCACAGAAGGTCTAAATTTAATTTTTTTATTAAAATTGTTACCTTAGGAGACAGTAAACTATTCAGGGATTTAAGGAAAAATATAAAAAAAATACCTATAGAGCAAAATTTTTAAGTACGGAACCCCAAACCGTAATGTAGGGTTAAAATCAGGGAGAAATAATGAAAAAATTGCTCTGGTGCTAGTTTTTAGGCCGCAAAAGGTCTAAATTTAATTTTTTTATTAAAATTGTTACCTTAGGAGACAGTAAACTATTCAGGGATTTAAGGAAAAATATAAAAAAAATACCTATAGAGCAAAATTTTTAAGTACGGAACCCCAAACCGTAATGTAGGGTAAAAATCAGGGAGAAATAATGAAAAAATTGCTCTGGTGCTAGTTTTTAAGCCGCAGAAGGTCTAAATTTAATTTTTTTATTAAAATTGTTACCTTAGGAGACAGTAAACTATTCAGGGATTTAAGGAAAAATATAAAAAAAATACCTATAGAGCAAAATTTTTAAGTACGGAACCCCAAACCATAATGTAGGGTAAAAATCAGGGAGAAATAATGAAAAAAATGCTCTGGTGCTAGTTTTTAGGCCGCAAAAGGTCTAAATTTAATTGTTTTATTAAAACTTTTACCTTAGGAGACAGTAAACTATTCAGGGATTTAAGGAAAAATATAAAAAAAATACCTATAGAGCAAAATTTTTAAGTACGGAACCCCAAACCGTAATGTAGGGTAAAAATCAGGGAGAAATAATGAAAAAATTGCTCTGGTGCTAGGTTTTAGGCCACAGAAGGTCTAAATTTAATTTTTTTATTAAAATTGTTACCTTAGGAGACAGTAAACTATCCAGGGATTTAAGGAAAAATTTAAAAAAAATACCTATAGAGCAAAATTTTTAAGTACGGAACCCCAAAGCGTAATGTAGGGTAAAAATCAGGGAGAAATAATGAAAAAATTGCTCTGGTGCTAGTTTTTAAGCCGCAGAAGGTCTAAATTTAATTTTTTTATTAAAATTGTTACCTTAGGAGACAGTAAACTATTCAGGGATTTAAGGAAAAATATAAAAAAAATACCTATAGAGCAAAATTTTTAAGTACGGAACCCCAAACCATAATGTAGGGTAAAAATCAGGGAGAAATAATGAAAAAATTGCTCTGGTGCTAGTTTTTGGGCCGCAAAAGGTCTAAATTTAATTGTTTTATTAAAATTGTTACCTCAGGAGACAGTAAACTATTCAGGGATTTAAGGAAAAATATAAAAAAAATACCTATAGAGCAAAATTTTTAAGTACGGAACCCCAAACCGTAATGTAGGGTAAAAATCAGGGAGAAATAATGAAAAAATTGCTCTGGTGCTAGGTTTTAGGCCACAGAAGGTCTAAATTTAATTTTTTTATTAAAATTGTTACCTTAGGAGACAGTAAACTATTCAGGGATTTAAGAAAAATATAAAAAAAATACCTATAGAGCAAAATTTTTAAGTACGGAACCCCAAACCGTAATGTAGGGTTAAAATCAGGGAGAAATAATGAAAAAATTGCTCTGGTGCTAGTTTTTAGGCCGCAAAAGGTCTAAATTTAATTGTTTTATTAAAATTGTTACCTTAGAAGACAGTAAACTATTCAGGGATTTAAGGAAAAATATAAAAAAAATACCTATAGAGCAAAATTTTTAAGTTCGGAACCCCAAACCGTAATGTAGGATAAAAATCAGGGAGAAATAATGAAAAAATTGCTCTGGTGCTAGTTTTTAAGCCGCAGAAGGTCTAAATTTAATTTTTTTATTAAAATTGTTACCTTAGGAGACAGTAAACTATTCAGGGATTTAAGGAAAAATATAAAAAAAATACCTATAGAGCAAAATTTTTAAGTACGGAACCCCAAACCATAATGTAGGGTAAAAATCAGGGAGAAATAATGGAAAAATTGCTCTGGTGCTAGTTTTTAGGCCGCAAAAGGTCTAAATTTAATTGTTTTATTAAAATTGTTACCTTAGGAGACAGTAAACTATTCAGGGATTTAAGGAAAAATATAAAAAAAATACCTATAGAGCAAAATTTTTAGTTACGGAACCCCAAACCTAATGTAGGGTAAAAATCAGGGAGAAATAATGAAAAAATTGCTCTGGTGCTAGGTTTTAGGCCACAGAAGGTCTAAATTTAATTTTTTTATTAAAATTGTTACCTTAGGAGACAGTAAACTATTCAGGGATTTAAGGAAAAATATAAAAAAAATACCTATAGAGCAAAATTTTTAAGTACGGAACCCCAAACCGTAATGTAGGGTTAAAATCAGGGAGAAATAATGAAAAAATTGCTCTGGTGCTAGTTTTTAGGCCGCAAAAGGTCTAAATTTAATTGTTTTATTAAAATTGTTACCTTAGGAGACAGTAAACTATTCAGGGATTTAAGGAAAAATATAAAAAAAATACCTATAGAGCAAAATTTTTAAGTACGGAACCCCAAACCGTAATGTAGGGTTAAAATCAGGGAGAAATAATGAAAAAATTGCTCTGGTGCTAGTTTTTAGGCCGCAAAAGGTCTAAATTTAATTTTTTTATTAAAATTGTTACCTTAGGAGACAGTAAACTATTCAGGGATTTAAGGAAAAATATAAAAAAAATACCTATAGAGCAAAATTTTTAAGTACGGAACCCCAAACCTTAATGTAGGGTTAAAATCAGGGAGAAATAATGAAAAAATTGCTCTGGTGCTAGTTTTTAGGCCGCAAAAGGTCTAAATTTAATTTTTTTATTAAAATTGTTACCTTAGGAGACAGTAAACTATTCAGGGATTTAAGGAAAAATATAAAAAAAATACCTATAGAGCAAAATTTTTAAGTACGGATCCCCAAACCGTAATGTAGGGTTAAAATCAGGGAGAAATAATGAAAAAATGGCTCTGGTGCTAGTTTTTAGGCCGCAGAAGGTCTAAATTTAATTTTTTTATTAAAATTGTTACCTTAGGAGACAGTAAACTATTCAGGGATTTAAGGAAAAATATAAAAAAAATACCTATAGAGCAAAATTTTTAAGTACGGAACCCCAAACCATAATGTAGGGTAAAAATCAGGGAGAAATAATGAAAAAATGGCTCTGGTGCTAGGTTTTAGGCCGCAGAAGGTCTAAATTTAATTTTTTTATTAAAATTGTTACCTTAGGAGACAGTAAACTATTCAGGGATTTAAGGAAAAATATAAAAAAAATACCTATAGAGCAAAATTTTTAAGTACGGAACCCCAAACAGTAATGTAGGGTTAAAATCAGGGAGAAATAATGAAAAAATTGCTCTGGTGCTAGTTTTTAGGCCGCAAAAGGTCTAAATTTAATTTTTTTATTAAAATTGTTACCTTAGGAGACAGTAAACTATTCAGGGATTTAAGGAAAAATATAAAAAAATACCTATAGAGCAAAATTTTTAAGTACAAAACCCCAAACCATGATGTAGGGTAAAAATCAGGGAGAAATAATGAAAAAATTGCTCTGGTGCTAGTTTTTAGTCCACAGAAGGTCTAAATTTAATTTTTTTATTAAAATTGTTACCTTAGAAGACAGTAAACTATTCAGGGATTTAAAGAAAAATATAAAAAAAATACCTATAGAGCAAAATTTTTAAGTACGGAACCCCAAACCATAATGTAGGGTAAAAATCAGGGAGAAATAATGAAAAAATGGCTCTGGTGCTAGTTTTTAGGCCGCAAAAGGTCTAAATTTAATTTTTTTATTAAAATTGTTACCTTAGGAGACAGTAAACTATTCAGGGATTTAAGGAAAAATATAAAAAAATACCTATAGAGCAAAATTTTTAAGTACAAAACCCCAAACCATGATGTAGGGTAAAAATCAGGGAGAAATAATGAAAAAATTGCTCTGGTGCTAGTTTTTAGTCCACAGAAGGTCTAAATTTAATTTTTTTATTAAAATTGTTACCTTAGGAGACAGTAAACTATTCAGGGATTTAAGGAAAAATATAAAAAAAATACCTATAGAGCAAAATTTTTAAGTACGGAACCCCAAACCATAATGTAGGGTAAAAATCAGGGAGAAATAATGAAAAAATGGCTCTGGTGCTAGTTTTTAGGCCGCAAAAGGTCTAAATTTAATTTTTTTATTAAAATTGTTACCTTAGGAGACAGTAAACTATTCAGGGATTTAAGGAAAAATATAAAAAAAATACCTATAGAGCAAAATTTTTAAGTACGGAACCCCAAACCGTAATGTAGGGTTAAAATCAGGGAGAAATAATGAAAAAATTGCTCTGGTGCTAGTTTTTAGGCCGCAAAAGGTCTAAATTTAATTGTTTTATTAAAATTGTTACCTTAGGAGACAGTAAACTATTCAGGGATTTAAGGAAAAATATAAAAAAAATACCTATAGAGCAAAATTTTTAAGTACGGAACCCCAAACCGTAATGTAGGGTTAAAATCAGGGAGAAATAATGAAAAAATTTCTCTGGTGCTAGTTTTTAGGCCGCAAAAGGTCTAAATTTAATTGTTTTATTAAAATTGTTACCTTAGGAGACAGTAAACTATTCAGGGATTTAAGGAAAAATATAAAAAAAATACCTATAGAGCAAAATTTTTAAGTACGGAACCCCAAACCGTAATGTAGGGTTAAAATCAGGGAGAAATAATGAAAAAATTCCTCTGGTGCTAGTTTTTAGGCCGCAAAAGGTCTAAATTTAATTGTTTTATTAAAATTGTTACCTTAGGAGACAGTAAACTATTCAGGGATTTAAGGAAAAATATAAAAAAAATACCTATAGAGCAAAATTTTTAAGTACGGAACCCCAAACCGTAATGTAGGGTTAAAATCAGGGAGAAATAATGAAAAAATTTCTCTGGTGCTAGTTTTTAGGCCGCAAAAGGTCTAAATTTAATTGTTTTATTAAAATTGTTACCTTAGGAGACAGTAAACTATTCAGGGATTTAAGAAAAAATATAAAAAAAATACCTATAGAGCAAAATTTTTAAGTACGGAACCCCAAACCGTAATGTAGGGTTAAAATCAGGGAGAAATAATGAAAAAATTTCTCTGGTGCTAGTTTTTAGGCCGCAAAAGGTCTAAATTTAATTGTTTTATTAAAATTGTTACCTTAGGAGACAGTAAACTATTCAGGGATTTAAGGAAAAATATAAAAAAAATACCTATAGAGCAAAATTTTTAAGTACGGAACCCCAAACCGTAATGTAGGGATAAAATCAGGGAGAAATAATGAAAAAATTGCTCTGGTGCTAGTTTTTAGGCCGCAAAAGGTCTAAATTTAATTGTTTTATTAAAATTGTTACCTTAGGAGACAGTAAACTATTCAGGGATTTAAGGAAAAATATAAAAAAAATACCTATAGAGCAAAATTTTTAAGTACGGAACCCCAAACCGTAATGTAGGGTAAAAATCAGGGAGAAATAATGAAAAAAATGCTCTGGTGCTAGTTTTTAAGCCGCAGAAGGTCTAAATTTAATTTTTTTATTAAAATTGTTACCTTAGGAGACAGTAAACTATTCAGGGATTTAAGGAAAAATATAAAAAAAATACCTATAGAGCAAAATTTTTAAGTACGGAACCCCAAACCGTAATGTAGGGTAAAAATCAGGGAGAAATAATGAAAAAATTGCTCTGGTGCTAGGTTTTAGGCCACAGAAGGTCTAAATTTAATTTTTTTATTAAAATTGTTACCTTAGGAGACAGTAAACTATTCAGGGATTTAAGGAAAAATATAAAAAAAATACCTATAGAGCAAAATTTTTAAGTACGGAACCCCAAACCGTAATGTAGGGTTAAAATCAGGGAGAAATAATGAAAAAATTGCTCTGGTGCTAGTTTTTAGGCCGCAAAAGGTCTAAATTTAATTTTTTTATTAAAATTGTTACCTTAGGAGACAGTAAACTATTCAGGGATTTAAGGAAAAATATAAAAAAAATACCTATAGAGCAAAATTTTTAAGTACGGAACCCCAAACCGTAATGTAGGGTAAAAATCAGGGAGAAATAATGAAAAAATTGCTCTGGTGCTAGTTTTTAAGCCGCAGAAGGTCTAAATTTAATTTTTTTATTAAAATTGTTACCTTAGGAGACAGTAAACTATTCAGGGATTTAAGGAAAAATATAAAAAAAATACCTATAGAGCAAAATTTTTAAGTACGGAACCCCAAACCATAATGTAGGGTAAAAATCAGGGAGAAATAATGAAAAAAATGCTCTGGTGCTAGTTTTTAGGCCGCAAAAGGTCTAAATTTAATTGTTTTATTAAAACTTTTACCTTAGGAGACAGTAAACTATTCAGGGATTTAAGGAAAAATATAAAAAAAATACCTATAGAGCAAAATTTTTAAGTACGGAACCCCAAACCGTAATGTAGGGTAAAAATCAGGGAGAAATAATGAAAAAATTGCTCTGGTGCTAGGTTTTAGGCCACAGAAGGTCTAAATTTAATTTTTTTATTAAAATTGTTACCTTAGGAGACAGTAAACTATCCAGGGATTTAAGGAAAAATTTAAAAAAAATACCTATAGAGCAAAATTTTTAAGTACGGAACCCCAAAGCGTAATGTAGGGTAAAAATCAGGGAGAAATAATGAAAAAATTGCTCTGGTGCTAGTTTTTAAGCCGCAGAAGGTCTAAATTTAATTTTTTTATTAAAATTGTTACCTTAGGAGACAGTAAACTATTCAGGGATTTAAGGAAAAATATAAAAAAAATACCTATAGAGCAAAATTTTTAAGTACGGAACCCCAAACCATAATGTAGGGTAAAAATCAGGGAGAAATAATGAAAAAATTGCTCTGGTGCTAGTTTTTAGGCCGCAAAAGGTCTAAATTTAATTGTTTTATTAAAATTGTTACCTCAGGAGACAGTAAACTATTCAGGGATTTAAGGAAAAATATAAAAAAAATACCTATAGAGCAAAATTTTTAAGTACGGAACCCCAAACCGTAATGTAGGGTAAAAATCAGGGAGAAATAATGAAAAAATTGCTCTGGTGCTAGGTTTTAGGCCACAGAAGGTCTAAATTTAATTTTTTTATTAAAATTGTTACCTTAGGAGACAGTAAACTATTCAGGGATTTAAGAAAAATATAAAAAAAATACCTATAGAGCAAAATTTTTAAGTACGGAACCCCAAACCGTAATGTAGGGTTAAAATCAGGGAGAAATAATGAAAAAATTGCTCTGGTGCTAGTTTTTAGGCCGCAAAAGGTCTAAATTTAATTGTTTTATTAAAATTGTTACCTTAGAAGACAGTAAACTATTCAGGGATTTAAGGAAAAATATAAAAAAAATACCTATAGAGCAAAATTTTTAAGTTCGGAACCCCAAACCGTAATGTAGGATAAAAATCAGGGAGAAATAATGAAAAAATTGCTCTGGTGCTAGTTTTTAAGCCGCAGAAGGTCTAAATTTAATTTTTTTATTAAAATTGTTACCTTAGGAGACAGTAAACTATTCAGGGATTTAAGGAAAAATATAAAAAAAATACCTATAGAGCAAAATTTTTAAGTACGGAACCCCAAACCATAATGTAGGGTAAAAATCAGGGAGAAATAATGGAAAAATTGCTCTGGTGCTAGTTTTTAGGCCGCAAAAGGTCTAAATTTAATTGTTTTATTAAAATTGTTACCTTAGGAGACAGTAAACTATTCAGGGATTTAAGGAAAAATATAAAAAAAATACCTATAGAGCAAAATTTTTAGTTACGGAACCCCAAACCTAATGTAGGGTAAAAATCAGGGAGAAATAATGAAAAAATTGCTCTGGTGCTAGGTTTTAGGCCACAGAAGGTCTAAATTTAATTTTTTTATTAAAATTGTTACCTTAGGAGACAGTAAACTATTCAGGGATTTAAGGAAAAATATAAAAAAAATACCTATAGAGCAAAATTTTTAAGTACGGAACCCCAAACCGTAATGTAGGGTTAAAATCAGGGAGAAATAATGAAAAAATTGCTCTGGTGCTAGTTTTTAGGCCGCAAAAGGTCTAAATTTAATTGTTTTATTAAAATTGTTACCTTAGGAGACAGTAAACTATTCAGGGATTTAAGGAAAAATATAAAAAAAATACCTATAGAGCAAAATTTTTAAGTACGGAACCCCAAACCGTAATGTAGGGTTAAAATCAGGGAGAAATAATGAAAAAATTTGCTCTGGTGCTAGTTTTTAGGCCGCAAAAGGTCTAAATTTAATTTTTTTATTAAAATTGTTACCTTAGGAGACAGTAAACTATTCAGGGATTTAAGGAAAAATATAAAAAAAATACCTATAGAGCAAAATTTTTAAGTACGGAACCCCAAACCTTAATGTAGGGTTAAAATCAGGGAGAAATAATGAAAAAATTGCTCTGGTGCTAGTTTTTAGGCCGCAAAAGGTCTAAATTTAATTTTTTTATTAAAATTGTTACCTTAGGAGACAGTAAACTATTCAGGGATTTAAGGAAAAATATAAAAAAAATACCTATAGAGCAAAATTTTTAAGTACGGATCCCCAAACCGTAATGTAGGGTTAAAATCAGGGAGAAATAATGAAAAAATGGCTCTGGTGCTAGTTTTTAGGCCGCAGAAGGTCTAAATTTAATTTTTTTATTAAAATTGTTACCTTAGGAGACAGTAAACTATTCAGGGATTTAAGGAAAAATATAAAAAAAATACCTATAGAGCAAAATTTTTAAGTACGGAACCCCAAACCATAATGTAGGGTAAAAATCAGGGAGAAATAATGAAAAAATGGCTCTGGTGCTAGGTTTTAGGCCGCAGAAGGTCTAAATTTAATTTTTTTATTAAAATTGTTACCTTAGGAGACAGTAAACTATTCAGGGATTTAAGGAAAAATATAAAAAAAATACCTATAGAGCAAAATTTTTAAGTACGGAACCCCAAACAGTAATGTAGGGTTAAAATCAGGGAGAAATAATGAAAAAATTGCTCTGGTGCTAGTTTTTAGGCCGCAAAAGGTCTAAATTTAATTGTTTTATTAAAATTGTTACCTTAGGAGACAGTAAACTATTCAGGGATTTAAGGAAAAATATAAAAAAAATACCTATAGAGCAAAATTTTTAAGTACGGAACCCCAAACCGTAATGTAGGGTAAAAATCAGAGAGAAATAATGAAAAAATTGCTCTGGTGCTAGGTTTTAGGCCACAGAAGGTCTAAATTTAATTTTTTTATTAAAATTGTTACCTTCGGAGACAGTAAACTATTCAGGGATTTAAGGAAAAATATAAAAAAAATACCTATAGAGCAAAATTTTTAAGTACGGAACCCCAAACCGTAATGTAGGGTTAAAATCAGGGAGAAATAATGAAAAAATTGCTCTGGTGCTAGTTTTTAGGCCGCAAAAGGTCTAAATTTAATTGTTTTATTAAAATTGTTACCTTAGGAGACAGTAAACTATTCAGGGATTTAAGGAAAAATATAAAAAAAATACCTATAGAGCAAAATTTTTAAGTACGGAACCCCAAACCATAATGTAGGGTAAAAATCAGGGAGAAATAATGAAAAAATGGCTCTGGTGCTAGGTTTTAGGCCGCAGAAGGTCTAAATTTAATTTTTTTATTAAAATTGTTACCTTAGGAGACAGTAAACTATTCAGGGATTTAAGGAAAAATATAAAAAAAATACCTATAGAGCAAAATTTTTAAGTACGGAACCCCAAACCGTAATGTAGGGTTAAAATCAGGGAGAAATAATGAAAAAATTGCTCTGGTGCTAGTTTTTAGGCCGCAAAAGGTCTAAATTTAATTGTTTTATTAAAATTGTTACCTTAGGAGACAGTAAACTATTCAGGGATTTAAGGAAAAATATAAAAAAAATACCTATAGAGCAAAATTTTTAAGTACGGAACCCCAAACCGTAATGTAGGGTAAAAATCAGAGAGAAATAATGAAAAAATTGCTCTAGTGCTAGGTTTTAGGCCACAGAAGGTCTAAATTTAATTTTTTTATTAAAATTGTTACCTTAGGAGACAGTAAACTATTCAGGGATTTAAGGAAAAATATAAAAAAAATACCTATAGAGCAAAATTTTTAAGTACGGAACCCCAAACCGTAATGTAGGGTTAAAATCAGGGAGAAATAATGAAAAAATTGCTCTGGTGCTAGTTTTTAGGCCGCAAAAGGTCTAAATTTAATTGTTTTATTAAAATTGTTACCTTAGGAGACAGTAAACTATTCAGGGATTTAAGGAAAAATATAAAAAAAATACCTATAGAGCAAAATTTTTAAGTACGGAACCCCAAACCGTAATGTAGGGTTAAAATCAGGGAGAAATAATGAAAAAATTTGCTCTGGTGCTAGTTTTTAGGCCGCAAAAGGTCTAAATTTAATTTTTTTATTAAAATTGTTACCTTAGGAGACAGTAAACTATTCAGGGATTTAAGGAAAAATATAAAAAAAATACCTATAGAGCAAAATTTTTAAGTACGGAACCCCAAACCTTAATGTAGGGTTAAAATCAGGGAGAAATAATGAAAAAATTGCTCTGGTGCTAGTTTTTAGGCCGCAAAAGGTCTAAATTTAATTTTTTTATTAAAATTGTTACCTTAGGAGACAGTAAACTATTCAGGGATTTAAGGAAAAATATAAAAAAAATACCTATAGAGCAAAATTTTTAAGTACGGATCCCCAAACCGTAATGTAGGGTTAAAATCAGGGAGAAATAATGAAAAAATGGCTCTGGTGCTAGTTTTTAGGCCGCAGAAGGTCTAAATTTAATTTTTTTATTAAAATTGTTACCTTAGGAGACAGTAAACTATTCAGGGATTTAAGGAAAAATATAAAAAAAATACCTATAGAGCAAAATTTTTAAGTACGGAACCCCAAACCATAATGTAGGGTAAAAATCAGGGAGAAATAATGAAAAAATGGCTCTGGTGCTAGGTTTTAGGCCGCAGAAGGTCTAAATTTAATTTTTTTATTAAAATTGTTACCTTAGGAGACAGTAAACTATTCAGGGATTTAAGGAAAAATATAAAAAAAATACCTATAGAGCAAAATTTTTAAGTACGGAACCCCAAACAGTAATGTAGGGTTAAAATCAGGGAGAAATAATGAAAAAATTGCTCTGGTGCTAGTTTTTAGGCCGCAAAAGGTCTAAATTTAATTGTTTTATTAAAATTGTTACCTTAGGAGACAGTAAACTATTCAGGGATTTAAGGAAAAATATAAAAAAAATACCTATAGAGCAAAATTTTTAAGTACGGAACCCCAAACCGTAATGTAGGGTAAAAATCAGAGAGAAATAATGAAAAAATTGCTCTGGTGCTAGGTTTTAGGCCACAGAAGGTCTAAATTTAATTTTTTTATTAAAATTGTTACCTTCGGAGACAGTAAACTATTCAGGGATTTAAGGAAAAATATAAAAAAAATACCTATAGAGCAAAATTTTTAAGTACGGAACCCCAAACCGTAATGTAGGGTTAAAATCAGGGAGAAATAATGAAAAAATTGCTCTGGTGCTAGTTTTTAGGCCGCAAAAGGTCTAAATTTAATTGTTTTATTAAAATTGTTACCTTAGGAGACAGTAAACTATTCAGGGATTTAAGGAAAAATATAAAAAAAATACCTATAGAGCAAAATTTTTAAGTACGGAACCCCAAACCATAATGTAGGGTAAAAATCAGGGAGAAATAATGAAAAAATGGCTCTGGTGCTAGGTTTTAGGCCGCAGAAGGTCTAAATTTAATTTTTTTATTAAAATTGTTACCTTAGGAGACAGTAAACTATTCAGGGATTTAAGGAAAAATATAAAAAAAATACCTATAGAGCAAAATTTTTAAGTACGGAACCCCAAACCGTAATGTAGGGTAAAAATCAGAGAGAAATAATGAAAAAATTGCTCTAGTGCTAGGTTTTAGGCCACAGAAGGTCTAAATTTAATTTTTTTATTAAAATTGTTACCTTAGGAGACAGTAAACTATTCAGGGATTTAAGGAAAAATATAAAAAAAATACCTATAGAGCAAAATTTTTAAGTACGGAACCCCAAACCGTAATGTAGGGTTAAAATCAGGGAGAAATAATGAAAAAATTGCTCTGGTGCTAGTTTTTAGGCCGCAAAAGGTCTAAATTTAATTGTTTTATTAAAATTGTTACCTTAGGAGACAGTAAACTATTCAGGGATTTAAGGAAAAATATAAAAAAAATACCTATAGAGCAAAATTTTTAAGTACGGAACCCCAAACCGTAATGTAGGGTAAAAATCAGGGAGAAATAATGAAAAAATTGCTCTGGTGCTAGTTTTTAAGCCGCAGAAGGTCTAAATTTAATTTTTTTATTAAAGTTGTTACCTTAGGAGACAGTAAACTATTCAGGGATTTAAGGAAAAATATAAAAAAAATACCTATAGAGCAAAATTTTTAAGTACGGAACCCCAAACCATAATGTAGGGTAAAAATCAGGGAGAAATAATGAAAAAATGGCTCGGTGCTAGTTTTTAGGCCGCAGAAGGTCTAAATTTAATTTTTTTATTAAAATTGTTACCTTAGGAGACAGTAAACTATTCAGGGATTTAAGGAAAAATATAAAAAAAATACCTATAGAGCAAAATTTTTAAGTACGGAACCCCAAACCATAATGTAGGGTAAAAATCAGGGAGAAATAATGAAAAAATGGCTCTGGTGCTAGTTTTTAGGCCGCAGAAGGTCTAAATTTAATTTTTTTTATTAAAATTGTTACCTTAGGAGACAGTAAACTATTCAGGGATTTAAGGAAAAATATAAAAAAAATACCTATAGAGCAAAATTTTTAAGTACGGAACCCCAAACCATAATGTAGGGTAAAAATCAGGGAGAAATAATGAAAAAATGGCTCTGGTGCTAGGTTTTAGGCCGCAGAATGTCTAAATTTAATTTTTTTATTAAAATTGTTACCTTAGGAGACAGTAAACTATTCAGGGATTTAAGGAAAAATATAAAAAAAATACCTATAGAGCAAAATTTTTAAGTACGGAACCCCAAACCGTAATGTAGGGTTAAAATCAGGGAGAAATAATGAAAAAATGGCTCTGGTGCTAGTTTTTAGGCCGCAGAAGGTCTAAATTTAATTGTTTTATTAAAATTGTTACCTTAGGAGACAGTAAACTATTCAGGGATTTAAGGAAAAATATAAAAAAAATACCTATAGAGCAAAATTTTTAAGTACGGAACCCCAAACCGTAATGTAGGGTAAAAATCAGGGAGAAATAATGAAAAAATTGCTCTGGTGCTAGTTTTTAAGCCGCAGAAGGTCTAAATTTAATTTTTTTATTAAAGTTGTTACCTTAGGAGACAGTAAACTATTCAGGGATTTAAGGAAAAATATAAAAAAAATACCTATAGAGCAAAATTTTTAAGTACGGAACCCCAAACCATAATGTAGGGTAAAAATCAGGGAGAAATAATGAAAAAATGGCTCGGTGCTAGTTTTTAGGCCGCAGAAGGTCTAAATTTAATTTTTTTATTAAAATTGTTACCTTAGGAGACAGTAAACTATTCAGGGATTTAAGGAAAAATATAAAAAAAATACCTATAGAGCAAAATTTTTAAGTACGGAACCCCAAACCATAATGTAGGGTAAAAATCAGGGAGAAATAATGAAAAAATGGCTCTGGTGCTAGTTTTTAGGCCGCAGAAGGTCTAAATTTAATTTTTTTTATTAAAATTGTTACCTTAGGAGACAGTAAACTATTCAGGGATTTAAGGAAAAATATAAAAAAAATACCTATAGAGCAAAATTTTTAAGTACGGAACCCCAAACCATAATGTAGGGTAAAAATCAGGGAGAAATAATGAAAAAATGGCTCTGGTGCTAGTTTTTAGGCCGCAGAAGGTCTAAATTTAATTTTTTTTATTAAAATTGTTACCTTAGGAGACAGTAAACTATTCAGGGATTTAAGGAAAAATATAAAAAAAATACCTATAGAGCAAAATTTTTAAGTACGGAACCCCAAACCATAATGTAGGGTAAAAATCAGGGAGAAATAATGAAAAAATGGCTCTGGTGCTAGTTTTTAGGCCGCAGAAGGTCTAAATTTAATTTTTTTTATTAAAATTGTTACCTTAGGAGACAGTAAACTATTCAGGGATTTAAGGAAAAATATAAAAAAAATACCTATAGAGCAAAATTTTTAAGTACGGAACCCCAAACCATAATGTAGGGTAAAAATCAGGGAGAAATAATGAAAAAATGGCTCGGTGCTAGTTTTTAGGCCGCAGAAGGTCTAAATTTAATTTTTTTATTAAAATTGTTACCTTAGGAGACAGTAAACTATTCAGGGATTTAAGGAAAAATATAAAAAAAATACCTATAGAGCAAAATTTTTAAGTACGGAACCCCAAACCATAATGTAGGGTTAAAATCAGGGAGAAATAATGAAAAAATGGCTCTGGTGCTAGGTTTTAGGCCACAGAAGGTCTAAATTTAATTTTTTTATTAAAATTGTTACCTTAGGAGACAGTAAACTATTCAGGGATTTAAGGAAAAATATAAAAAAAATACCTATAGAGCAAAATTTTTAAGTACGGAACCCCAAACCATAATGTAGGGTAAAAATCAGGGAGAAATAATGAAAAAATGGCTCTGGTGCTAGTTTTTAGGCCGCAGAAGGTCTAAATTTAATTTTTTTTATTAAAATTGTTACCTTAGGAGACAGTAAACTATTCAGGGATTTAAGGAAAAATATAAAAAAAATACCTATAGAGCAAAATTTTTAAGTACGGAACCCCAAACCATAATGTAGGGTAAAAATCAGGGAGAAATAATGAAAAAATGGCTCTGGTGCTAGTTTTTAGGCCGCAGAAGGTCTAAATTTAATTTTTTTTATTAAAATTGTTACCTTAGGAGACAGTAAACTATTCAGGGATTTAAGGAAAAATATAAAAAAATACCTATAGAGCAAAATTTTTAAGTACGGAACCCCAAACCATAATGTAGGGTAAAAATCAGGGAGAAATAATGAAAAAATGGCTCTGGTGCTAGGTTTTAGGCCACAGAAGGTCTAAATTTAATTTTTTTATTAAAATTGTTACCTTAGGAGACAGTAAACTATTCAGGGATTTAAGGAAAAATATAAAAAAAATACCTATATAGCAAAATTTTTAAGTACGGAACCCCAAACCGTAATGTAGGGCTAAAATCAGGGAGAAATAATGAAAAAATGGCTCTGGTGCTAGTTTTTAGGCCGCAGAAGGTCTAAATTTAATTTTTTTATTAAAATTGTTACCTTAGGAGACAGTAAACTATTCAGGGATTTAAGGAAAAATATAAAAAAAATACCTATAGAGCAAAATTTTTAAGTACGGAACCCCAAACCGTAATGTAGGGTAAAAATCAGGGAGAAATAATGAAAAAATGGCTCTGGTGCTAGTTTTTAGGCCGCAGAAGGTCTAAATTTAATTTTTTTATTAAAATTGTTACCTTAGGAGACAGTAAACTATTCAGGGATTTAAGGAAAAATATAAAAAAAATACCTATAGAGCAAAATTTTTAAGTACGGAACCCCAAACCATAATGTAGGGTAAAAATCAGGGAGAAATAATGAAAAAATGGCTCTGGTGCTAGGTTTTAGGCCGCAGAATGTCTAAATTTAATTTTTTTATTAAAATTGTTACCTTAGAAGACAGTAAACTATTCAGGGATTTAAGGAAAAATATAAAAAAAATACCTATAGAGCAAAATTTTTAAGTACGGAACCCCAAACCGTAATGTAGGGTTAAAATCAGGGAGAAATAATGAAAAAATTGCTCTGGTGCTAGTTTTTAGGCCGCAAAAGGTCTAAATTTAATTGTTTTATTAAAATTGTTACCTAAGGAGACAGTAAACTATTCAGGGATTTAAGGAAAAATATAAAAAAAATACCTATAGAGCAAAATTTTTAAGTACGGAACCCCAAACCATAATGTAGGGTAAAAATCAGGGAGAAATAATGAAAAAATGGCTCTGGTGCTAGTTTTTAGGCCGCAGAAGGTCTAAATTTAATTTTTTTATTAAAATTGTTACCTTAGGAGACAGTAAACTATTCAGGGATTTAAGGAAAAATATAAAAAAAATACCTATAGAGCAAAATTTTTAAGTACGGAACCCCAAACCGTAATGTAGGGTAAAAATCAGGGAGAAATAATGAAAAAATTGCTCTGGTGCTAGTTTTTAAGCCGCAGAAGGTCTAAATTTAATTTTTTTATTAAAATTGTTACCTTAGGAGACAGTAAACTATTCAGGGATTTAAGGAAAAATATAAAAAAAATACCTATAGAGCAAAATTTTTAAGTACGGAACCCCAAACCGTAATGTAGGGTTAAAATCAGGGAGAAATAATGAAAAAATTGCTCTGGTGCTAGTTTTTAGGCCGCAAAAGGTCTAAATTTAATTGTTTTATTAAAATTGTTACCTTAGGAGACAGTAAACTATTCAGGGATTTAAGGAAAAATATAAAAAAAATACCTATAGAGCAAAATTTTTAGGTACGGAACCCCAAACCATAATGTAGGGTAAAAATCAGGGAGAAATAATGAAAAAATGGCTCTGGTGCTAGTTTTTAGGCCGCAGAAGGTCTAAATTTAATTTTTTTATTAAAATTGTTACCTTAGGAGACAGTAAACTATTCAGGGATTTAAGGAAAAATATAAAAAAAATACCTATAGAGCAAAATTTTTAAGTACGGAACCCCAAACCGTAATGTAGGGTAAAAATCAGGGAGAAATAATGAAAAAATTGCTCTGGTGCTAGTTTTTAAGCCGCAGAAGGTCTAAATTTAATTTTTTTATTAAAATTGTTACCTTAGGAGACAGTAAACTATTCAGGGATTTAAGGAAAAATATAAAAAAAATACCTATAGAGCAAAATTTTTAAGTACGGAACCCCAAACCATAATGTAGGGTAAACATCAGGGAGAAATAATGAAAAAATGGCTCTGGTGCTAGTTTTAGGCCGCAGAAGGTCTAAATTTAATTTTTTTATTAAAATTGTTACCTTAGGAGACAGTAAACTATTCAGGGATTTAAGGAAAAATATAAAAAAAATACCTATAGAGCAAAATTTTTAAGTACGGAACCCCAAACCATAATGTAGGGTAAAAATCAGGGAGAAATAATGAAAAAATTGCTCTGGTGCTAGTTTTTAGGCCGCAAAAGGTCTAAATTTAATTGTTTTATTAAAATTGTTACCTTAGGAGACAGTAAACTATTCAGGGATTTAAGGAAAAATATAAAAAAAATACCTATAGAGCAAAATTTTTAAGTACGGAACCCCAAACCGTAATGTAGGGTTAAAATCAGGGAGAAATAATGAAAAAATTGCTCTGGTGCTAGTTTTTAGGCCGCAAAAGGTCTAAATTTAATTTTTTTATTAAAATTGTTACCTTAGGAGACAGTAAACTATTCAGGGATTTAAGGAAAAATATAAAAAAAATACCTATAGAGCAAAATTTTTAAGTACGGAACCCCAAACCATAATGTAGGGTAAAAATCAGGGAGAAATAATGAAAAAATTGCTCTGGTGCTAGTTTTTAGGCCGCAAAAGGTCTAAATTTAATTGTTTTATTAAAATTGTTACCTTAGGAGACAGTAAACTATTCAGGGATTTAAGGAAAAATATAAAAAAAATACCTATAGAGCAAAATTTTTAAGTACGGAACCCCAAACCGTAATGTAGGGTTAAAATCAGGGAGAAATAATGAAAAAATTGCTCTGGTGCTAGTTTTTAGGCCGCAAAAGGTCTAAATTTAATTGTTTTATTAAAATTGTTACCTTAGGAGACAGTAAACTATTCAGGGATTTAAGGAAAAATATAAAAAAAATACCTATAGAGCAAAATTTTTAAGTACGGAACCCCAAACCGTAATGTAGGGTAAAAATCAGGGAGAAATAATGAAAAAATTGCTCTGGTGCTAGGTTTTAGGCCACAGAAGGTCTAAATTTAATTTTTTTATTAAAATTGTTACCTTAGGAGACAGTAAACTATTCAGGGATTTAAGGAAAAATATAAAAAAAATACCTATAGAGCAAAATTTTTAAGTACGGAACCCCAAACCGTAATGTAGGGTAAAAATCAGGGAGAAATAATGAAAAAATTGCTCTGGTGCTAGTTTTTAAGCCGCAGAAGGTCAAAATTTAATTTTTTTATTAAAATTGTTACCTTAGGAGACAGTAAACTATTCAGGGATTTAAGGAAAAATATAAAAAAAATACCTATAGAGCAAAATTTTTAAGTACGGAACCCCAAACCATAATGTAGGGTAAAAATCAGGGAGAAATAATGAAAAAATGGCTCTGGTGCTAGTTTTTAGGCCGCAGAAGGTCTAAATTTAATTTTTTTATTAAAATTGTTACCTTAGGAGACAGTAAACTATTCAGGGATTTAAGGAAAAATATAAAAAAAATACCTATAGAGCAAAATTTTTAAGTACGGAACCCCAAACCATAATGTAGGGTAAAAATCAGGGAGAAATAATGAAAAAATGGCTCTGGTGCTAGTTTTTAGGCCGCAGAAGGTCTAAATTTAATTTCTTTATTAAAATTGTTACCTTAGGAGACAGTAAACTATTCAGGGATTTAAGGAAAAATATAAAAGAAATACCTATAGAGCAAAATTTTGAAGTACGGAACCCCAAACCATAATGTAGGGTAAAAATCAGGGAGAAATAATGAAAAAATTGCTCTGGTGCTAGTTTTTAGGCCGCAGAAGGTCTAAATTTAATTTTTTTATTAAAATTGTTACCTTAGGAGACAGTAAACTATTCAGGGATTTAAGGAAAAATATAAAAAAAATACCTATAGAGCAAAATTTTTAAGTACGGAACCCCAAACCATAATGTAGGGTAAAAATCAGGGAGAAATAATGAAAAAATGGCTCTGGTGCTAGTTTTTAGGCCGCAGAAGGTCTAAATTTAATTTTTTTATTAAAATTGTTACCTTAGGAGACAGTAAACTATTCAGGGATTTAAGGAAAAATATAAAAAAAATACCTATAGAGCAAAATTTTTAAGTACGGAACCCCAAACCATAATGTAGGGTAAAAATCAGGGAGAAATAATGAAAAAATGGCTCTGGTGCTAGTTTTTAGGCCGCAGAAGGTCTAAATTTAATTTTTTTATTAAAATTGTTACCTTAGGAGACAGTAAACTATTCAGGGATTTAAGGAAAAATATAAAAGAAATACCTATAGAGCAAAATTTTGAAGTACGGAACCCCAAACCATAATGTAGGGTAAAAATCAGGGAGAAATAATGAAAAAATTGCTCTGGTGCTAGTTTTTAGGCCGCAAAAGGTCTAAATTTAATTGTTTTATTAAAATTGTTACCTTAGGAGACAGTAAACTATTCAGGGATTTAAGGAAAAATATAAAAAAAATACCTATAGAGCAAAATTTTTAAGTACGGAACCCCAAACCGTAATGTAGGGTTAAAATCAGGGAGAAATAATGAAAAAATTGCTCTGGTGCTAGTTTTTAGGCCGCAAAAGGTCTAAATTTAATGGTTTTCTTAAAATTGTTACCTTAGGAGACAGTAAACTATTCAGGGATTTAAGGAAAAATATAAAAAAAATACCTATAGAGCAAAATTTTTAAGTACGGAACCCCAAACCGTAATGTAGGGTATAAATCAGGGAGAAATAATGAAAAAATGGCTCTGGTGCTAGTTTTTAGGCCGCAGAAGGTCTAAATTTAATTTTTTTATTAAAATTGTTACCTTAGGAGACAGTAAACTATTCAGGGATTTAAGGAAAAATATAAAAAAAATACCTATAGAGCAAAATTTTTAAGTACGGAACCCCAAACCGTAATGTAGGGTTAAAATCAGGGAGAAATAATGAAAAAATTGCTCTGGTGCTAGTTTTTAGGCCGCAAAAGGTCTAAATTTAATTGTTTTATTAAAATTGTTACCTTAGGAGACAGTAAACTATTCAGGGATTTAAGGAAAAATATAAAAAAAATACCTATAGAGCAAAATTTTTAAGTACGGAACCCCAAACCGTAATGTAGGGTATAAATCAGGGAGAAATAATGAAAAAATTGCTCTGGTGCTAGTTTTTAAGCCGCAGAAGGTCTAAATTTAATTTTTTTATTAAAATTGTTACCTTAGGAGACAGTAAACTATTCAGGGATTTAAGGAAAAATATAAAAAAAATACCTATAGAGCAAAATTTTTAAGTACGGAACCCCAAACCATAATGTAGGGTAAAAATCAGGGAGAAATAATGAAAAAATGGCTCTGGTGCTAGTTTTTAGGCCGCAGAAGGTCTAAATTTAATTTTTTTATTAAAATTTTTACCTTAGGAGACAGTAAACTATTCAGGGATTTAAGGCAAAATATAAAAAAAATACCTATAGAGCAAAATTTTTAAGTACGGAACCCCAAACCGTAATGTAGGGTTAAAATCAGGGAGAAATAATGAAAAAATGGCTCTGGTGCTAGTTTTTAGGCCGCAGAAGGTCTAAATTTAATTTTTTTATTAAAATTGTTACCTTAGGAGACAGTAAACTATTCAGGGATTTAAGGAAAAATATAAAAAAAATACCTATAGAGCAAAATTTTTAAGTACGGAACCCCAAACCATAATGTAGGGTAAAAATCAGGGAGAAATAATGAAAAAATGGCTCTGGTGCTAGTTTTTAGGCCGCAGAAGGTCTAAATTTAATTTCTTTATTAAAATTGTTACCTTAGGAGACAGTAAACTATTCAGGGATTTAAGGAAAAATATAAAAGAAATACCTATAGAGCAAAATTTTGAAGTACGGAACCCCAAACCATAATGTAGGGTAAAAATCAGGGAGAAATAATGAAAAAATTGCTCTGGTGCTAGTTTTTAGGCCGCAGAAGGTCTAAATTTAATTTTTTTATTAAAATTGTTACCTTAGGAGACAGTAAACTATTCAGGGATTTAAGGAAAAATATAAAAAAAATACCTATAGAGCAAAATTTTTAAGTACGGAACCCCAAACCATAATGTAGGGTAAAAATCAGGGAGAAATAATGAAAAAATGGCTCTGGTGCTAGTTTTTAGGCCGCAGAAGGTCTAAATTTAATTTTTTTATTAAAATTGTTACCTTAGGAGACAGTAAACTATTCAGGGATTTAAGGAAAAATATAAAAAAAATACCTATAGAGCAAAATTTTTAAGTACGGAACCCCAAACCATAATGTAGGGTAAAAATCAGGGAGAAATAATGAAAAAATGGCTCTGGTGCTAGTTTTTAGGCCGCAGAAGGTCTAAATTTAATTTTTTTATTAAAATTGTTACCTTAGGAGACAGTAAACTATTCAGGGATTTAAGGAAAAATATAAAAGAAATACCTATAGAGCAAAATTTTGAAGTACGGAACCCCAAACCATAATGTAGGGTAAAAATCAGGGAGAAATAATGAAAAAATTGCTCTGGTGCTAGTTTTTAGGCCGCAAAAGGTCTAAATTTAATTGTTTTATTAAAATTGTTACCTTAGGAGACAGTAAACTATTCAGGGATTTAAGGAAAAATATAAAAAAAATACCTATAGAGCAAAATTTTTAAGTACGGAACCCCAAACCGTAATGTAGGGTTAAAATCAGGGAGAAATAATGAAAAAATTGCTCTGGTGCTAGTTTTTAGGCCGCAAAAGGTCTAAATTTAATGGTTTTCTTAAAATTGTTACCTTAGGAGACAGTAAACTATTCAGGGATTTAAGGAAAAATATAAAAAAAATACCTATAGAGCAAAATTTTTAAGTACGGAACCCCAAACCGTAATGTAGGGTATAAATCAGGGAGAAATAATGAAAAAATGGCTCTGGTGCTAGTTTTTAGGCCGCAGAAGGTCTAAATTTAATTTTTTTATTAAAATTGTTACCTTAGGAGACAGTAAACTATTCAGGGATTTAAGGAAAAATATAAAAAAAATACCTATAGAGCAAAATTTTTAAGTACGGAACCCCAAACCGTAATGTAGGGTTAAAATCAGGGAGAAATAATGAAAAAATTGCTCTGGTGCTAGTTTTTAGGCCGCAAAAGGTCTAAATTTAATTGTTTTATTAAAATTGTTACCTTAGGAGACAGTAAACTATTCAGGGATTTAAGGAAAAATATAAAAAAAATACCTATAGAGCAAAATTTTTAAGTACGGAACCCCAAACCGTAATGTAGGGTATAAATCAGGGAGAAATAATGAAAAAATTGCTCTGGTGCTAGTTTTTAAGCCGCAGAAGGTCTAAATTTAATTTTTTTATTAAAATTGTTACCTTAGGAGACAGTAAACTATTCAGGGATTTAAGGAAAAATATAAAAAAAATACCTATATAGCAAAATTTTTAAGTACGGAACCCCAAACCATAATGTAGGGTAAAAATCAGGGAGAAATAATGAAAAAATGGCTCTGGTGCTAGTTTTTAGGCCGCAGAAGGTCTAAATTTAATTTTTTTATTAAAATTGTTACCTTAGGAGACAGTAAACTATTCAGGGATTTAAGGAAAAATATAAAAAAAATACCTATAGAGCAAAATTTTTAAGTACGGAACCCCAAACCATAATGTAGGGTAAAAATCAGGGAGAAATAATGAAAAAATTGCTCTGGTGCTAGTTTTTAGGCCGCAAAAGGTCTAAATTTAATTGTTTTATTAAAATTGTTACCTAAGGAGACAGTAAACTATTCAGGGATTTAAGGAAAAATATAAAAAAAATACCTATAGAGCAAAATTTTTAAGTACGGAACCCCAAACCATAATGTAGGGTAAAAATCAGGGAGAAATAATGAAAAAATGGCTCTGGTGCTAGTTTTTAGGCCGCAGAAGGTCTAAATTTAATTTTTTTATTAAAATTGTTACCTTAGGAGACAGTAAACTATTCAGGGATTTAAGGAAAAATATAAAAAAAATACCTATAGAGCAAAATTTTTAAGTACGGAACCCCAAACCGTAATGTAGGGTAAAAATCAGGGAGAAATAATGAAAAAATTGCTCTGGTGCTAGTTTTTAAGCCGCAGAAGGTCTAAATTTAATTTTTTTATTAAAATTGTTACCTTAGGAGACAGTAAACTATTCAGGGATTTAAGGAAAAATATAAAAAAAATACCTATAGAGCAAAATTTTTAAGTACGGAACCCCAAACCGTAATGTAGGGTTAAAATCAGGGAGAAATAATGAAAAAATTGCTCTGGTGCTAGTTTTTAGGCCGCAAAAGGTCTAAATTTAATTGTTTTATTAAAATTGTTACCTTAGGAGACAGTAAACTATTCAGGGATTTAAGGAAAAATATAAAAAAAATACCTATAGAGCAAAATTTTTAGGTACGGAACCCCAAACCATAATGTAGGGTAAAAATCAGGGAGAAATAATGAAAAAATGGCTCTGGTGCTAGTTTTTAGGCCGCAGAAGGTCTAAATTTAATTTTTTTATTAAAATTGTTACCTTAGGAGACAGTAAACTATTCAGGGATTTAAGGAAAAATATAAAAAAAATACCTATAGAGCAAAATTTTTAAGTACGGAACTCCAAACCGTAATGTAGGGTAAAAATCAGGGAGAAATAATGAAAAAATTGCTCTGGTGCTAGTTTTTAAGCCGCAGAAGGTCTAAATTTAATTTTTTTATTAAAATTGTTACCTTAGGAGACAGTAAACTATTCAGGGATTTAAGGAAAAATATAAAAAAAATACCTATAGAGCAAAATTTTTAAGTACGGAACCCCAAACCATAATGTAGGGTAAACATCAGGGAGAAATAATGAAAAAATGGCTCTGGTGCTAGTTTTTAGGCCGCAGAAGGTCTAAATTTAATTTTTTTATTAAAATTGTTACCTTAGGAGACAGTAAACTATTCAGGGATTTAAGGAAAAATATAAAAAAAATACCTATAGAGCAAAATTTTTAAGTACGGAACCCCAAACCATAATGTAGGGTAAAAATCAGGGAGAAATAATGAAAAAATTGCTCTGGTGCTAGTTTTTAGGCCGCAAAAGGTCTAAATTTAATTGTTTTATTAAAATTGTTACCTTAGGAGACAGTAAACTATTCAGGGATTTAAGGAAAAATATAAAAAAAATACCTATAGAGCAAAATTTTTAAGTACGGAACCCCAAACCGTAATGTAGGGTTAAAATCAGGGAGAAATAATGAAAAAATTGCTCTGGTGCTAGTTTTTAGGCCGCAAAAGGTCTAAATTTAATTTTTTTATTAAAATTGTTACCTTGGGAGACAGTAAACTATTCAGGGATTTAAGGAAAAATATAAAAAAAATACCTATAGAGCAAAATTTTTAAGTACGGAACCCCAAACCATAATGTAGGGTAAAAATCAGGGAGAAATAATGAAAAAATTGCTCTGGTGCTAGTTTTTAGGCCGCAAAAGGTCTAAATTTAATTGTTTTATTAAAATTGTTACCTTAGGAGACAGTAAACTATTCAGGGATTTAAGGAAAAATATAAAAAAAATACCTATAGAGCAAAATTTTTAAGTACGGAACCCCAAACCGTAATGTAGGGTTAAAATCAGGGAGAAATAATGAAAAAATTGCTCTGGTGCTAGTTTTTAGGCCGCAAAAGGTCTAAATTTAATTGTTTTATTAAAATTGTTACCTTAGGAGACAGTAAACTATTCAGGGATTTAAGGAAAAATATAAAAAAAATACCTATAGAGCAAAATTTTTAAGTACGGAACCCCAAACCGTAATGTAGGGTAAAAATCAGGGAGAAATAATGAAAAAATTGCTCTGGTGCTAGGTTTTAGGCCACAGAAGGTCTAAATTTAATTTTTTTATTAAAATTGTTACCTTAGGAGACAGTAAACTATTCAGGGATTTAAGGAAAAATATAAAAAAAATACCTATAGAGCAAAATTTTTAAGTACGGAACCCCAAACCGTAATGTAGGGTAAAAATCAGGGAGAAATAATGAAAAAATTGCTCTGGTGCTAGTTTTTAAGCCGCAGAAGGTCAAAATTTAATTTTTTTATTAAAATTGTTACCTTAGGAGACAGTAAACTATTCAGGGATTTAAGGAAAAATATAAAAAAAATACCTATAGAGCAAAATTTTTAAGTACGGAACCCCAAACCATAATGTAGGGTAAAAATCAGGGAGAAATAATGAAAAAATGGCTCTGGTGCTAGTTTTTAGGCCGCAGAAGGTCTAAATTTAATTTTTTTATTAAAATTGTTACCTTAGGAGACAGTAAACTATTCAGGGATTTAAGGAAAAATATAAAAAAAATACCTATAGAGCAAAATTTTTAAGTACGGAACCCCAAACCATAATGTAGGGTAAAAATCAGGGAGAAATAATGAAAAAATGGCTCTGGTGCTAGTTTTTAGGCCGCAGAAGGTCTAAATTTAATTTCTTTATTAAAATTGTTACCTTAGGAGACAGTAAACTATTCAGGGATTTAAGGAAAAATATAAAAGAAATACCTATAGAGCAAAATTTTTAAGTACGGAACCCCAAACCATAATGTAGGGTAAAAATCAGGGAGAAATAATGAAAAAATGGCTCTGGTGCTAGTTTTTAGGCCGCAGAAGGTCTAAATTTAATTTTTTTATTAAAATTGTTACCTTAGGAGACAGTAAACTATTCAGGGATTTAAGGAAAAATATAAAAAAAATACCTATAGAGCAAAATTTTTAAGTACGGAACCCCAAACCGTAATGTAGGGTAAAAATCAGGGAGAAATAATGAAAAAATTGCTCTGGTGCTAGTTTTTAAGCCGCAGAAGGTCTAAATTTAATTTTTTTATTAAAATTGTTACCTTAGGAGACAGTAAACTATTCAGGGATTTAAGGAAAAATATAAAAAAAATACCTATAGAGCAAAATTTTTAAGTACGGAACCCCAAACCGTAATGTAGGGTTAAAATCAGGGAGAAATAATGAAAAAATTGCTCTGGTGCTAGTTTTTAGGCCGCAAAAGGTCTAAATTTAATTGTTTTATTAAAATTGTTACCTTAGGAGACAGTAAACTATTCAGGGATTTAAGGAAAAATATAAAAAAAATACCTATAGAGCAAAATTTTTAGGTACGGAACCCCAAACCATAATGTAGGGTAAAAATCAGGGAGAAATAATGAAAAAATGGCTCTGGTGCTAGTTTTTAGGCCGCAGAAGGTCTAAATTTAATTTTTTTATTAAAATTGTTACCTTAGGAGACAGTAAACTATTCAGGGATTTAAGGAAAAATATAAAAAAAATACCTATAGAGCAAAATTTTTAAGTACGGAACTCCAAACCGTAATGTAGGGTAAAAATCAGGGAGAAATAATGAAAAAATTGCTCTGGTGCTAGTTTTTAAGCCGCAGAAGGTCTAAATTTAATTTTTTTATTAAAATTGTTACCTTAGGAGACAGTAAACTATTCAGGGATTTAAGGAAAAATATAAAAAAAATACCTATAGAGCAAAATTTTTAAGTACGGAACCCCAAACCATAATGTAGGGTAAACATCAGGGAGAAATAATGAAAAAATGGCTCTGGTGCTAGTTTTTAGGCCGCAGAAGGTCTAAATTTAATTTTTTTATTAAAATTGTTACCTTAGGAGACAGTAAACTATTCAGGGATTTAAGGAAAAATATAAAAAAAATACCTATAGAGCAAAATTTTTAAGTACGGAACCCCAAACCATAATGTAGGGTAAAAATCAGGGAGAAATAATGAAAAAATTGCTCTGGTGCTAGTTTTTAGGCCGCAAAAGGTCTAAATTTAATTGTTTTATTAAAATTGTTACCTTAGGAGACAGTAAACTATTCAGGGATTTAAGGAAAAATATAAAAAAAATACCTATAGAGCAAAATTTTTAAGTACGGAACCCCAAACCGTAATGTAGGGTTAAAATCAGGGAGAAATAATGAAAAAATTGCTCTGGTGCTAGTTTTTAGGCCGCAAAAGGTCTAAATTTAATTTTTTTATTAAAATTGTTACCTTGGGAGACAGTAAACTATTCAGGGATTTAAGGAAAAATATAAAAAAAATACCTATAGAGCAAAATTTTTAAGTACGGAACCCCAAACCATAATGTAGGGTAAAAATCAGGGAGAAATAATGAAAAAATTGCTCTGGTGCTAGTTTTTAGGCCGCAAAAGGTCTAAATTTAATTGTTTTATTAAAATTGTTACCTTAGGAGACAGTAAACTATTCAGGGATTTAAGGAAAAATATAAAAAAAATACCTATAGAGCAAAATTTTTAAGTACGGAACCCCAAACCGTAATGTAGGGTTAAAATCAGGGAGAAATAATGAAAAAATTGCTCTGGTGCTAGTTTTTAGGCCGCAAAAGGTCTAAATTTAATTGTTTTATTAAAATTGTTACCTTAGGAGACAGTAAACTATTCAGGGATTTAAGGAAAAATATAAAAAAAATACCTATAGAGCAAAATTTTTAAGTACGGAACCCCAAACCGTAATGTAGGGTAAAAATCAGGGAGAAATAATGAAAAAATTGCTCTGGTGCTAGGTTTTAGGCCACAGAAGGTCTAAATTTAATTTTTTTATTAAAATTGTTACCTTAGGAGACAGTAAACTATTCAGGGATTTAAGGAAAAATATAAAAAAAATACCTATAGAGCAAAATTTTTAAGTACGGAACCCCAAACCGTAATGTAGGGTAAAAATCAGGGAGAAATAATGAAAAAATTGCTCTGGTGCTAGTTTTTAAGCCGCAGAAGGTCAAAATTTAATTTTTTTATTAAAATTGTTACCTTAGGAGACAGTAAACTATTCAGGGATTTAAGGAAAAATATAAAAAAAATACCTATAGAGCAAAATTTTTAAGTACGGAACCCCAAACCATAATGTAGGGTAAAAATCAGGGAGAAATAATGAAAAAATGGCTCTGGTGCTAGTTTTTAGGCCGCAGAAGGTCTAAATTTAATTTTTTTATTAAAATTGTTACCTTAGGAGACAGTAAACTATTCAGGGATTTAAGGAAAAATATAAAAAAAATACCTATAGAGCAAAATTTTTAAGTACGGAACCCCAAACCATAATGTAGGGTAAAAATCAGGGAGAAATAATGAAAAAATGGCTCTGGTGCTAGTTTTTAGGCCGCAGAAGGTCTAAATTTAATTTCTTTATTAAAATTGTTACCTTAGGAGACAGTAAACTATTCAGGGATTTAAGGAAAAATATAAAAGAAATACCTATAGAGCAAAATTTTGAAGTACGGAACCCCAAACCATAATGTAGGGTAAAAATCAGGGAGAAATAATGAAAAAATTGCTCTGGTGCTAGTTTTTAGGCCGCAGAAGGTCTAAATTTAATTTTTTTATTAAAATTGTTACCTTAGGAGACAGTAAACTATTCAGGGATTTAAGGAAAAATATAAAAAAAATACCTATAGAGCAAAATTTTTAAGTACGGAACCCCAAACCATAATGTAGGGTAAAAATCAGGGAGAAATAATGAAAAAATGGCTCTGGTGCTAGTTTTTAGGCCGCAGAAGGTCTAAATTTAATTTTTTTATTAAAATTGTTACCTTAGGAGACAGTAAACTATTCAGGGATTTAAGGAAAAATATAAAAAAAATACCTATAGAGCAAAATTTTTAAGTACGGAACCCCAAACCATAATGTAGGGTAAAAATCAGGGAGAAATAATGAAAAAATGGCTCTGGTGCTAGTTTTTAGGCCGCAGAAGGTCTAAATTTAATTTTTTTATTAAAATTGTTACCTTAGGAGACAGTAAACTATTCAGGGATTTAAGGAAAAATATAAAAGAAATACCTATAGAGCAAAATTTTGAAGTACGGAACCCCAAACCATAATGTAGGGTAAAAATCAGGGAGAAATAATGAAAAAATTGCTCTGGTGCTAGTTTTTAGGCCGCAAAAGGTCTAAATTTAATTGTTTTATTAAAATTGTTACCTTAGGAGACAGTAAACTATTCAGGGATTTAAGGAAAAATATAAAAAAAATACCTATAGAGCAAAATTTTTAAGTACGGAACCCCAAACCGTAATGTAGGGTTAAAATCAGGGAGAAATAATGAAAAAATTGCTCTGGTGCTAGTTTTTAGGCCGCAAAAGGTCTAAATTTAATGGTTTTCTTAAAATTGTTACCTTAGGAGACAGTAAACTATTCAGGGATTTAAGGAAAAATATAAAAAAAATACCTATAGAGCAAAATTTTTAAGTACGGAACCCCAAACCGTAATGTAGGGTATAAATCAGGGAGAAATAATGAAAAAATGGCTCTGGTGCTAGTTTTTAGGCCGCAGAAGGTCTAAATTTAATTTTTTTATTAAAATTGTTACCTTAGGAGACAGTAAACTATTCAGGGATTTAAGGAAAAATATAAAAAAAATACCTATAGAGCAAAATTTTTAAGTACGGAACCCCAAACCGTAATGTAGGGTTAAAATCAGGGAGAAATAATGAAAAAATTGCTCTGGTGCTAGTTTTTAGGCCGCAAAAGGTCTAAATTTAATTGTTTTATTAAAATTGTTACCTTAGGAGACAGTAAACTATTCAGGGATTTAAGGGAAAATATAAAAAAAATACCTATAGAGCAAAATTTTTAAGTACGGAACCCCAAACCGTAATGTAGGGTATAAATCAGGGAGAAATAATGAAAAAATTGCTCTGGTGCTAGTTTTTAAGCCGCAGAAGGTCTAAATTTAATTTTTTTATTAAAATTGTTACCTTAGGAGACAGTAAACTATTCAGGGATTTAAGGAAAAATATAAAAAAAATACCTATAGAGCAAAATTTTTAAGTACGGAACCCCAAACCATAATGTAGGGTAAAAATCAGGGAGAAATAATGAAAAAATGGCTCTGGTGCTAGTTTTTAGGCCGCAGAAGGTCTAAATTTAATTTTTTTATTAAAATTTTTACCTTAGGAGACAGTAAACTATTCAGGGATTTAAGGCAAAATATAAAAAAAATACCTATAGAGCAAAATTTTTAAGTACGGAACCCCAAACCATAATGTAGGGTAAAAATCAGGGAGAAATAATGAAAAAATGGCTCTGGTGCTAGGTTTTAGGCCACAGAAGGTCTAAATTTAATTTTTTTATTAAAATTGTTACCTTAGGAGACTGTAAACTATTCAGGGATTTAAGGAAAAATATAAAAAAAATACCTATAGAGCAAAATTTTTAAGTACGGAACCCCAAACCGTAATGTAGGGTTAAAATCAGGGAGAAATAATGAAAACATTGCTCTGGTGCTAGTTTTTAGGCCGCAAAAGGTCTAAATTTAATTGTTTTATTAAAATTGTTACCTTAGGAGACAGTAAACTATTCAGGGATTTAAGGAAAAATATAAAAAAAATACCTATAGAGCAAAATTTTTAAGTACGGAACCCCAAACCGTAATGTAGGGTAAAAATCAGGGAGAAATAATGAAAAAATTGCTCTGGTGCTAGGTTTTAGGCCACAGAAGGTCTAAATTTAATTTTTTTATTAAAATTGTTACCTTAGGAGACAGTAAACTATTCAGGGATTTAAGGAAAAATATAAAAAAAATACCTATAGAGCAAAATTTTTAAGTACGGAACCCCAAACCATAATGTAGGGTAAAAATCAGGGAGAAATAATGAAAAAATGGCTCTGGTGCTAGTTTTTAGGCCGCAGAAGGTCTAAATTTAATTTTTTTATTAAAATTGTTACCTTAGGAGACAGTAAACTATTCAGGGATTTAAGGAAAAATATAAAAGAAATACCTATAGAGCAAAATTTTGAAGTACGGAACCCCAAACCATAATGTAGGGTAAAAATCAGGGAGAAATAATGAAAAAATTGCTCTGGTGCTAGTTTTTAGGCCGCAAAAGGTCTAAATTTAATTGTTTTATTAAAATTGTTACCTTAGGAGACAGTAAACTATTCAGGGATTTAAGGAAAAATATAAAAAAAATACCTATAGAGCAAAATTTTTAAGTACGGAACCCCAAACCGTAATGTAGGGTTAAAATCAGGGAGAAATAATGAAAAAATTGCTCTGGTGCTAGTTTTTAGGCCGCAAAAGGTCTAAATTTAATGGTTTTCTTAAAATTGTTACCTTAGGAGACAGTAAACTATTCAGGGATTTAAGGAAAAATATAAAAAAAATACCTATAGAGCAAAATTTTTAAGTACGGAACCCCAAACCGTAATGTAGGGTATAAATCAGGGAGAAATAATGAAAAAATGGCTCTGGTGCTAGTTTTTAGGCCGCAGAAGGTCTAAATTTAATTTTTTTATTAAAATTGTTACCTTAGGAGACAGTAAACTATTCAGGGATTTAAGGAAAAATATAAAAAAAATACCTATAGAGCAAAATTTTTAAGTACGGAACCCCAAACCGTAATGTAGGGTTAAAATCAGGGAGAAATAATGAAAAAATTGCTCTGGTGCTAGTTTTTAGGCCGCAAAAGGTCTAAATTTAATTGTTTTATTAAAATTGTTACCTTAGGAGACAGTAAACTATTCAGGGATTTAAGGAAAAATATAAAAAAAATACCTATAGAGCAAAATTTTTAAGTACGGAACCCCAAACCGTAATGTAGGGTATAAATCAGGGAGAAATAATGAAAAAATTGCTCTGGTGCTAGTTTTTAAGCCGCAGAAGGTCTAAATTTAATTTTTTTATTAAAATTGTTACCTTAGGAGACAGTAAACTATTCAGGGATTTAAGGAAAAATATAAAAAAAATACCTATAGAGCAAAATTTTTAAGTACGGAACCCCAAACCATAATGTAGGGTAAAAGTCAGGGAGAAATAATGAAAAAATGGCTCTGGTGCTAGTTTTTAGGCCGCAGAAGGTCTAAATTTAATTTTTTTATTAAAATTTTTACCTTAGGAGACAGTAAACTATTCAGGGATTTAAGGCAAAATATAAAAAAAATACCTATAGAGCAAAATTTTTAAGTACGGAACCCCAAACCATAATGTAGGGTAAAAATCAGGGAGAAATAATGAAAAAATGGCTCTGGTGCTAGGTTTTAGGCCACAGAAGGTCTAAATTTAATTTTTTTATTAAAATTGTTACCTTAGGAGACAGTAAACTATTCAGGGATTTAAGGAAAAATATAAAAAAAATACCTATAGAGCAAAATTTTTAAGTACGGAACCCCAAACCGTAATGTAGGGTAAAAATCAGGGAGAAATAATGAAAAAATTGCTCTGGTGCTAGGTTTTAGGCCACAGAAGGTCTAAATTTAATTTTTTTATTAAAATTGTTACCTTAGGAGACAGTAAACTATTCAGGGATTTAAGGAAAAATATAAAAAAAATACCTATAGAGCAAAATTTTTAAGTACGGAACCCCAAACCGTAATGTAGGGTTAAAATCAGGGAGAAATAATGAAAAAATTGCTCTGGTGCTAGTTTTTAGGCCGCAAAAGGTCTAAATTTAATGGTTTTCTTAAAATTGTTACCTTAGGAGACAGTAAACTATTCAGGGATTTAAGGAAAAATATAAAAAAAATACCTATAGAGAAAAATTTTTAAGTACGGAACCCCAAACCGTAATGTAGGGTATAAATCAGGGAGAAATAATGAAAAAATGGCTCTGGTGCTAGTTTTTAGGCCGCAGAAGGTCTAAATTTAATTTTTTTATTAAAATTGTTACCTTAGGAGACAGTAAACTATTCAGGGATTTAAGGAAAAATATAAAAAAAATACCTATAGAGCAAAATTTTTAAGTACGGAACCCCAAACCGTAATGTAGGGTTAAAATCAGGGAGAAATAATGAAAAAATTGCTCTGGTGCTAGTTTTTAGGCCGCAAAAGGTCTAAATTTAATTGTTTTATTAAAATTGTTACCTTAGGAGACAGTAAACTATTCAGGGATTTAAGGAAAAATATAAAAAAAATACCTATAGAGCAAAATTTTTAAGTACGGAACCCCAAACCGTAATGTAGGGTATAAATCAGGGAGAAATAATGAAAAAATTGCTCTGGTGCTAGTTTTTAAGCCGCAGAAGGTCTAAATTTAATTTTTTTATTAAAATTGTTACCTTAGGAGACAGTAAACTATTCAGGGATTTCAGGAAAAATATAAAAAAAATACCTATAGAGCAAAATTTTTAAGTACGGAACCCCAAACCATAATGTAGGGTAAAAATCAGGGAGAAATAATGAAAAAATGGCTCTGGTGCTAGTTTTTAGGCCGCAGAAGGTCTAAATTTAATTTTTTTATTAAAATTTTTACCTTAGGAGACAGTAAACTATTCAGGGATTTAAGGAAAAATATAAAAAAAATACCTATAGAGCAAAATTTTTAAGTACGGAACCCCAAACCATAATGTACGGTAAAAATCAGGGAGAAATAATGAAAAAATGGCTCTGGTGCTAGGTTATAGGCCACAGAAGGTCTAAATTTAATTTTTTTATTAAAATTGTTACCTTAGGAGACAGTAAACTATTCAGGGATTTAAGGAAAAATATAAAAAAAATACCTATAGAGCAAAATTTTTAAGTACGGAACCCCAAACCGTAATGTAGGGTTAAAATCAGGGAGAAATAATGAAAACATTGCTCTGGTGCTAGTTTTTAGGCCGCAAAAGGTCTAAATTTAATTGTTTTATTAAAATTGTTACCTTAGGAGACAGTAAACTATTCAGGGATTTAAGGAAAAATATAAAAAAAATACCTATAGAGCAAAATTTTTAAGTACGGAACCCCAAACCGTAATGTAGGGTAAAAATCAGGGAGAAATAATGAAAAAATTGCTCTGGTGCTAGGTTTTAGGCCACAGAAGGTCTAAATTTAATTTTTTTATTAAAATTGTTACCTTAGGAGACAGTAAACTATTCAGGGATTTAAGGAAAAATATAAAAAAAATACCTATAGAGCAAAATTTTTAAGTACGGAACCCCAAACCGTAATGTAGGGTTAAAATCAGGGAGAAATAATGAAAAAATTGCTCTGGTGCTAGTTTTTAGGCCGCAAAAGGTCTAAATTTAATTGTTTTATTAAAATTGTTACCTTAGGAGACAGTAAACTATTCAGGGATTTAAGGAAAAATATAAAAAAAATACCTATAGAGCAAAATTTTTAAGTACAGAACCCCAAACCGTAATGTAGGGTATAAATCAGGGAGAAATAATGAAAAAATGGCTCTGGTGCTAGGTTTTAGGCCACAGAAGGTCTAAATTTAATTTTTTTATTAAAATTGTTACCTTAGGAGACAGTAAACTATTCAGGGATTTAAGGAAAAATATAAAAAAAATACCTATAGAGCAAAATTTTTAAGTACGGAACCCCAAACCGTAATGTAGGGTATAAATCAGGGAGAAATAATGAAAAAATGGCTCTGGTGCTAGGTTTTAGGCCACAGAAGGTCTAAATTTAATTGTTTTATTAAAATTGTTACCTTAGGAGACAGTAAACTATTCAGGGATTTAAGGAAAAATATAAAAAAAATACCTATAGAGCAAAATTTTTAAGTACGGAACCCCAAACCGTAATGTAGGGTATAAATCAGGGAGAAATAATGAAAAAATGGCTCTGGTGCTAGGTTTTAGGCCACAGAAGGTCTAAATTTAATTTTTTTATTAAAATTGTTACCTTAGGAGACAGTAAACTATTCAGGGATTTAAGGAAAAATATAAAAAAAATACCTATAGAGCAAAATTTTTAAGTACGGAACCCCAAACCGTAATGTAGGGTATAAATCAGGGAGAAATAATGAAAAAATGGCTCTGGTGCTAGGTTTTAGGCCACAGAAGGTCTAAATTTAATTTTTTTATTAAAATTGTTACCTTAGGAGACAGTAAACTATTCAGGGATTTAAGGAAAAATATAAAAAAAATACCTATAGAGCAAAATTTTTAAGTACGGAACCCCAAACCGTAATGTAGGGTATAAATCAGGGAGAAATAATGAAAAAATGGCTCTGGTGCTAGTTTTTAGGCCGCAGAAGGTCTAAATTTAATTTTTTTATTAAAATTGTTACCTTAGGAGACAGTAAACTATTCAGGGATTTAAGGAAAAATATAAAAAAAATACCTATAGAGCAAAATTTTTAAGTACGGAACCCCAAACCATAATGTAGGGTAAAAATCAGGGAGAAATAATGAAAAAATGGCTCTGGTGCTAGTTTTTAGGCCGCAGAAGGTCTAAATTTAATTTTTTTATTAAAATTGTTACCTTAGGAGACAGTAAACTATTCAGGGATTTAAGGAAAAATATAAAAAAAATACCTATAGAGCAAAATTTTTAAGTACGGAACCCCAAACCATAATGTAGGGTAAAAATCAGGGAGAAATAATGAAAAAATGGCTCTGGTGCTAGTTTTTAGGCCGCAGAAGGTCTAAATTTAATTTTTTTATTAAAATTGTTACCTTAGGAGACAGTAAACTATTCAGGGATTTAAGGAAAAATATAAAAGAAATACCTATAGAGCAAAATTTTGAAGTACGGAACCCCAAACCATAATGTAGGGTAAAAATCAGGGAGAAATAATGAAAAAATTGCTCTGGTGCTAGTTTTTAGGCCGCAAAAGGTCTAAATTTAATTGTTTTATTAAAATTGTTACCTTAGGAGACAGTAAACTATTCAGGGATTTAAGGAAAAATATAAAAAAAATACCTATAGAGCAAAATTTTTAAGTACGGAACCCCAAACCGTAATGTAGGGTTAAAATCAGGGAGAAATAATGAAAAAATTGCTCTGGTGCTAGTTTTTAGGCCGCAAAAGGTCTAAATTTAATGGTTTTCTTAAAATTGTTACCTTAGGAGACAGTAAACTATTCAGGGATTTAAGGAAAAATATAAAAAAAATACCTATAGAGCAAAATTTTTAAGTACGGAACCCCAAACCGTAATGTAGGGTATAAATCAGGGAGAAATAATGAAAAAATGGCTCTGGTGCTAGTTTTTAGGCCGCAGAAGGTCTAAATTTAATTTTTTTATTAAAATTGTTACCTTAGGAGACAGTAAACTATTCAGGGATTTAAGGAAAAATATAAAAAAAATACCTATAGAGCAAAATTTTTAAGTACGGAACCCCAAACCGTAATGTAGGGTTAAAATCAGGGAGAAATAATGAAAAAATTGCTCTGGTGCTAGTTTTTAGGCCGCAAAAGGTCTAAATTTAATTGTTTTATTAAAATTGTTACCTTAGGAGACAGTAAACTATTCAGGGATTTAAGGAAAAATATAAAAAAAATACCTATAGAGCAAAATTTTTAAGTACGGAACCCCAAACCGTAATGTAGGGTATAAATCAGGGAGAAATAATGAAAAAATTGCTCTGGTGCTAGTTTTTAAGCCGCAGAAGGTCTAAATTTAATTTTTTTATTAAAATTGTTACCTTAGGAGACAGTAAACTATTCAGGGATTTAAGGAAAAATATAAAAAAAATACCTATAGAGCAAAATTTTTAAGTACGGAACCCCAAACCATAATGTAGGGTAAAAATCAGGGAGAAATAATGAAAAAATGGCTCTGGTGCTAGGTTTTAGGCCACAGAAGGTCTAAATTTAATTTTTTTATTAAAATTGTTACCTTAGGAGACAGTAAACTATTCAGGGATTTAAGGAAAAATATAAAAAAAATACCTATAGAGCAAAATTTTTAAGTACGGAACCCCAAACCGTAATGTAGGGTTAAAATCAGGGAGAAATAATGAAAACATTGCTCTGGTGCTAGTTTTTAGGCCGCAAAAGGTCTAAATTTAATTGTTTTATTAAAATTGTTACCTTAGGAGACAGTAAACTATTCAGGGATTTAAGGAAAAATATAAAAAAAATACCTATAGAGCAAAATTTTTAAGTACGGAACCCCAAACCGTAATGTAGGGTAAAAATCAGGGAGAAATAATGAAAAAATTGCTCTGGTGCTAGGTTTTAGGCCACAGAAGGTCTAAATTTAATTTTTTTATTAAAATTGTTACCTTAAGAGACAGTAAACTATTCAGGGATTTAAGGAAAAATATAAAAAAAATACCTATAGAGCAAAATTTTTAAGTACGGAACCCCAAACCGTAATGTAGGGTATAAATCAGGGAGAAATAATGAAAAAATGGCTCTGGTGCTAGTTTTTAGGCCGCAGAAGGTCTAAATTTAATTTTTTTATTAAAATTGTTACCTTAGGAGACAGTAAACTATTCAGGGATTTAAGGAAAAATATAAAAAAAATACCTATAGAGCAAAATTTTTAAGTACGGAACCCCAAACCGTAATGTAGGGTTAAAATCAGGGAGAAATAATGAAAAAATTGCTCTGGTGCTAGTTTTTAGGCCGCAAAAGGTCTAAATTTAATTGTTTTATTAAAATTGTTACCTTAGGAGACAGTAAACTATTCAGGGATTTAAGGAAAAATATAAAAAAAATACCTATAGAGCAAAATTTTTAAGTACGGAACCCCAAACCGTAATGTAGGGTATAAATCAGGGAGAAATAATGAAAAAATTGCTCTGGTGCTAGTTTTTAAGCCGCAGAAGGTCTAAATTTAATTTTTTTATTAAAATTGTTACCTTAGGAGACAGTAAACTATTCAGGGATTTAAGGAAAAATATAAAAAAAATACCTATAGAGCAAAATTTTTAAGTACGGAACCCCAAACCATAATGTAGGGTAAAAATCAGGGAGAAATAATGAAAAAATGGCTCTGGTGCTAGTTTTTAGGCCGCAGAAGGTCTAAATTTAATTTTTTTATTAAAATTTTTACCTTAGGAGACAGTAAACTATTCAGGGATTTAAGGAAAAATATAAAAAAAATACCTATAGAGCAAAATTTTTAAGTATGGAACCCCAAACCATAATGTAGGGTAAAAATCAGGGAGAAATAATGAAAAAATGGCTCTGGTGCTAGGTTTTAGGCCACAGAAGGTCTAAATTTAATTTTTTTATTAAAATTGTTACCTTAGGAGACAGTAAACTATTCAGGGATTTAAGGAAAAATATAAAAAAAATACCTATAGAGCAAAATTTTTAAGTACGGAACCCCAAACCGTAATGTAGGGTTAAAATCAGGGAGAAATAATGAAAACATTGCTCTGGTGCTAGTTTTTAGGCCGCAAAAGGTCTAAATTTAATTGTTTTATTAAAATTGTTACCTTAGGAGACAGTAAACTATTCAGGGATTTAAGGAAAAATATAAAAAAAATACCTATAGAGCAAAATTTTTAAGTACGGAACCCCAAACCGTAATGTAGGGTAAAAATCAGGGAGAAATAATGAAAAAATTGCTCTGGTGCTAGGTTTTAGGCCACAGAAGGTCTAAATTTAATTTTTTTATTAAAATTGTTACCTTAGGAGACAGTAAACTATTCAGGGATTTAAGGAAAAATATAAAAAAAATACCTATAGAGCAAAATTTTTAAGTACGGAACCCCAAACCGTAATGTAGGGTTAAAATCAGGGAGAAATAATGAAAAAATTGCTCTGGTGCTAGTTTTTAGGCCGCAAAAGGTCTAAATTTAATTGTTTTATTAAAATTGTTACCTTAGGAGACAGTAAACTATTCAGGGATTTAAGGAAAAATATAAAAAAAATACCTATAGAGCAAAATTTTTAAGTACGGAACCCCAAACCGTAATGTAGGGTAAAAATCAGGGAGAAATAATGAAAAAATTGCTCTGGTGCTAGTTTTTAAGCCGCAGAAGGTCTAAATTTAATTTTTTTATTAAAATTGTTACCTTAGGAGACAGTAAACTATTCAGGGATTTAAGGAAAAATATAAAAAAAATACCTATAGAGCAAAATTTTTAAGTACGGAACCCCAAACCATAATGTAGGGTAAAAATCAGGGAGAAATAATGAAAAAATGGCTCTGGTGCTAGTTTTTAGGCCGCAGAAGGTCTAAATTTAATTTTTTTATTAAAATTGTTACCTTAGGAGACAGTAAACTATTCAGGGATTTAAGGAAAAATATAAAAAAAATACCTATAGAGCAAAATTTTTAAGTACGGAACCCCAAACCTTAATGTAGGGTAAAAATCAGGGAGAAATAATGAAAAAATTGCTCTGGTGCTAGTTTTTAAGCCGCAGAAGGTCTAAATTTAATTTTTTTATTAAAATTGTTACCTTAGAAGACAGTAAACTATTCAGGGATTTAAGGAAAAATATAAAAAAAATACCTATAGAGCAAAATTTTTAAGTACGGAACCCCAAACCATAATGTAGGGTAAAAATCAGGGAGAAATAATGAAAAAATGGCTCTGGTGCTAGTTTTTAGGCCGCAGAAGGTCTAAATTTAATTTTTTTATTAAAATTGTTACCTTAGGAGACAGTAAACTATTCAGGGATTTAAGGAAAAATATAAAAAAAATACCTATAGAGCAAAATTTTTAAGTACGGAACCCCAAACCATAATGTAGGGTAAAAATCAGGGAGAAATAATGAAAAAATGGCTCTGGTGCTAGTTTTTAGGCCGCAGAAGGTCTAAATTTAATTTTTTTATTAAAATTGTTACCTTAGGAGACAGTAAACTATTCAGGGATTTAAGGAAAAATATAAAAGAAATACCTATAGAGCAAAATTTTGAAGTACGGAACCCCAAACCATAATGTGGGGTAAAAATCAGGGAGAAATAATGAAAAAATTGCTCTGGTGCTAGTTTTTAGGCCGCAAAAGGTCTAAATTTAATTGTTTTATTAAAATTGTTACCTTAGGAGACAGTAAACTATTCAGGGATTTAAGGAAAAATATAAAAAAAATACCTATAGAGCAAAATTTTTAAGTACGGAACCCCAAACCGTAATGTAGGGTTAAAATCAGGGAGAAATAATGAAAAAATTGCTCTGGTGCTAGTTTTTAGGCCGCAAAAGGTCTAAATTTAATTGTTTTATTAAAATTGTTACCTTAGGAGACAGTAAACTATTCAGGGATTTAAGGAAAAATATAAAAAAAATACCTATAGAGCAAAATTTTTAAGTACGGAACCCCAAACCGTAATGTAGGGTATAAATCAGGGAGAAATAATGAAAAAATGGCTCTGGTGCTAGTTTTTAGGCCGCAGAAGGTCTAAATTTAATTTTTTTATTAAAATTGTTACCTTAGGAGACAGTAAACTACTCACGGATTTAAGGAAAAATATAAAAAAAATACCTATAGAGCAAAATTTTTAAGTACGGAACCCCAAACCGTAATGTAGGGTTAAAACCAGGGAGAAATAATGAAAAAATTGCTCTGGTGCTAGTTTTTAGGCCGCAAAAGGTCTAAATTTAATTGTTTTATTAAAATTGTTACCTTAGGAGACAGTAAACTATTCAGGGATTTAAGGAAAAATATAAAAAAAATACCTATAGAGCAAAATTTTTAAGTACGGAACCCCAAACCGTAATGTAGGGTATAAATCAGGGAGAAATAATGAAAAAATTGCTCTGGTGCTAGTTTTTAAGCCGCAGAAGGTCTAAATTTAATTTTTTTATTAAAATTGTTACCTTAGGAGACAGTAAACTATTCCGGGATTTAAGGAAAAATATAAAAAAAATACCTATAGAGCAAAATTTTTAAGTACGGAACCCCAAACCATAATGTAGGGTAAAAATCAGGGAGAAATAATGAAAAAATGGCTCTGGTGCTAGTTTTTAGGCCGCAGAAGGTCTAAATTTAATTTTTTTATTAAAATTTTTACCTTAGGAGACAGTAAACTATTCAGGGATTTAAGGAAAAATATAAAAAAAATACCTATAGAGCAAAATTTTTAAGTACGGAACCCCAAACCATAATGTAGGGTAAAAATCAGGGAGAAATAATGAAAAAATGGCTCTGGTGCTAGGTTTTAGGCCACAGAAGGTCTAAATTTAATTTTTTTATTAAAATTGTTACCTTAGGAGACAGTAAACTATTCAGGGATTTAAGGAAAAATATAAAAAAAATACCTATAGAGCAAAATTTTTAAGTACGGAACCCCAAACCGTAATGTAGGGTTAAAATCAGGGAGAAATAATGAAAACATTGCTCTGGTGCTAGTTTTTAGGCCGCAAAAGGTCTAAATTTAATTGTTTTATTAAAATTGTTACCTTAGGAGACAGTAAACTATTCAGGGATTTAAGGAAAAATATAAAAAAAATACCTATAGAGCAAAATTTTTAAGTACGGAACCCCAAACCGTAATGTAGGGTAAAAATCAGGGAGAAATAATGAAAAAATTGCTCTGGTGCTAGGTTTTAGGCCACAGAAGGTCTAAATTTAATTTTTTTATTAAAATTGTTACCTTAGGAGACAGTAAACTATTCAGGGATTTAAGGAAAAATATAAAAAAAATACCTATAGAGCAAAATTTTTAAGTACGGAACCCCAAACCGTAATGTAGGGTTAAAATCAGGGAGAAATAATGAAAAAATTGCTCTGGTGCTAGTTTTTAGGCCGCAAAAGGTCTAAATTTAATTTTTTTATTAAAATTGTTACCTTAGGAGACAGTAAACTATTCAGGGATTTAAGGAAAAATATAAAAAAAATACCTATAGAGCAAAATTTTTAAGTACGGAACCCCAAACCATAATGTAGGGTAAAAATCAGGGAGAAATAATGAAAAAATGGCTCTGGTGCTAGGTTTTAGGCCGCAGAAGGTCTAAATTTAATTTTTTTATTAAAATTGTTACCTTAGGAGACAGTAAACTATTCAGGGATTTAAGGAAAAATATAAAAAAAATACCTATAGAGCAAAATTTTTAAGTACGGAACCCCAAACCATAATGTAGGGTAAAAATCAGGGAGAAATAATGAAAAAATGGCTCTGGTGCTAGTTTTTAGGCCGCAGAAGGTCTAAATTTAATTTTTTTATTAAAATTGTTACCTTAGGAGACAGTAAACTATTCAGGGATTTAAGGAAAAATATAAAAAAAATACCTATAGAGGAAAATTTTTAAGTACGGAACCCCAAACCTTAATGTAGGGTAAAAATCAGGGAGAAATAATGAAAAATTTGCTCTGGTGCTAGTTTTTAAGCCGCAGAAGGTCTAAATTTAATTTTTTTATTAAAATTGTTACCTTAGAAGACAGTAAACTATTCAGGGATTTAAGGAAAAATATAAAAAAAATACCTATAGAGCAAAATTTTTAAGTACGGAACCCCAAACCATAATGTAGGGTAAAAATCAGGGAGAAATAATGAAAAAATGGCTCTGGTGCTAGTTTTTAGGCCGCAGAAGGTCTAAATTTAATTTTTTTATTAAAATTGTTACCTTAAGAGACAGTAAACTATTCAGGGATTTAAGGAAAAATATAAAAAAAATACCTATAGAGCCAAATTTTTAAGTACGGAACCCCAAACCATAATGTAGGGTAAAAATCAGGGAGAAATAATGAAAAAATGGCTCTGGTGCTAGTTTTTAGGCCGCAGAAGGTCTAAATTTAATTTTTTTATTAAAATTGTTACCTTAGGAGACAGTAAACTATTCAGGGATTTAAGGAAAAATATAAAAGAAATACCTATAGAGCAAAATTTTGAAGTACGGAACCCCAAACCATAATGTAGGGTAAAAATCAGGGAGAAATAATGAAAAAATTGCTCTGGTGCTAGTTTTTAGGCCGCAAAAGGTCTAAATTTAATTGTTTTATTAAAATTGTTACCTTAGGAGACAGTAAACTATTCAGGGATTTAAGGAAAAATATAAAAAAAATACCTATAGAGCAAAATTTTTAAGTACGGAACCCCAAACCGTAATGTAGGGTTAAAATCAGGGAGAAATAATGAAAAAATTGCTCTGGTGCTAGTTTTTAGGCCGCAAAAGGTCTAAATTTAATTGTTTTATTAAAATTGTTACCTTAGGAGACAGTAAACTATTCAGGGATTTAAGGAAAAATATAAAAAAAATACCTATAGAGCAAAATTTTTAAGTACGGAACCCCAAACCGTAATGTAGGGTTAAAATCAGGGAGAAATAATGAAAAAATTGCTCTGGTGCTAGTTTTTAGGCCGCAAAAGGTCTAAATTTAATGGTTTTATTAAAATTGTTACCTTAGGAGACAGTAAACTATTCAGGGATTTAAGGAAAAATATAAAAAAAATACCTATAGAGCAAAATTTTTAAGTACGGATCCCCAAACCGTAATGTAGGGTTAAAATCAGGGAGAAATAATGAAAAAATGGCTCTGGTGCTAGTTTTTAGGCCGCAGAAGGTCTAAATTTAATTTTTTTATTAATATTGTTACCTTAGGAGACAGTAAACTATTCAGGGATTTAAGGAAAAATATAAAAAAAATACCTATAGAGCAAAATTTTTAAGTACGGAACCCCAAACCGTAATGTAGGGTAAAAATCAGGGAGAAATAATGAAAAAATTGCTCTGGTGCTAGTTTTTAAGCCGCAGAAGGTCTAAATTTAATTTTTTTATTAAAATTGTTACTTAGGAGACAGTAAACTATTCAGGGATTTAAGGAAAAATATAAAAAAAATACCTATAGAGCAAAATTTTTAAGTACGGAACCCCAAACCATAATGTAGGGTAAAAATCAGGGAGAAATAATGAAAAAATGGCTCTGGTGCTAGTTTTTAGGCCGCAGAAGGTCTAAATTTAATTTTTTTATTAAAATTGTTACCTTAGGAGACAGTAAACTATTCAGGGATTAAGGAAAAATATAAAAAAAATACCTATAGAGCAAAATTTTTAAGTACGGAACCCCAAACCATAATGCAGGGTAAAAATCAGGGAGAAATAATGAAAAAATGGCTCTGGTGCTAGTTTTTAGGCCGCAGAAGGTCTAAATTTAATTTTTTTATTAAAATTGTTACCTTAGGAGACAGTAAACTATTCAGGGATTTAAGGAAAAATATAAAAAAAATACCTATAGAGCAAAATTTTTAAGTACGGAACCCCAAACCGTAATGTAGGGTTAAAATCAGGGAGAAATAATGAAAAAATTGCTCTGGTGCTAGTTTTTAGGCCGCAAAAGGTGTAAATTTAATTGTTTTATTAAAATTGTTACCTTAAGAGACAGTAAACTATTCAGGGATTTAAGGAAAAATATAAAAAAAATACCTATAGAGCAAAATTTTTAAGTACGGAACCCCAAACCGTAATGTAGGGTTAAAATCAGGGAGAAATAATGAAAAAATTGCTCTGGTGCTAGTTTTTAGGCCGCAAAAGGTCTAAATTTAATTGTTTTATTAAAATTGTTACCTTAGGAGACAGTAAACTATTCAGGGATTTAAGGAAAAATATAAAAAAAATACCTATAGAGCAAAATTTTTAAGTACGGAACCCCAAACCGTAATGTAGGGTTAAAATCAGGGAGAAATAATGAAAAAATTGCTCTGGTGCTAGTTTTTAGGCCGCAAAAGGTCTAAATTTAATTGTTTTATTAAAATTGTTACCTTAGGAGACAGTAAACTATTCAGGGATTTAAGGAAAAATATAAAAAAAATACCTATAGAGCAAAATTTTTAAGTACGGAACCCCAAACCGTAATGTAGGGTTAAAATCAGGGAGAAATAATGAAAAAATTGCTCTGGTGCTAGTTTTTAGGCCGCAAAAGGTCTAAATTTAATTGTTTTATTAAAATTGTTACCTTAGGAGACAGTAAACTATTCAGGGATTTAAGGAAAAATATAAAAAAAATATCTATAGAGCAAAATTTTTAAGTACGGAACCCCAAACCGTAATGTAGGGTTAAAATCAGGGAGAAATAATGAAAAAATTGCTCTGGTGCTAGTTTTTAGGCCGCAAAAGGTCTAAATTTAATTGTTTTATTAAAATTGTTACCTTAGGAGACAGTAAACTATTCAGGGATTTAAGGAAAAATATAAAAAAAATACCTATAGAGCAAAATTTTTAAGTACGGAACCCCAAACCGTAATGTAGGGTAAAAATCAGGGAGAAATAATGAAAAAATTGCTCTGGTGCTAGTTTTTAAGCCGCAGAAGGTCTAAATTTAATTTTTTTATTAAAATTGTTACCTTAGGAGACAGTAAACTATTCAGGGATTTAAGGAAAAATATAAAAAAAATACCTATAGAGCAAAATTTTTAAGTACGGAACCCCAAACCATAATGTAGGGTAAAAATCAGGGAGAAATAATGAAAAAATTGCTCTGGTGCTAGTTTTTATGCCGCAAAAGGTCTAAATTTAATTGTTTTATTAAAATTGTTACCTTAGGAGACAGTAAACTATTCAGGGATTTAAGGAAAAATATAAAAAAAATACCTATAGAGCAAAATTTTTAAGTACGGAACCCCAAACCGTAATGTAGGGTTAAAATCAGGAAGAAATAATGAAAAAATTGCTCTGGTGCTAGTTTTTAGGCCGCAGAAGGTTTAAATTTAATTGTTTTGTTAAAATTGTTACCTTAGGAGACAGTAAACTATTCAGGGATTTAAGGAAAAATATAAAAAAAATACCTATAGAGCAAAATTTTTAAGTACGGAACCCCAAACCGTAATGTAGGGTTAAAATCAGGGAGAAATAATGAAAAAATTGCTCTGGTGCTAGTTTTTAGGCCGCAAAAGGTCTAAATTTAATTGTTTTATTAAAATTGTTACCTTAGGAGACAGTAAACTATTCAGGGATTTAAGGAAAAATATAAAAAAAATACCTATAGAGCAAAATTTTTAAGTACGGAACCCCAAACCGTAATGTAGGGTTAAAATCAGGGAGAAATAATGAAAAAATTGCTCTGGTGCTAGTTTTTAGGCCGCAAAAGGTCTAAATTTAATTGTTTTATTAAAATTGTTACCTTAGGAGACAGTAAACTATTCAGGGATTTAAGGAAAAATATAAAAAAAATATCTATAGAGCAAAATTTTTAAGTACGGAACCCCAAACCGTAATGTAGGGTTAAAATCAGGGAGAAATAATGAAAAAATTGCTCTGGTGCTAGTTTTTAGGCCGCAAAAGGTCTAAATTTAATTGTTTTATTAAAATTGTTACCTTAGGAGACAGTAAACTATTCAGGGATTTAAGGAAAAATATAAAAAAATACCTATAGAGCAAAATTTTTAAGTACGGAACCCCAAACCGTAATGTAGGGTAAAAATCAGGGAGAAATAATGAAAAAATTGCTCTGGTGCTAGTTTTTAAGCCGCAGAAGGTCTAAATTGAATTTTTTTATTAAAATTGTTACCTTAGGAGACAGTACACTATTCAGGGATTTAAGGAAAAATATAAAAAAAATACCTATAGAGCAAAATTTTTAAGTACGGAACCCCAAACCATAATGTAGGGTAAAAATCAGGGAGAAATAATGAAAAAATGGCTCTGGTGCTAGTTTTTAGGCCGCAGAAGGTCTAAATTTAATTTTTTTATTAAAATTGTTACCTTAGGAGACAGTAAACTATTCAGGGATTTAAGGAAAAATATAAAAAAAATACCTATAGAGCAAAATTTTTAAGTACGGAACCCCAAACCATAATGTAGGGTAAAAATCAGGGAGAAATAATGAAAAAATGGCTCTGGTGCTAGGTTGTAGGCCGCAGAAGGTCTAAATTTAATTTTTTTATTAAAATTGTTACCTTAGGAGACAGTAAACTATTCAGGGATTTAAGGAAAAATATAAAAAAAATACCTATAGAGCAAAATTTTTAAGTACGGAACCCCAAACCATAATGTAGGGTAAAAATCAGGGAGAAATTATGAAAAAATGGCTCTGGTGCTAGTTTTTAGGCCGCAGAAGGTCTAAATTTAATTTTTTTATTAAAATTGTTACCTTAGGAGACAGTAAACTATTCAGGGATTTAAGGAAAAATATAAAAAAAATACCTATAGAGCAAAATTTTTAAGTACGGAACCCCAAACCGTAATGTAGGGTTAAAATCAGGGAGAAATAATGAAAAAATTGCTCTGGTGCTAGTTTTTAGGCCGCAGAAGGTCTAAATTTAATTGTTTTATTAAAATTGTTACCTTAGGAGACAGTAAACTATTCAGGGATTTAAGGAAAAATATAAAAAAAATACCTATAGAGCAAAATTTTTAAGTACGGAACCCCAAACCGTAATGTAGGGTTAAAATCAGGGAGAAATAATGAAAAAATTGCTCTGGTGCTAGTTTTTAGGCCGCAAAAGGTCTAAATTTAATTGTTTTATTAAAATTGTTACCTTAGGAGACAGTAAACTATTCAGGGATTTAAGGAAAAATATAAAAAAAATACCTATAGAGCAAAATTTTTAAGTACGGAACCCCAAACCGTAATGTAGGGTTAAAATCAGGGAGAAATAATGAAAAAATTGCTCTGGTGCTAGTTTTTAGGCCGCAAAAGGTCTAAATTTAATTGTTTTATTAAAATTGTTACCTTAGGAGACAGTAAACTATTCAGGGATTTAAGGAAAAATATAAAAAAAATACCTATAGAGCAAAATTTTTAAGTACGGAACCCCAAACCGTAATGTAGGGTTAAAATCAGGGAGAAATAATGAAAAAATTGCTCTGGTGCTAGTTTTTAGGCCGCAAAAGGTCTAAATTTAATTGTTTTATTAAAATTGTTACCTTAGGAGACAGTAAACTATTCAGGGATTTAAGGAAAAATATAAAAAAAATATCTATAGAGCAAAATTTTTAAGTACGGAACCCCAAACCGTAATGTAGGGTTAAAATCAGGGAGAAATAATGAAAAAATTGCTCTGGTGCTAGTTTTTAGGCCGCAAAAGGTCTAAATTTAATTGTTTTATTAAAATTGTTACCTTAGGAGACAGTAAACTATTCAGGGATTTAAGGAAAAATATAAAAAAAATACCTATAGAGCAAAATTTTTAAGTACGGAACCCCAAACCGTAATGTAGGGTAAAAATCAGGGAGAAATAATGAAAAAATTGCTCTGGTGCTAGTTTTTAAGCCGCAGAAGGTCTAAATTGAATTTTTTTATTAAAATTGTTACCTTAGGAGACAGTAAACTATTCAGGGATTTAAGGAAAAATATAAAAAAAATACCTATAGAGCAAAATTTTTAAGTACGGAAACCCAAACCATAATGTAGGGTAAAAATCAGGGAGAAATAATGAAAAAATGGCTCTGGTGCTAGTTTTTAGGCCGCAGAAGGTCTAAATTTAATTTTTTTATTAAAATTGTTACCTTAGGAGACAGTACACTATTCAGGGATTTAAGGAAAAATATAAAAAAAATACCTATAGAGCAAAATTTTTAAGTACGGAACCCCAAACCATAATGTAGGGTAAAAATCAGGGAGAAATAATGAAAAAATGGCTCTGGTGCTAGTTTTTAGGCCGCAGAAGGTCTAAATTTAAATTTTTTATTAAAATTGTTACCTTAGGAGACAGTAAACTATTCAGGGATTTAAGGAAAAATATAAAAAAAATACCTATAGAGCAAAATTTTTAAGTACGGAACCCCAAACCATAATGTAGGGTAAAAATCAGGGAGAAATAATGAAAAAATGGCTCTGGTGCTAGGTTTTAGGCCGCAGAAGGTCTAAATTTAATTTTTTTATTAAAATTGTTACCTTAGGAGACAGTAAACTATTCAGGGATTTAAGGAAAAATATAAAAAAAATACCTATAGAGCAAAATTTTTAAGTACGGAACCCCAAACCATAATGTAGGGTAAAAATCAGGGAGAAATAATGAAAAAATGGCTCTGGTGCTAGTTTTTAGGCCGCAGAAGGTCTAAATTTAATTTTTTTATTAAAATTGTTACCTTAGGAGACAGTAAACTATTCAGGGATTTAAGGAAAAATATAAAAAAAATACCTATAGAGCAAAATTTTTAAGTACGGAACCCCAAACCGTAATGTAGGGTAAAAATCAGGGAGAAATAATGAAAAAATTGCTCTGGTGCTAGTTTTTAGGCCGCAGAAGGTCTAAATTTAATTTTTTTATTAAAATTGTTACCTTAGGAGACAGTAAACTATTCAGGGATTTAAGGAAAAATATAAAAAAAATACCTATAGAGCAAAATTTTTAAGTACGGAACCCCAAACCATAATGTAGGGTAAAAATCAGGAAGAAATAATGAAAAAATGGCTCTGGTGCTAGTTTTTAGGCCGCAGAAGGTCTAAATTTAATTTTTTTATTAAAATTGTTACCTTAGGAGACAGTAAGCTATTCAGGGATTTAAGGAAAAATATAAAAAAACACCTATAGAGCAAAATTTTTAAGTACGGAACCCCAAACCATAATGTAGGGTAAAAATCAGGAAGAAATAATGAAAAAATGGCTCTGGTGCTAGTTTTTAGGCCGCAGAAGGTCTAAATTTAATTTTTTTATTAAAATTGTTACCTTAGGAGACAGTAAACTATTCAGGGATTTAAGGAAAAATATAAAAAAAATACCTATAGAGCAAAATTTTTAAGTACGGATCCCCAAACCATAATGTAGGGTAAAAATCAGGAAGAAATAATGAAAAAATGGCTCTGGTGCTAGTTTTTAGGCCGCAGAAGGTCTAAATTTAATTTTTTTATTAAAATTGTTACCTTAGGAGACAGTAAACTATTCAGGGATTTAAGGAAAAATATAAAAAAAATACCTATAGAGCAAAATTTTTAAGTACGGAACCCCAAACCGTAATGTAGGGTAAAAATCAGGGAGAAATAATGAAAAAATGGCTCTGGTGCTAGTTTTTAGGCCGCAGAAGGTCTAAATTTAATTTTTTTATTAAAATTGTTACCTTAGGAGACAGTAAACTATTCAGGGATTTAAGGAAAAATATAAAAAAAATACCTATAGAGCAAAATTTTTAAGTACGGAACCCCAAACCATAATGTAGGGTAAAAATCAGGGAGAAATAATGAAAAAATGGCTCTGGTGCTAGTTTTTAGGCCGCAGAAGGTCTAAATTTAATTTTTTTATTAAAATTGTTACCTTAGGAGACAGTAAACTATTCAGGGATTTAAGGAAAAATATAAAAAAAATACCTATAGAGCAAAATTTTTAAGTACGGAACCCCAAACCGTAATGTAGGGTAAAAATCAGGGAGAAATAATGAAAAAATTGCTCTGGTGCTAGTTTTTAGGCCGCAGAAGGTCTAAATTTAATTTTTTTATTAAAATTGTTACCTTAGGAGACAGTAAACTATTCAGGGATTTAAGGAAAAATATAAAAAAAATACCTATAGAGCAAAATTTTTAAGTACGGAACCCCAAACCATAATGTAGGGTAAAAATCAGGGAGAAATAATGAAAAAATGGCTCTGGTGCTAGTTTTTAGGCCGCAGAAGGTCTAAATTTAATTTTTTTATTAAAATTGTTACCTTAGGAGACAGTAAGCTATTCAGGGATTTAAGGAAAAATATAAAAAAAATACCTATAGAGCAAAATTTTTAAGTACGGAACCCCAAACCATAATGTAGGGTAAAAATCAGGGAGAAGTAATGAAAAAATGGCTCTGGTGCTAGTTTTTAGGCCGCAGAAGGTCTAAATTTAATTTTTTTATTAAAATTGTTACCTTAGGAGACAGTAAACTATTCAGGGATTTAAGGAAAAATATAAAAAAAATACCTATAGAGCAAAATTTTTAAGTACGGAACCCCAAACCATAATGTAGGGTAAAAATCAGGGAGAAATAATGAAAAAATGGCTCTGGTGCTAGTTTTTAGGCCGCAGAAGGTCTAAATTTAATTTTTTTATTAAAATTGTTACCTTAGGAGACAGTAAGCTATTCAGGGATTTAAGGAAAAATATAAAAAAAATACCTATAGAGCAAAATTTTTAAGTACGGAACCCCAAACCATAATGTAGGGTAAAAATCAGGGAGAAATAATGAAAAAATGGCTCTGGTGCTAGTTTTTAGGCCGCAGAAGGTCTAAATTTAATTTTTTTATTAAAAATTTTACCTTAAGAGACAGTAAACTATTCAGGGATTTAAGGAAAAATATAAAAAAAATACCTATAGAGCAAAATTTTTAGGTACGGAACCCCAAACCATAATGTAGGGTAAAAATCAGGAAGAAATAATGAAAAAATGGCTCTGGTGCTAGTTTTTAGGCCGCAGAAGGTCTAAATTTAATTTTTTTATTAAAATTGTTACCTTAGGAGACAGTAAGCTATTCAGGGATTTAAGGAAAAATATAAAAAAAACACCTATAGAGCAAAATGTTTAAGTACGGAACCCCAAACCATAATGTAGGGTAAAAATCAGGGAGAAATAATGAAAAAATGGCTCTGGTGCTAGTTTTTAGGCCGCAGAAGGTCTAAATTTAATTTTTTTATTAAAATTGTTACCTTAGGAGACAGTAAACTATTCAGGGATTTAAGGAAAAATATAAAAAAAATACCTATAGAGCAAAATTTTTAAGTACGGAACCCCAAACCATAATGTAGGGTAAAAATCAGGGAGAAATAATGAAAAAATGGCTCTGGTGCTAGTTTTTAGGCCGCAGAAGGTCTAAATTTAATTTTTTTATTAAAATTGTTACCTTAGGAGACAGTAAACTATTCAGGGATTTAAGGAAAAATATAAAAAAAATACCTATAGAGCAAAATTTTTAAGTACGGAACCCCAAACCATAATGTAGGGTAAAAATCAGGGAGAAATAATGAAAAAATGGCTCTGGTGCTAGTTTTTAGGCCGCAGAAGGTCTAAATTTAATTTTTTTATTAAAATTGTTACCTCAGGAGACAGTAAACTATTCAGGGATTTAAGGAAAAATATAAAAAAAATACCTATAGAGCAAAATTTTTAAGTACGGAACCCCAAACCGTAATGTAGGGTTAAAATCAGGGAGAAATAATGAAAAAATTGCTCTGGTGCTAGTTTTTAGGCCGCAAAAGGTCTAAATTTAATTGTTTTATTAAAATTGTTACCTTAGGAGACAGTACACTATTCAGGGATTTAAGGAAAAATATAAAAAAAATACCTATAGAGCAAAATTTTTAAGTACGGAACCCCAAACCATAATGTAGGGTAAAAATCAGGGAGAAATAATGAAAAAATTGCTCTGGTGCTAGTTTTTAGGCCGCAAAAGGTCTAAATTTAATTGTTTTATTAAAATTGTTACCTTAGGAGACAGTAAACTATTCAGGGATTTAAGGAAAAATATAAAAAAAATACCTATAGAGCAAAATTTTTAAGTACGGAACCCCAAACCGTAATGTAGGGTTAAAATCAGGGAGAAATAATGAAAAAATTGCTCTGGTGCTAGTTTTTAGGCCGCAAAAGGTGTAAATTTAATTGTTTTATTAAAATTGTTACCTTAGGAGACAGTAAACTATTCAGGGATTTAAGGAAAAATATAAAAAAAATACCTATAGAGCAAAATTTTTAAGTACGGAACCCCAAACCGTAATGTAGGGTTAAAATCAGGGAGAAATAATGAAAAAATTGCTCTGGTGCTAGTTTTTAGGCCGCAAAAGGTCTAAATTTAATTGTTTTATTAAAATTGTTACCTTAGGAGACAGTAAACTATTCAGGGATTTAAGGAAAAATATAAAAAAAATACCTATAAAGCAAAATTTTTAAGTACGGAACCCCAAACCGTAATGTAGGGTTAAAATCAGGGAGAAATAATGAAAAAATTGCTCTGGTGCTAGTTTTTAGGCCGCAAAAGGTCTAAATTTAAATGTTTTATTAAAATTGTTACCTTAGGAGACAGTAAACTATTCAGGGATTTAAGGAAAAATATAAAAAAAATACCTATAGAGCAAAATTTTTAAGTACGGAACCCCAAACCGTAATGTAGGGTTAAAATCAGGGAGAAATAATGAAAAAATTGCTCTGGTGCTAGTTTTTAGGCCGCAAAAGGTCTAAATTTAATTGTTTTATTAAAATTGTTATCTTAGGAGACAGTAAACTATTCAGGGATTTAAGGAAAAATATAAAAAAAATATCTATAGAGCAAAATTTTTAAGTACGGAACCCCAAACCGTAATGTAGGGTTAAAATCAGGGAGAAATAATGAAAAAATTGCTCTGGTGCTAGTTTTTAGGCCGCAAAAGGTCTAAATTTAATTGTTTTATTAAAATTGTTACCTTAGGAGACAGTAAACTATTCAGGGATTTAAGGAAAAATATAAAAAAAATACCTATAGAGCAAAATTTTTAAGTACGGAACCCCAAACCGTAATGTAGGGTAAAAATCAGGGAGAAATAATGAAAAAATTGCTCTGGTGCTAGTTTTTAGGCCGCAGAAGGTCTAAATTGAATTTTTTTATTAAAATTGTTACCTTAGGAGACAGTAAACTATTCAGGGATTTAAGGAAAAATATAAAAAAAATACCTATAGAGCAAAATTTTTAAGTACGGAACCCCAAACCATAATGTAGGGTAAAAATCAGGGAGAAATAATGAAAAAATGGCTCTGGTGCTAGTTTTTAGGCCGCAGAAGGTCTAAATTTAATTTTTTTATTAAAATTGTTACCTTAGGAGACAGTAAACTATTCAGGGATTTAAGGAAAAATATAAAAAAAATACCTATAGAGCAAAATTTTTAAGTACGGAACCCCAAACCATAATGTAGGGTAAAAATCAGGGAGAAATAATGAAAAAATGGCTCTGGTGCTAGTTTTTAGGCCGCAGAAGGTCTAAATTTAATTGTTTTATTAAAATTGTTACCTTAGGAGACAGTAAACTATTCAGGGATTTAAGGAAAAATATAAAAAAAATACCTATAGAGCAAAATTTTTAAGTACGGAACCCCAAACCGTAATGTAGGGTTAAAATCAGGGAGAAATAATGAAAAAATTGCTCTGGTGCTAGTTTTTAGGCCGCAAAAGGTCTAAATTTAATTGTTTTATTAAAATTGTTACCTTAGGAGACAGTAAACTATTCAGGGATTTAAGGAAAAATATAAAAAAAATACCTATAGAGCAAAATTTTTAAGTACGGAACCCCAAACCATAATGTAGGGTAAAAATCAGGGAGAAATAATGAAAAAATGGCTCTGGTGCTAGTTTTTAGGCCGCAGAAGGTCTAAATTTAATTTTTTTATTAAAATTGTTACCTTAGAAGACAGTAAACTATTCAGGGATTTAAGGAAAAATATAAAAAAAATACCTATAGAGCAAAATTTTTAAGTACGGAACCCCAAACCGTAATGTAGGGTAAAAATCAGGGAGAAATAATGAAAAAATTGCTCTGGTGCTAGTTTTTAGGCCGCAGAAGGTCTAAATTTAATTTTTTTTATTAAAATTGTTACCTTAGAAGACAGTAAACTATTCAGGGATTTAAAGAAAAATATAAAAAAAATACCTATACAGCAAAATTTTTAAGTACGGAACCCCAAACCATAATGTAGGGTAAAAATCAGGGAGAAATAATGAAAAAATGGCTCTGGTGCTAGTTTTTAGGCCGCAAAAGGTCTAAATTTAATTTTTTTTTTAAAATTGTTACCTTAGGAGACAGTAAACTATTCAGGGATTTAAGGAAAAATATAAAAAAAATACCTATAGAGCAAAATTTTTAAGTACGGAACCCCAAACCGTAATGTAGGGTTAAAATCAGGGAGAAATAATGAAAAAATTGCTCTGGTGCTAGTTTTTAGGCCGCAAAAGGTCTAAATTTAAATGTTTTATTAAAATTGTTACCTTAGGAGACAGTAAACTATTCAGGGATTTAAGGAAAAATATAAAAAAAATACCTATAGAGCAAAATTTTTAAGTACGGAACCCCAAACCGTAATGTAGGGTTAAAATCAGGGAGAAATAATGAAAAAATTGCTCTGGTGCTAGTTTTTAGGCCGCAAAAGGTCTAAATTTAATTGTTTTATTAAAATTGTTATCTTAGGAGACAGTAAACTATTCAGGGATTTAAGGAAAAATATAAAAAAAATATCTATAGAGCAAAATTTTTAAGTACGGAACCCCAAACCGTAATGTAGGGTTAAAATCAGGGAGAAATAATGAAAAAATTGCTCTGGTGCTAGTTTTTAGGCCGCAGAAGGTCTAAATTGAATTTTTTTATTAAAATTGTTACCTTAGGAGACAGTAAACTATTCAGGGATTTAAGGAAAAATATAAAAAAAATACCTATAGAGCAAAATTTTTAAGTACGGAACCCCAAACCGTAATGTAGGGTAAAAATCAGGGAGAAATAATGAAAAAATTGCTCTGGTGCTAGTTTTTAGGCCGCAGAAGGTCTAAATTGAATTTTTTTATTAAAATTGTTACCTTAGGAGACAGTAAACTATTCAGGGATTTAAGGAAAAATATAAAAAAAATACCTATAGAGCAAAATTTTTAAGTACGGAACCCCAAACCATAATGTAGGGTAAAAATCAGGGAGAAATAATGAAAAAATGGCTCTGGTGCTAGTTTTTAGGCCGCAGAAGGTCTAAATTTAATTGTTTTATTAAAATTGTTACCTTAGGAGACAGTAAACTATTCAGGGATTTAAGGAAAAATATAAAAAAAATACCTATAGAGCAAAATTTTTAAGTACGGAACCCCAAACCGTAATGTAGGGTTAAAATCAGGGAGAAATAATGAAAAAATTGCTCTGGTGCTAGTTTTTAGGCCGCAAAAGGTCTAAATTTAATTGTTTTATTAAAATTGTTACCTTAGGAGACAGTAAACTATTCAGGGATTTAAGGAAAAATATAAAAAAAATACCTATAGAGCAAAATTTTTAAGTACGGAACCCCAAACCATAATGTAGGGTAAAAATCAGGGAGAAATAATGAAAAAATGGCTCTGGTGCTAGTTTTTAGGCCGCAGAAGGTCTAAATTTAATTTTTTTACTAAACTTGTTACCTTAGGAGACAGTAAACTATTCAGGGATTTAAGGAAAAATATAAAAAAAATACCTATAGAGCAAAATTTTTAAGTACGGAACCCCAAACCATAATGTAGGGTAAAAATCAGGGAGAAATAATGAAAAAATGGCTCTGGTGCTAGTTTTTAGGCCGCAGAAGGTCTAAATTTAATTTTTTTATTAAAATTGTTACCTTAGAAGACAGTAAACTATTCAGGGATTTAAGGAAAAATATAAAAAAAATACCTATAGAGCAAAATTTTTAAGTACGGAACCCCAAACCGTAATGTAGGGTAAAAATCAGGGAGAAATAATGAAAAAATTGCTCTGGTGCTAGTTTTTAGGCCGCAGAAGGTCTAAATTTAATTTTTTTTATTAAAATTGTTACCTTAGAAGACAGTAAACTATTCAGGGATTTAAAGAAAAATATAAAAAAAATACCTATACAGCAAAATTTTTAAGTACGGAACCCCAAACCATAATGTAGGGTAAAAATCAGGGAGAAATAATGAAAAAATGGCTCTGGTGCTAGTTTTTAGGCCGCAAAAGGTCTAAATTTAATTTTTTTTTTAAAATTGTTACCTTAGGAGACAGTAAACTATTCAGGGATTTAAGGAAAAATATAAAAAAAATACCTATAGAGCAAAATTTTTAAGTACGGAACCCCAAACCGTAATGTAGGGTTAAAATCAGGGAGAAATAATGAAAAAATTGCTCTGGTGCTAGTTTTTAGGCCGCAAAAGGTCTAAATTTAAATGTTTTATTAAAATTGTTACCTTCGGAGACAGTAAACTATTCAGGGATTTAAGGAAAAATATAAAAAAAATACCTATAGAGCAAAATTTTTAAGTACGGAACCCCAAACCGTAATGTAGGGTTAAAATCAGGGAGAAATAATGAAAAAATTGCTCTGGTGCTAGTTTTTAGGCCGCAAAAGGTCTAAATTTAATTGTTTTATTAAAATTGTTATCTTAGGAGACAGTAAACTATTCAGGGATTTAAGGAAAAATATAAAAAAAATATCTATAGAGCAAAATTTTTAAGTACGGAACCCCAAACCGTAATGTAGGGTTAAAATCAGGGAGAAATAATGAAAAAATTGCTCTGGTGCTAGTTTTTAGGCCGCAAAAGGTCTAAATTTAATTGTTTTATTAAAATTGTTACCTTAGGAGACAGTAAACTATTCAGGGATTTAAGGAAAAATATAAAAAAAATACCTATAGAGCAAAATTTTTAAGTACGGAACCCCAAACCGTAATGTAGGGTAAAAATCAGGGAGAAATAATGAAAAAATTGCTCTGGTGCTAGTTTTTAAGCCGCAGAAGGTCTAAATTGAATTTTTTTATTAAAATTGTTACCTTAGGAGACAGTAAACTATTCAGGGATTTAAGGAAAAATATAAAAAAAATACCTATAGAGCAAAATTTTTAAGTACGGAACCCCAAACCATAATGTAGGGTAAAAATCAGGGAGAAATAATGAAAAAATGGCTCTGGTGCTAGTTTTTAGGCCGCAGAAGGTCTAAATTTAATTTTTTTATTAAAATTGTTACCTTAGGAGATAGTACACTATTCAGGGATTTAAGGAAAAATATAAAAAAAATACCTATAGAGCAAAATTTTTAAGTACGGAACCCCAAACCATAATGTAAGGTAAAAATCAGGGAGAAATAATGAAAAAATGGCTCTGGTGCTAGTTTTTAGGCCGCAGAAGGCCTAAATTTAATTTTTTTATTAAAATTGTTACCTTAGGAGACAGTAAACTATTCAGGGATTTAAGGAAAAATATAAAAAAAATACCTATAGAGCAAAATTTTTAAGTACGGAACCCCAAACCATAATGTAGGGTAAAAATCAGGGAGAAATAATGAAAAAATGGCTCTGGTGCTAGTTTTTAGGCCGCAGAAGGTCTAAATTTAATTTTTTTATTAAAATTGTTACCTTAGGAGACAGTAAACTATTCAGGGATTTAAGGAAAAATATAAAAAAAATACCTATAGAGCAAAATTTTTAAGTACGGAACCCCAAACCATAATGTAGGGTAAAAATCAGGGAGAAATAATGAAAAAATGGCTCTGGTGCTAGTTTTTAGGCCGCAGAAGGTCTAAATTTAATTTTTTTATTAAAATTGTTACCTTAGGAGACAGTAAACTATTCAGGAATTTAAGGAAAAATATAAAAAAAATACCTATAGAGCAAAATTTTTAAGTACGGAACCCCAAACCGTAATGTAGGGTAAAAATCAGGGAGAAATAATGAAAAAATTGCTCTGGTGCTAGTTTTTAGGTCGCAGAAGGTCTAAATTTAATTTTTTTATTAAAATTGTTACCTTAGGAGACAGTAAACTATTCAGGGATTTAAAGAAAAATATAAAAAAAATTCCTATAGAGCAAAATTTTTAAGTACGGAACCCCAAACCATAATGTAGGGTAAAAATCAGGGAGAAATAATGAAAAAATGGCTCTGGTGCTAGTTTTTAGGCCGCAAAAGGTCTAAATTTAATTTTTTTATTAAAATTGTTACCTTAGGAGACAGTAAACTATTCAGGGATTTAAGGAAAAATATAAAAAAAATACCTATAGAGCAAAATTTTTAAGTACGGAACCCCAAACCGTAATGTAGGGTAAAAATCAGGGAGAAATAATGAAAAAATGGCTCTGGTGCTAGTTTTTAGGCCGCAGAAGGTCTAAATTTAATTTTTTTATTAAAATTGTTACCTTAGGAGACAGCAAACTATTCGGGGATTTAAGGAAAAATATAAAAAAAATACCTATAGAGCAAAATTTTTAAGTACGGAACCCCAAACCATAATGTAGGGTAAAAATCAGGGAGAAATAATGAAAAAATGGCTCTGGTGCTAGTTTTTAGGCCCGCAGAAGGTCTAAATTTAATTTTTCTATTAAAATTGTTACCTTAGGAGACAGTAAACTATTCAGGGATTTAAGGAAAAATATAAAAAAAAATACCTATAGAGCAAAATTTTTAAGTACGGAACCCCAAACCATAATGTAGGGTAAAAATCAGGGAGAAATAATGAAAAAATGGCTCTGGTGCTAGTTTTTAGGCCGCAGAAGGTCTAAATTTAATTTTTTTATTAAAATTGTTACCTTAGGATACAGTAAACTATTCAGGGATTTAAGGAAAAATATTTTAAAATACCTATAGAGCAAAATTTTTAAGTACGGAACCCCAAACCATAATGTAGGGTAAAAATCAGGGAGAAATAATGAAAAAATGGCTCTGGTGCTAGTTTTTAGGCCGCAGAAGGTCTAAATTTAATTTTTTTATTAAAATTGTTACCTTAGGAGACAGTAAAATATTCAGGGATTTAAGGAAAATTATAAAAAAAATACCTATAGAGCAAAATTTTTAAGTACGGAACCCCAAACCATAATTTAGGGTAAAAATCAGGGAGAAATAATGAAAAAATGGCTCTGGTGCTAGTTTTTAGGCCGCAGAAGGTCTAAATTTAATTTTTTTATTAAAATTGTTACCTTAGGATACAGTAAACTATTCAGGGATTTAAGGAAAAATATAAAAAAATACCTATAGAGCAAAATTTTTAAGTACGGAACCCCAAACCATAATGTAGGGTAAAAATCAGGGAGAAATAATGAAAAAATGGCTCTGGTGCTAGTTTTTAGGCCGCAGAAGGTCTAAATTTAATTTTTTAATTAAAATTGTTACCTTAGGAGACAGTAAACTATTCAGGGATTTAAGGAAAAATATAAAAAAAATACCTATAGAGCAAAATTTTTAAGTACGGAACCCCAAACCATAATGTAGGGTAAAAATCAGGGAGAAATAATGAAAAAATGGCTCTGGTGCTAGTTTTTAGGCCGCAGAAGGTCTAAATTTAATTTTTTTATTAAAAATTTTACCTTAGGAGACAGTAAACTATTCAGGGATTTAAGGAAAAATATAAAAAAAATACCTATAGAGCAAAATTTTTAAGTACAGAACCCCAAACCATAATGTAGGGTAAAAATCAGGGAGAAGTAATGAAAAAATGGCTCTGGTGCTAGTTTTTAGGCCGCAGAAGGTCTAAATTTAATTTTTTTATTAAAATTGTTACCTTAGGAGACAGTAAGCTATTCAGGGATTTAAGGAAAAATATAAAAAAAACACCTATAGAGCAAAATGTTTAAGTACGGAACCCCAAACCATAATGTAGGGTAAAAATCAGGGAGAAATAATGAAAAAATGGCTCTGGTGCTAGTTTTTAGGCCGCAGAAGGTCTAAATTTAATTTTTCTATTAAAATTGTTACCTTAGGAGACAGTAAACTATTCAGGGATTTAAGGAAAAATATAAAAAAAAAACACCTATAGAGCAAAATTTTTAAGTACGGAACCCCAAACCATAATGTAGGGTAAAAATCAGGGAGAAATAATGAAAAAATGGCTCTGGTGCTAGTTTTTAGGCCGCAGAAGGCCTAATTTAATTTTTCTATTAAAATTGTTACCTTAGGAGACAGTAAACTATTCAGGGATTTAAGGAAAAATATAAAAAAAACACCTATAGAGCAAAATGTTTAAGTACGGAACCCCAAACCATAATGTAGGGTAAAAATCAGGGAGAAATAATGAAAAAATGGCTCTGGTGCTAGTTTTTAGGCCGCAGAAGGTCTAAATTTAATTTTTCTATTAAAATTGTTACCTTAGGAGACAGTAAACTATTCAGGGATTTAAGGAAAAATATAAAAAAAATACCTATAGAGCAAAATTTTTAAGTACGAAACCCCAAACCATAATGTAGGGTAAAAATCAGGGAGAAATAATGAAAAAATGGCTCCGGTGCTAGTTTTTAGGCCGCAGAAGGTCTAAATTTAATTTTTCTATTAAAATTGTTACCTTAGGAGACAGTAAACTATTCAGGGATTTAAGGAAAAATATAAAAAAAACACCTATAGAGCAAAATTTTTAAGTACGAAACCCCAAACCATAATGTAGGGTAAAAATCAGGGAGAAATAATGAAAAAATGGCTCTGGTGCTAGTTTTTAGGCCGCAGAAGGTCTAAATTTAATTTTTTTATTAAAATTGTTACCTTACGAGACAGTAAACTATTCAGGGATTTAAGGAAAAATATAAAGAAAATACCTATAGAGCACAATTTTTAAGTACGGAACCGCAAACCATAATGTAGGGTAAAAATCAGGGAGAAATAATGAAAAAATGGCTCTGGTGCTAGTTTTTAGGCCGCAGAAGGTCTAAATTTAATTTTTTTATTAAAAATGTTACCTTAGGAGACAGTAAACTATTCAGGGATTTAAGGAAAAATATAAAAAAAATACCTATAGAGCAAAATTTTTAAGTACGGAACCCCAAACCATAATGTAGGGTAAAAATCAGGGAGAAATAATGAAAAAATGGCTCTGGGGCTAGTTTTTAGGCCGCAGAAGGTCTAAATTTAATTCTTTTATTAAAATTGTTACCTTAGGAGACAGTAAACTATTCAGGGATTTAAGGAAAAATATAAAAAAAATACCTATAGAGCAAAATTTTTAAGTACGGAACCCCAAACCATAATGTAGGGTAAAAATCAGGGAGAAATAATGAAAAAATGGCTCTGGTGCTAGTTCTTAGGCCGCAGAAGGTCTAAATGTAATTTTTTTATTGAAATTGTGAACTTAGGAGACAGTAAACTATTCAGGGATTTAAGGAAAAATATAAAAAACATACCTATAGAGCAAAATTTTTAAGTACGAAACCCCAAACCATAATGTAGGGTAAAAATCAGGGAGAAATAATGAAAAAAATGGCTCTGGTGCTAGTTTTTAGGCCGCAGAAGGTCTAAATTTAATTTTTTTATTAAAATTGTTACCTTAGGCGACAGTAAACTATTCAGGGATTTAAGGAAAAATATAAAAAAAATACCTATAGAGCAAAATTTTTAAGTACGGAACCCCAAACCATAATGTAGGGTAAAAATCAGGGAGAAATAATGAAAAAATGGCTCTGGTGCTAGTTTTTAGGCCGCAGAAGGTCTAAATTTAATTTTTTTTATTAAAAATGTTACCTTAGGAGACAGTAAACTATTCAGGGATTTAAGGAAAAATATAAAAAAAATACCTATAGAGCAAAATTTTTAAGTACGGAACCCCAAACCATAATGTAGGGTAAAAATCAGGGAGAAATAATGAAAAAATGGCTCTGGTGCTAGTTTTTAGGCCGCAGAAGGTCTAAATTTAATTTTTTTATTAAAATTGTTACCTTAGGAGACAGTAAGCTATTCAGGGATTTAAGGAAAAATATAAAAAAAATACCTATAGAGCAAAATTTTTAAGTACGGAACCCCAAACCATGATGTAGGGTAAAAAGCAGATCGAAATAATATAAAATCTTGTTCCGGTTCTTGTGTTTAGGCCGCAGAAGGTCTAAATTTAATTTTTTTATTAAAATTGTTACCTTAGAAGACAGTAAACTATTCAGGGATTTAAGGAAAAATATAAAAAAAATACCTATAGAGCAAAATTTTTAAGTACGGTACCCCAAACCATGATGTAGGGTAAAAACCAGATCGAAATAATATAAAATCTTGCTCCGGTTCTAGTTTTTAGGCCGCAGAAGGTCTAAATTTAATTTTTTTATTAAAATTGTTACCTTGGAAGACAGTAAACTATTCAGGGATTTAAGGAAAAAGATTAACTTCTCTGAGTAATCATAGTCAACGCACCAAATATCTATCTAGTATATTTAAATTTTTAAATTTACCCGTTATTTTCAAGAACGCGACACAAAGTACTATTTATGGATACACTTTTCAATAAGTTAAAAAGATTTGAATTAATTTCCTTAAATACTTTTTGCATGACCTCTAAACTTTAGAAGAACTAGATTCAGTTCTTTTCTATTAATCCACCCCCACAAACTGCCCTTAAAGCTTAAGAGTTCTCGTGAAACTTCTATAATAAAAAGTGCCATAAACGCCGGGATCTCATTTCCCTCGGAATGCTTTGTATTAAAACATCCTATTCATGGAACTCGCTGTCATTCACTTCGTCTCCGAAAATAAAATGCGCTCCAGGGGCTTTTTCGCTGGATGGATATAAAAAAATAAGGGAAACATCAGTTGAAGTGGGCGCAGAACTGCTACGTGTCCTGTGGGAGAGCTCTCGAATGGAACAAAACTCCGTCGTGTTAATGCAGAAATTACATCAAATGGGATGGGAGCTCTCTGGACATTGATTTTAATTATTGTTTGTTAAAGATTGAAGGCGCCCAGAGCCAGAACATGGTTTGAAAATTTAAATTCTATTTCATTCAACACACTTACACCTCAGATTTTTAGATCTTTTCCCTAAATATAAAAACAGAACCAGCCACTGCAGCACATCGGTTCCGCGAATTCAAGTTTTTGCCTGAATCTCACCGTTTGGAGGCATGAAATAATATTTCAGGAACATTTGGTGCGTTTGTTATTTTTTCCAAGACCGCCAAGGAGATTTGTAAGAAAATGTTGAGCCTAATGCAGGACTCTGGTTGAAATTTCAGCAAGGAACATCTTTTTTCCCAGAAATTGTTCAAAAGAATATAGACCGCCTTTGTGGAGCATTATCCTGATGTGCGGCGAAACATGAAAGATTCCTTCCACATGGGGCTTTTCTGAGAAAATTCTCGTGCAAATAATTTCTGCTTCTCGAAGCTTTCCATTCGCTCAGGGCCTGGTAGCAACTGCTGAGTACCTTCTAAGAATTTCCTTGAAAAGTTCTTGGAATGGTATGGGGAAGAAAACTCTAATTTCAATATGTGTAAGTATACTTGAAATTTAATAAGGTTTGAACATCATAACGCAGGTGCTCAACTTTTACTAAAATTAAATAAAACTGAAATTAAGTCACTGACATGTACAGACAACTGTGACAAAAACATGGGCTTAACTTTACCGCAACCGACATACATTTGCATATTTTTGAACAGTGGAAAATGGAGAATGTTACTTAAAATATAATAGAATAAAGCAATGGGCCTATTAACTACCATCGAAAATGAGGTTTATTGAAATTAAAATGATTTCATATTATCCTTCCAAATGCGACTCTCTACTTTAAGAAAGATGCGCTTTATTTTTATAAAACCCATATTCATTATTAAACTGTTTTTTTTTTTTGTTTTTTTTTTTGGAGTGGGGAAATGCAGTTGCGCACCTAGGTGGCCGAAGCCACCCGTGTGCCGGACTCCCTGGTCGAATGACCAGGCCTACCGGCTAAAACCCCACTCCCCGTCTCCAGGAGCTCCACCCCAGGACCGTCTAGGGGACATTACTTCGGGGCGGAGTCCTATGTTATCGCCTCCTTGAGGCACCCTCCGTCCGCATTCATTATTAAACTAAACCACACTGCCCTAATTTTATTGAAAATTCAATTAAAATATATAAATTGTATTATTTTAAAAGTATTCGTTTGTATATTAGGTATTATATATTTTCTAATACCGTATTGTCAAATTCGATGTCTTTCTAGCTACGGGTATCTAGTCAAAAAAGGTTAAAACGTAGTTACGCATTTTCAACATGTGCTGCATACAGTGGTACGGGGTTTACGACTTCCTGAGTAATAATTTTGAAACTTCGAAAGCACTTTCCAAATCATCGCCATCCCATTAACATGAAAACATCAAAGCTAACTATCAAATCGAAGATGCGACTATCTTACGACACGACCGCAGGGGTCAGAAGAGTACTCGCAGTTTGGAAACGAGAGCCACGCGATGGGGGCATAAATTTAAGTGTGACGTAAAATTAGCCGTAGGAAACGCAGCGAAGTAAAGCCGAACGGCGCATTCGCGACCGCGACCGCGGGCTATCAGATTCGCTGGTCGTCAGTGAAAATACGCGCGATCGGGACGTTTTATTGCCGAATTAGCCTCCGCCGCCGAGGTTTGTTTGCGCAGAGGCTGGCGGAGCACCGGTCGCATGCATGCACCTGCCCATAAATATTTTCTGATTTATCTTATTTCCCGCGAGTGCCATAAATCAGAAATCAGAAGATATCGATTTTGAAAAAAGAATTGAATTTCAGTTGATCTGCGCGCCCCAGCGGCCGGGGAGGGTCAATAAACTCCGAAGCGCAGTTATGACGAATTCTTCGGCCAAGACCAAGTCGAGTTGAAGAACTTGCGCGGCTAATTTTTGCCAGTCATGAAAAGAAATTACCGCGAGTCTACAACTAGCCGCTTTCATGGCCGTCGCGACGGGGGGAGGGGCATCTTCCCCAGTCTTCACACCATCGACCGGTTTAATTGGCACCGGGTGGCGGCCCGGAGCATTTAGGTGAACACGTGAGAGAAAGAGTTGTGTGCCCCTATCACGGTCACTGGAAATAATTGACAGGGAAAATGAGAAACGACTCCGACAATCCGTGTAATTATTGGCCGCAACGCGATCGGCAAACGAAACGAGTTCCCTAACGCGGTTAAAGCGTTCCTAATTCAAATCAAATTTAATTGCACGCTTTTCCCATGCGACGCGCTCCGACGTCTTTAAGACTTAGAACCACAACGACGGCAGCTCAAAGGGATTTAAAGTTTTCCACCTTTTGGACCCTGTCTAATCGCCGGAATGGATTTAAGCACTCATCCATCTCCCAACTTTGTATGCTTGCTGCTTTGTGCAAAACACCATGTGAAAATCCCGGAAGTAATCAAATTTTCTATTTTCTTTTGACGTATTGTTTGCGCTTAGAAGAATACATTTTGGTTACCTCAGAAAAATTAAGTTTATAATCAGACAATACTGTTTCTAATTAAATTTAGTTGCAATGAAAACATTTAATTTAAAATATTTAAGTGCTTACTTAAACTATGAAGACACTCATATTTAAATTTCCAAAATCTCATTCTTATACCCCTTTTGAAAATCGCTTTTTTTGTTATTTGCCAGAAATGAGATTTTTCCAATATTTATTATTGCATTTTTTAAAATATTGTTCTATTCATTTCAGTCGACACACGTCTAAAATTCATTTAGTAATTGTTGTTATATTGTTACTATTATCATCTTCGATTTAACTGCTTTTAATTTGGGTATACTAATCGGGTTTAAAAAACTATCGAGTTAGACAATAACTAAAACCATAGAAATGTCTATGAAATTAATGGTTTGAAAATTCACTATGAGACGCAGATAAAAGAATTTGAGAATAAACACCCTAAAAATTGGTATTATATTTTGTTTTTAATTATACAAGAGCAAAAAAAAAATTAACCCGATATTTAAAAAAAATTCATGTTTTTACTTTGCGATATTTCCTATTACCTATATGTATAAGTTTTTGGTATTAAAAGTATTAAAGTATTAGTACTAAGCAACGAGTGGTGTCCTCGACATGGAAATGCTTCCAACTGCAAGTGAAATACAAATTGATGACCCCGTGCAAAAGCCATTCACCGGAAAATTTTCGTTTTCGAAAGAGCATCTAGGTGTGCGCTCATGATGCATTTTCCTCCAAGTGAATTGCTTCTGATGACCAGTTGCAATACTTCCAAATAGATGGTCAATGGCACCGGGCTGGACATCCCAGCTCCAGTTCCATGTCATAAAACCGACCGAAATAGGAAGCTCCATAGATAGTCGGCTAGAAAATTGGATGAGCGGAAGAAACTCGCACCAACGGCCGGCGGCGGCGCCATGATGGTGATTACATGGACCTGGAAAGCCCAACAATGATTAGAATCCCTTTGGTGCGCCATGGAGCTGGTGCCATGCCGCCATGGAGTAGCTGCCGGTGGGCTCCTCTCCTGTTCAGCAGCCAGCAAATTAATTAAAAGGATTCGAGCGAGCCTCGAGATTTGACTACCGAAGCAGGGGACGTAGTAATTTTTGAGATGCCTTAAAAGATGGCTATGTCAGCTCGACGTTAATTAAACTGGCATGGCTCGAAGTGAGGTCGGGAACAAAATGACTCGATCAAACCTTATGCCTTTTAGGGCTAATGCAGCCAACCAGGTTTCTAATAGAATTTTATGTAGACTTTGTCATTTTGTCGACTATTTGAGCTCGTGATAATTATAGCATTTAGCAGCAACCATTGAAAATTGCGAGCCATTCACGCCTTGCTGCTGTATCTACAAACATTTTATATTGAAAACGTGATCCGAATACGACCCCGAAATACTTTCAATTAGAGCAATTGGGCTCTGAAAGAGTTCACCGGTCCCATAAAAGCGAATTCGAAACAATTCCCGTCTGCACCCGTGCTGTTTGCAAATTAAAACAGCACTCGGCGTATTCGAGACAACACGCTTCGTTCGAAAAAATTTATGAAGGTGTCACATGGCGCACAGTTCAGCCAATTTGCCCTCGAGTCGAGACGATGAAATTTTTGCTGGTGTCAAAGGAAGCGTGCTATTTTCCTGTGGCAGGAAGGACACTTGTAAAACTCGGTTCTGCTGAGTAATTGTTTACCGGCAATCCTTTTAGAAAGAAAAAGTTCGTATCGTAGTGACTTTTAGAAGGAAGCACAGCGACATCTCCTGTAAGTATCGTCTAATTTTTTTCAGATATACCTGCATCGTGCCTTTTTTGCAAAAGTTTCAAATTTGAATTTATAGTTGGTTTTTCAATAATACTAAAGCGTGTAGAGCTGTATAGACGCGAAGAAGTAGAAATATTGCAAATACGAATAAGAATTTTAAAGGTGAAACTTAAACTGAACTTTAATATGTTTACAATTCAAATACTTAAAAAACCACTGCACAAATGCAAGTCAGACCCTCGCACTGAATGTTCCTCACTATGCAAAACCCCAAAAAAATACATAGGTATAATAAATACAAATTATGTCTAAATTTCGTTTAGAGAGGAGCTAGAGCCTGTGACAGCAGGCAGACATTGTTGGCACAACTTTAGTAGAATTTTTTTTTTGGTACGGAGCCCTAACAATAAATACGATAATACATATTTAGTAATTTTAAAATCTTAAAAATGAAATAGGTATTTTAAATAACCATTTGGAGAAAACTCCTACGTATCCTTCTAAGCCTTAAGCATTGTCATTAAAAAAACAAAAAAACTATTGTGAAGAACAGAACATTTTTCATCTTTCTACAGCAAGGCGAAATTTATATGTAGCACGCGAAATTCCATTCATTTGTTAAGGCCCTCATAACTCAGGCTGCATTTTTAAAACGATGTTAAGAATGCTTACATCGTAGATTTCCTTAATCTGCTTATTTAAATCCGCGTATCTTGAGAGCTGTGGGCATCCTTCCTAACACCTAGCCATTTCCCACGAAACCATTTTACTTTTTCGTGCCGTGGCAACGAAGTGCCAGGCTTTATTTTATATTTTCGCTTTTTTCCCATTTGTGTTGAGGGAGCCTCTTTTTACGTTTCGCATAAAAAAATCCTTTGCTCAATTGAGCCCTTCGGATGGGGAACTGAAGAGAAAATCTGGTGCTAAGCCAATTGTTTGCGCTTTAGGAAAACTATGTACAATTCAGGGAAATTTTAAATCGCATTCTGGGGCTGCCGCATTATGCTCCTTTTATGTATGGAACAAGGATTAAGGGAATTTGAAAGAGGATTAAATTGGACTCCTGCTTTCGAGTACCCCACATGTGCGAGCATAAAGAAAGTCGTGTTTACCATTTTCTTAAATTGGACGAAAGAAGATTTTCTCTATTAATACATATAATTAATTGGGTACAGGAGAACAGGTCTCAAAATCTTCACATGTACATCTGCCTGATTTTGATTGTGTTAGGATTTAAGAAAACGGTTTTCTCCTAAGGGTACCCATTCTTAAGAGGTTATTTCCTTTCTTATAGAAGGTAGTCTCACCCTACCGAAAAGATTTCATGAATTTTTGCTTCTAGCAAATTGGCAAAGCTGTGCGATTCCATTACCTCGCAGCACCTCGTCTTCTCACAAGGAAGTCGGTCATATTCAAATTATGAGCGCGGGGCTCAATAAGGAAACTTCTTGTTACAAAAGTTAATGGTTCCGCCCATGCATCCGCCCCTCTAGTCGCGCATCTGTTGCACGCCAGTAGCAATTAAAAAGTGCCATACAGCTTCCTTAACGAGATGAGATCTCTGAAGAAGATGAGCGTCGGGCAAGGCTGCCTTCGACGTTGTGTTGCAGCAAGAAAAAATAAAATATGGTAAATAAAAAATAAAAATACATGAGCTCTTCTGAGGATAAGGAAAAAATGCTGAAAACTTCGTCTCCTTCGTGAAGTAGCGTCTCTCGGCGCATCTTCAGATAGGTTTCCTTAATGGCGTTTGAGTAGTGCACAAGTGCAAGGCTCTGGAGCTGTAATGTGATTAAAATCTCAAAGGGCACAAAAAATCGATTACCCTCCACGAAAAAGTGACAGCAAGATCAAGTGCACGTTGAGCGTGCCCCATTACTTTGACGAAATTTAATTGGTTAATGTTTTATGCAGGTGCAGGGCTATTGCTGCATTAAAATACCTCCTTTGATTTAAGTGTGAAGAATTTACGAATTTTGTCAGAAAATTTTAACTTGCTGAACATTCCGTAAAGAAAGGAGTTTAAAACACGAATTGGGATTTTTGAAGTATGCATCCCCAAGATGAAAATAGTTTATAATGATATTACAAACTATTTTCATCTTGGGGATTTCTTTTTCTTAAGTAAAAAGCTTATTATAACATATAGCATATTTGATAAAATTGTTCAAATACAATACATTACCATTTAACCCCAGAACGTCAACGTTAGAAAATATTCCTGATAAGTATAGTGGATTCTACGATTTTGTTTTGTTCTGCGTTATTATTTCATAAAACTCAAAAGATTAACTTTATTCATTTATATATTTATTTAGTCAGGTACCATGAGTTTTTTAGTCCAACATAAAAAATATATAAAATTTTCTATCCGGTGTTTGCTGAAACGGCGAACGTTAGCAGCCTCAGGGAACTCAAATTCACCTTCAATCCTTCCCACGAGGGAGCGTGCTACCACTTCAGCTTCTAGGCTCACATACCGCCAGAACCCAATGAGAAACGTGCTCTGAAAGTCCTAGGTAAACTTGAGGGTTTTGCTTAGCCCCTTTGAATCGTCAGTAAACACCATTTCCGGGAAAAGACGCTTGTAGCTACGCAGCAAGAAAGTTCCCCGGAGACCATCAAAAGGCATTTGGAGTTCGGCTCCGACTCCTTTCCAAAATGCTGAAAGGATATCGCAGAAAAGAAGATCGAAGAGGAAGAAAAGGCAGAATCCTTCACCCATGTGCATTCAATTTGAATGCAAAAGCCGTAGCGCCCGGAGGGGCTCAATCAAAAATGGAGAGATGAAAAAGTGACGTGAAATCTTCCATTGGACCGAGTAGCTCCTTATCTCCAAAGATATTCCCTGGCTGCCTGACTGGCGGCGGATGGGAAAACTTCCTCAAGTTTCCAATTAACTTTTCTTGGTGCAGCGCTTGACCTTAGGCAAAGTTGAGCACCCTGCTCCGCGTTTGCCCCCACCTCCACCCCGCTTTGCGATTTGCGCGATGATCCCGATAAGCGCGCTCAAAGTGCCAATCATTATTGCAATTTGAGCTTTGAATAAAATTTTCCTTCTCCCAATTTTTTCGTGAAGAAAGAAAATTGGTTCCAAGTGCAGCGGACCCTAAGTTGGAGCGAAGTATCACCGAAGTTCTCGAAAAGTTTGCAAAGTTTGCATTCCGCCTAGGTACCTCCGCGGGGTTCGTTGGAAGGACCTTCGGCGGCATAATTTGAATTTGCAAGCAATGAGCTCTGGTCCTTTGGAGAAAATGACTCGATTTGCTTCTTGCACTTCACATTAGGTATTTAAATCTGGGGATTTTCAAACAATATTTAGGCAGCATCGATTCAAATGGAAATTTTATGAGATATCTCGAGCTCGAATTCTTAAACTTTGTAACCAGTTTTCTATGGCTCTGCTGAGTTTGTTCTAAAGATGGTTTTTATTAACGAAATTTAGATGAAAAGAGCTCGACTTGTCCAAACGCAGTGGGAACTTTCGCAAAATAACCAAATTGAATCCCAGCGGCTACGAGCCATGGCCATGAACCGTCAAGAAATTGATTGAAATCGGAATTCTTAACGAGTCCTATACGAAGAAAACAGGACGACATGTTTCACTATTCAAAATCCTCTCAATGCCTCATTAAATTAAGGCAAGTAACAACGGACGAAGTGACGAAAAGTTTCATATAAACAATTTTATTTGCGAAACGCAAACTTCCCTTTAACAAGGGTAAGAAAAAGAAGAGACCCGTCGCGGATGGATGCATTTTTCGTCGTATTTCGTAGGTTTTCAATTTCCAGAAAGATAACTCAATAAGAAAACTCATTTCCTTGTAGAATTCAATTTTGTGTCTCGGCCCATTTTTCTGTTTGGGGGCGAATGCACTCGATTTAGGGCAAGGAAATTCGAAAATAATCTCAAGAAAAAAGAAAAACGAATGGTGAATGCATAACTGATAATCTGAACATAACATAGGTAGCTATAGGTCTTTATCTTGTGCAAAAATCGAACAATTCGAATCCAATTTCAATTGAAACTATAAGTTTATAATAATAGTAATAGGAGATTGATTAATATTGATTTTTTTCTTTTTGCTAATAACAGACCTTTCTATACTTAGGTGAAAAAAAATTAATGCTGGATCAAAGTGGACTTCGCCCTCCTTAAACTCGTTTTGACGGCTTAGCGCCATCTGGCGGTTAGATTATCGAACGCGTCCATATCCGCGTGGAAATGCAGCGCCGGGGCAAATTGACCGATAATTGAATGGTGGAGTCCCCGGCGATTTGCATAGGCTCTCCTCCTCCAGCCAGCGTTGCGAAAGATTGCCATTAAAATTTTAAAGCGGGATGTTTCCATCAGGCGCAGATTAATGGCGACCCGCCGGGCACGCAATGCGTTACGTTATCAATAGCACACAAATCTCAGCGCAAATAAAGTGCGCCCGAGTGCGTCCGAAATCTAATCTGCAGTCATTCCGCATAGAGCGCATTTTAATTATTTCTGGGCGTAATTAATGTTTGCCCAGATAGGCGGTCGTCGGCCGCGGCCCATTGTGCGCTGCCCCGCGCCTAAGTGCACCCAATTGTAATGCAAATTCAATAAAAACATTTCACCTTTAATGCAGGTAATTCGACGTGGACGAAAGCCGCAGTCGGTGGGCCTGTGTAAATAGCGCGGCGATTGACTCGCAGGGTGCGGGGCTGCGGAGCTCATTAAGCCCCGGGTGCGCGGATTATTCCCACCTAAATCATTTTGAAATGTTATTTTGTCCAAATTCGAGTGTTTTGCTGCATTTGCCGTTTGGTCTCCCAGCCCTCCCGGTTTTTTTGCACTCCACTGGGGCCGCATGTCCAAACATTTTGAGGCTGATCGCAGATAAAATAAATTGTTGTCACAAAAATTACAGCATCGACCCATTTTTGTTGAAGCGGTTTCAATTCTGATTCGCCCCACTACCCACCCACAGCTAGCAAGGGCTTATAATTTAGAGACTGGTTTAATTAAAGACCAACTCTAATTTTAATAACTAATAAACCGATTTAGGAGTACTTGTTTATATCCTTAGTATTATTAATTTCCTTTGATATTCTAATAAATAAATAATAAGGGTACCTAAAACAAAAAATAAATTAATGTTTTTAAGGCAAAACTAAGATAATTTTAATCATCATAATTTCGCGCCAATGAAATCGTATCTTTAAAAGGAATAGGGTTTTTCTGAGTGTAAGTTCAACTACAAACAATTAAAAAAGCAAATACATACCTAAATAGAATTTCCTCAAAACTTAAATGCGGCTTAATTCACTTGATGAGTTCACATGAAATGACCCGAGGAGAGTGAGTTTTGATTCGCCCTACTCTCCCTTGTTTAATAGAGTTTATAATTCAGCGGCTGGTTTAATTAAGGACTCATTCGATTTGTGGCTGCATTGCATGATTACACGTCGGAGGTGTCCCGAGAGCACGGCCTCATCCTGCTCCACACCCATCTTTCGCGGAATTCTAATAAAGCGCCCCCGCCGAATGGAATAAATTCGCTGCGGGTATACTCCGGTGCTCTGCAGCATTTATATTTTAATTTAAGATCGCGCCAACGATGAATGGAATTCCGACGCGTTTCACTTATTAAGTCCCGCGAGGGGCACTTGGCGGGCCTCGCATACTTCGCCGCATTCATGCAATGAAGCATCGGCCGTAATTCATCCTCCAGAATTTATAGCGACACCCAGATCTACGGGGAGCTTTGTTCCATTCCTTCGCAGCATCCCAAGGACCTAAATAGCAACTAATCATCTTGGGAGAGGTAAGAAGCGGCCGAACGTGTGCTGAAAAGCCGACGGGAAGACGGTCGGGAAAACGCATGATTTAAATGCAGGACACACAGCTCGCCTTCGTCTTGGCACACGACCGACTTTTCGGCCAGGAGCTGTTATCACTCCACAAAAACCCCCAACTGACGAGAGGTCACGAAGAACAGATAAATCGCACAAATTGGTTAGTTGGGGGATTCCAGGGCACCCGGGACGCTTCCTGACTGACGAAGGTCGGGTGCGGTCCGATCGTCCGCATCTTACTCACCTTGGGTGGCCCTAATTGCTGATCTGTGCACTCTCCTGCAGACTGATTATTTTGCAATAAAGGCCCTTGCTGGCGATAGGTAACCAAGTCTAGAAGCATCATAAATGAGCTTTTGAATATTTTCCCCTAAAAATGAAAACACGTCTTTCTTACATTAACTGTTTTCCATTGTTAGACTCTAGAGCGTGTAGGGGTACCTTGAACCTTGATGTCTTCATATTACACAATATTGAAATATGTACTTTTATTTTATAAACAGTAATCAAAACTATATTTCACGGCAGCACCTCCATGGAACGATTCAATCCATTTCGAAATAATTTTAGTCAAACATGAAACGTGGAAATTTAAAAAGGAAATTAACTCTGAGTGGCGCCCACATTTATTAATAGGCGATTTTATCTATGAAATTTGTTTTTCATCTCAGTGAAATTTTAAATTAGGAAATAAAACAATTTCGCCATTTGCTACATACCATAATTGGTTTTAATTTTTGTGTAAATCAATAAAGTCTAAACGCATTTATTTAGTTAGTTTTGATTGCATACCTATACACTTTAAGCTTTAGAAAATCATGTTTAAAGAAATCGTGGGTGGAATATTACCTTATGAATAAACCCTTTGATGAAATGCACTGTCAAGATTTTTGATTAAAACACAGTTCATCAGTCTTCAACATATCATCGTTTATTTATACAGATAAACTAAATATGGTCATCATTTGAATTACTTTTTACAAATAGTGTTCATTTCTAGTTATACAATGTTTTACCGCTTAAATTCTTTTATACATAAAAAAGTAAAATTTGGCAACATTCAAAAACTAAATTTTGCCGCCATAAAATATCTCATCGAAATATTAGCTATAATTTTACCAGCTAAGCTACTCTCCCCCGTCGCACCGCTCTGTGGATTTCTACGTGACTATTTCGTTACAGGTGCTGCGCCTTAATTGCAGACATAGCGCTGGCTGCTTTTACTAGTTACTTTAAATGTACATTACAACAAATGGCTCTGTTACATTACACGTGTATATGAATATCAATATCAACTATAAACAGACGGCAGCTGTCAGTTCAGAACACCTCGATGACTACAACGTCATTCAGCAAATCAAAACGATCCAAGTAAAAATACCGTTACATCTCAATTGTTATGCCTAGTTATGCTATTTATGCTAAGTTAGTCGCTGAAGGCTCTCAAAGTGCGCACAATCCTCTTTCTTTGCTTGGTGTCGTTTTTGGTGGACGAAAATATCTGCAAACCTCAAACCTCGCAATTATGAAAATCAATTTTACAGCAATAGGAAATATTTTTTTTAAATGCTATTTTATAACGTCTAGAAGTAATAAGAAATTAGCAATTAGGCCAAGAGTTATAACCGAATTTGTGGTCTAATTTTGTACATGAAGATATTAAATTTTATTTAAGTTATCTTGGGTAGCATCACTTAACACGGCAAGGAATAATCTTTATACTGAGGTTTCGGGTTAATTATTAAATCTTGAATTAACTATCCAAAAAAAGGCGATTATTATGAAACCTTTTATTATTTCGGGTAAAAGACTATTATTTAAATAATTATATTTTCATAATTTCTGTTGTTTGGCTATTTTTTCAAAAGTTTGTGAAATGTTGTATTTTGTAGTAAACACTATTTCCATTAAATATAAACCTTGAAGCTCAACGGAGTATTTTGTAGAATCGACTGCTATCGGGGACACTCATAAAAAACATAAGTCAAACTTTTAGGTTTTATTGATATTTTTATGATTATAGCTTTCAGTTCAAGGTTTTCTTATCAAAATATTTTAAGAGATCTTTAAAAAATGTGCTAAAAGCAATACCTAATTGTATTTTATATTCTTACGTTCAAAATTTATGTTCTGGATAATTTTCTTGTTACAATTCTAAATATTAATAGAAAATTCCGTCAAAATAACGCCTCACATGTTTTTTAACAATAGAATCTTCTTGGAGATTCACACTGTATATTAAGCAAATTTAAATGAAAACAAGGTTGTTGTAATGCTTTTTTTTCTAAATTATTATTGATTAGTATCAATATAGAAAAAAAATCTGTTTAATCTGCTGTCAGTTTCAGGCAGGTGTTCGTGCCGTGATTGTGCGCATTTTAAGCCTTCCTCTATTATTTTTTTTTAGGGCACATAAAGCTTTCTCGCATTTCGCTAGAGTTTCTGTCCTGCAGTCTATCTTACAGTGAAAGGTATTAACAAATCCTTAGACAAACTAAACGAACTAAACTAAGAATACCTGAGCACACTGAGCAATTTGAAACAAAACCTCGGCGGAGGCACTCCGATTTCGCACGCACCCGCTCCCACGCACGCACGCATTCGCCCTGCTTAAAGTAAAAAGTTTGTAAACAAGAAACGTAAGGGGAACAATTTGGTTGCAACTGATCATCGCAAAGCTACTCGGCGCCGCGACGGAGCTGGGGCTAAACGTAGGCCTGGCCCCGCGACCGCGGCTCCTTGCCCTGCAGCCGCTCGATGAAGTTCCGCCAGCTGACCACCGTCTTCCCGGAGTAGAGCCAGACGCTGGAGGTGACCCCGACGAGCATGGAGCAGAGGTACTTCACCATGAAGACCTGGAAGACGGGCCGCTGCTCCTCGGCGCCGGCCCTGTTCAGGGGGCACGGGATCGAGAAGTGCTTGCACATGTCGCGGTTCCACTGGACCATCCACTCCTCGAAGTTGTAGTACTCGTAGAAGAGGCACCCGAGGTGCCCCAGCGCCGGCAGGATGAAGAGCCCGCTGAAGAAGCCGATCCGCATCATGAGCCGCTCCAGCTTGTCGGTACGCTTCCCGTCCGTCTTCATCACGGTCCTGATCCTGAAGAGGGACACGAAGCCCGCGAGCAGGAAGAGGGCGCCCACCGAGAGGTAGATGCACAGCGGCAGCAGCAGGAAAACTCCCAGGGAGTGCGTATCCAGCTGACCTACGAAACAAACTCCCGATAGGATGTCACCTGAAAAATTAAGAAAGACTCACATTAGACTTCGTACATTCACGAAGATTACCATTTATATACACTTCTGTGCTAGACGACTACAAGGCAAACCACGTCAAATTAATGATTTCAAAAACCTCAGAAAAAAGAAATCAGAAAATAACCTTTTTTCCCATTATAAAATTTGGCATGGATAATCTACCCATTTTTGATTATTTGTTTGGTATTTAAACAAATTCTAATGACCTTTAAAAGTCCTTTGTAATTTAATCAGCGTTTCAGTTTTAAAATTTTTATTTCGTATACAAATTTTTAGTGGTAGGGAAATCATAATTTATTTTGATTATTATTCAAACTTTAGTTGAATATACTTTTGCCAATTGCTTAAAATTCATAAACGCTAATTTTAAACCAGCCTTCTTTGAAGCCCTCTGCCATACATAGGTACATATATAATTTCAGAGATATATCGTAAAATTTATTTGCCTCCTCCTTCTAATTTATTTCTATATTCGGTTGTAAAGACTTCCTCACTCCTAAGAAAAATTACCTTAGAACAAATTGCCGTTACAAAAAATGAAAAGAAAACAAAGAGACGTTGAAAATAAGACGTAGCGATGAAAGTTCAGAGATAATCCACAAACGAATTATGACAGCAAATATATTCTCAACAGCTTGAGGCGAATCCACGCAATCTAATCTGTTTTATAGTCACATGTTATCTTTCGATCGGGCTGAATCGAAGATTAATGAGCCCCAGGAGGTGGATCCACCTCGGCCATAATTACTTCCCCGTTAAGAACCTAATCTTGAGACAGAACGAGAACAGAGCACTGTCAGAGGCCTTAAAAAAGTTTCTGGTGTGCACTGAAAACCGATCAATCAAATCATTAAAAGTCGATCTCTCCTGATTTATGGCCGAAGCATTGATCTTAATTTATTTCCCTGAGAGGCGATCATGGGAAATTATTTTTTTCTTCCATTTTTTTAATCCTATTTTACCCGAGATCTCCGGGCATGTGTTTTCTTGAAGGTTTTTCCCCTTTTTTTATTCCCCGATCTAATAGAGCCATTCAATAGCTAGGCTTTCTTGCAACCCGGAACGTCTCGTAAATAACGAGGCATTAGCCGAGAGTTGATAATTAAAGGTTTGGGCCAAAATGACTTTTCAGCGCGTGAAGGAAAGCAGTTCATCTTCAAGACGATAGACAGCTTCAAGAGATCTGCTGTGTAACATGGAAGGGGTTTACCAAAAGCTTAAAAGGGAAAGAGGAAGCCGTTTGGAGCCATTGACACTCGATGCCGCTAACTAACTAATAATGGAAATTATCCAGTGGATCAAGAACAGGTTGTAGGAGTGGTCAAGAATAAAATTATTGAACGATAACATGACAATAACGCTGTAATTACTATGATGATAAATAAAAAGCAAGCAAATATTGAAATCATGAAGGCCTTGGCAGATTGACGACACAAAACAAAAATAAAAAACATTTCTTCAAAAAAGAATTACGAATTCTGATCTTAATAAAAAAATTATATCAGGAAATTATTTTAAATATATTTAGGTAAATATAGTATAAAATATTTTGTATTTTGCATCAACCATTAATCCAGTCCGTGATCAAAGTCTACAATTTTTCTTTACAAAGTAAATAAACTTTTGGAGTGTAATTTTACATTTTGAAGGTACCTAATAGCAATTAGTTGCCAACATTTAGAGTTGTAAAAATTTTTTACTGTGACATATTTAAACTAGATTTTAGACTATTGAGATCAAAATATGTACACTTTTATATTTAGCTATACCTACTTTGTATTTTTTGTTAAAACTTTGTTTAGGAATCTCAAATTAAAATTATTATTAACTACAATTTTAATTAAAGATATTTTAATAGCCTTGTAAAATTTCCATTTTTAAGTAATAGTGAGGTTGCAAGATTTTGCCATTTATTAATTATAAACAAACATATAAAACGCACAAGCAAGCATCTTGAAGTTTATTTAGATAAACGCTGAGATAAGGAGTACCCCCAAAAACCGTGTCCAAGTCTTATCAGTATAAACACAACAACGTCGACTTGCACAAAGATCTTAACGACATTTACTCTAATTACCAATTTGTTTGTCCTCCTTAGGAGGGTGGCCCTGTCTGAGTCATCTGGATAAGGGGAGGATTCTGCTTCTCCCCTTATTTATTGTTGAATCTCCAGACTCGTTACTAAAACTAAATGAGTCACAAAGTCAAAATAAACCAGAAAAATATTTCTTAGTGGGAAAAAATCAATAGAATTTTATAGCTCTTTGGGTCCCCGCTATCTCTGAGGGAGAAGCGCATCTGGGAGTGACCACGTCTTCCTGCGACGCTGCCCGTGATCGCAAAGGGCACCATACTGCGCAAAAATTAAAGTGCCCCAGGAATGGCTGTTGAGAGCCTGGGACCCTGTGGCACCCCTCGGTCCACTTTATACTTCTAATTTTAGTTCCACACGAATCGGTCATTTTGCGGGCGAACCGGGCGGTCAGATGCTTAGCCCTTTCGTCAGAAGAGCGACTCAAAGCATCCTCCACTTAGCTGATTGCTCTTAAGACTACCGCTCATTTAAAATTAAATGGAATAGTCGGAGTTGGTCGGATGGATGATTAAAGTGCACTTGTCGCGCAGACTTGTCCGGGTGCTCTTTGGGGCCCTCTCGTCCGTCCGCGGCGCGTCCAGGCAAAATATAGCCGGAAAGAGCCACTGAGAGGATGATGGGCCCTGACGGCTTTATTGCCCTTTTTGAGGCGGTGCCATGAAACAGAGGAAAGTCCTCCGCTTCTGCCCCGCAGCCTGCAGACTGCACTTTAATCCGAATCATTCCACTCGGACGACTTTGGTGCAGCGATCGCTAATTGAGGCAAGCACTATTAAAATGCAGATAGTTGTCCGCGGATCCGCGGCGATATGAAAACTTCAGCGGCCGCGTTATGGCAGCAATCGACGGCTGATTTATGCCACCGAGCACACTGCCGATGAAAACCACTGTCTGGCGGCGATAAGCGATTTGGTCGGGAAAATCTCTTTTGCCTTTACGCGGGCAAATTGCTCCCGGGGGACTCCTTCGTCTTAGCCGGAAAGCGTTATGCTGATGCGAAAGCCATGAATAAATTATGGACGTTCGCTGAGTGATTTAGATAACCAAGTGAGTGAGTCCATTTCACAATTAGCTCCATTAGCCGCTGATCGCTTTTTGTATATCAAAAACATTCGCTTGTTGTTGAATGTCGACAATTCGATTACAACGGGTGACTACGTTTTGGTCATAATAAATTTAGTTCATGTTACAAAAACAAAGAGTTTATCTGTTATAAGTTAAGTTCTAAAAAATGTTGTACATTTCGTTTATTTAAAAATAAGGTCGCTTTAACAATGTGGAACTAAATAAAATATAATTGCAATGTAAGCGCAATAATTTTGTCGCTATGTAATTGAATGTCTTCTTCAAAAAGTGTTGAACGCTTCAGTTAATCGCTTCCACAAATCCCCTTTGGTGGAGGAAGTGTTGTACAATTTCGCCAACATGACCTGACGTGGATTTGTACTCCCCGCTGCTGCCACCGACGACGTCAGGTCCCCAGCTAACACGCAGGCAACCGGAGCCATTAGCAAATCATCACTGCCATAAGAAACATTCCCCGAAACAGACAACAAATATCAGAAACAAATGGGCCCGCACCGCCAAATCTATGTTCCTCTAATGGTGCCATGAAAGTTCCCGACGTATCCGCGAGATAAACAAACCCATAACTTAGACACACCTCGAGCGCTGACCGTAAATTATAATCCCGCTCTGGAGATGGCCAGGGCTGCGCAGCCCGGCCAGAGACAGACAGACAGACAGTCGGACTATCTGCGCCGGGCTTCCTGCTCCCGCCGGGTCCTCGCCCGGCGACAAGAAGCAGCAGCATTGGATCTGCTGGGACTTGGCCCTTCACAGCCGGTCGCAGCTTCCCGGTGGACCAGCGACGCCATCCGGAGGAGCAAAATGTGGAGCAAGGGGGTGGGCAGGAGGACGAACCTCATTATGCCGCCCGACTTGGTACAATTTAAATTGTTCTTTGATGCCCCACCTCGACTCAGGCGAAGTCGGTTTCCTGGTTTGGAGAGTGCTTTCTGCCCCCCGCCGCACACACGGCGTCTTCTGCCCACCTTGCGCCGGCTGCTCGAGGTGGAAACCACCGCAGAAGCTTCGGGGGAAAAACCACACTAACCGGGACCCAAATGCAAACCCAGAGAGACGGGGATAATCTTGGGGCCCCGAGTTGACGAAATTTTTTCTTTTGATTTGTGGCTCTGCTGGCCCCATAAATTGCGGCATTATCGCCGCTTGGTCTCGGTTTACTGAGATAAACAGTGCAACAATTGTAATTGGAGCACTCCCCTCGATTTATCTTATTTTATTAATCCCTTCTTGCACAAATCGCAGATTAAAACCCTTGTGGGCGGTGGGAGGGAGTTCGTTCTAATCCAAAGACGTCCTTTGCAGACTTAGAAACAACGGGGCACTTTTATCATTTTAAATTACTTTAAAAGACTTGCAAAAGGCATTTTCTTTTGCCTACTTCAATTGACCTGCAGATTTGTTAATTCGTTTGGATCATTTTAATTGTTCGGATCGATAAGATAAAAGAGATGACAAGATAAAGGTAAACGAATTGTTTAATAATTTAAAAGGATTTAAATTCAGTTAGATACGGTAAAGGTATCTTTTAAGCTTTTTTTATGGCATTAACTGTGCTTATATAAAATACACACAAATATTTATTTACAACAGATTCAAACTTTATGGAAATTTAGGATGAAAAGCTTATGGAATACAGCACCAAATGCACACTTATTAAAATTTACATTTATGAAAAATGGAAAATTTGGATTTTTCTAAAGTGTACACTGAGAACTTTACCCTTTGGATGATTCTACTTCGAATAGACAGTTGGCTACAATTGAATTTATTTTACAATATTAAATAAAATTCCACCGAAAGATTCGAAAGTTATTTACATATATTGATAGATCTTAAACAGTATTTGCGCCAAAAATGAATTTTCAGTTTTAAAATCTGAAAAGTAAACTTTTAAATTAGCGTGCTAAACAATATACATACAAATATAATGAGTTTCAATTCTCGAATTTATCAGAGAAATGTCAATCAGCACTTATTGTTAGTCGAAGAACTTGGTAATTGGTCAGTAGAATCAAAAATTAAAAGCAAATTAATGTTCTTTGAAATTAAAAGATTAGTTTTCAAAATACGAATTAGGTGTGTCAGTTCCACATTACAATTAGCATCAAATATTTTTGACGACTACTAATTATGGAAAAGTCAATCTGCCTTGTACCTTCCGAACACTAAAGTACCTACTTTTGCCCGAGATATTGTGCCTAATGAAAGACGTAACTTCGCGTCAAACTGCTCCAGATCTCATCACCTCGTCAGGCTCCAAGAGAACCGGATGTATTGACTTAGTTGCCATTTATCCCATTTGCTAAGCTAATTGAGCTGATAATTCCGAGGCGCAATTACAGAGCAAAAAACGAGTTTGTTTTCTAGGATGACCGCAGTTTAACAGATCGCGGCCAACTTCGTAAAACAGAATCGCCGGATTTAGTTCATTTTCCAAAAAAGTGCTTATTTAATACAAAACGCAAATTAGCTCCATAGGAACTTTCACTAGAGTTATCAGACGGAACTGCAATTAGGTTTTAGGCTATTTTTTCATTCCCTCTTTTCGCGGCGTGAATTTTTCGCTCTGAAATGCTATCTAGAGCGTTGCGATGCAATGTTAAGCTTCTAATTCACACGGGGTTTTTACTAGAGTCATCTCATTTTAGCGGATAATTAGTTTTGCTGGTAATTAACTTTGGGTTACAACGGCTTTAACACCCATGAAGGCGGTCCTGCAGGCGTCTAAATGGAGCGCAAACAAAAACTGGCTGACTAAGTGATTAAAAAGTTTACAACCAATTTCCGGTGTTTACTCCAGTGAGCTAGATACCGGCTCATCCCGACCAGATGAAATCGCTTCGTTTCTTGGTCAGTGGAGTTAATCTTAATCCGCCCTGATCCCCGTCTAGCCGGGTGGTTCTTCAATCCCTGCCGCAGCCCTACGTAAATAAACGCAACTGGCAGACACTGAAAAAATGAGCTCTCCGGAGTGAAATTAATTCGACCTCCTTGCAGGTGGAGCGGCCCCGCGGAAGGGCTTTTTCGCTGACGCTGGGACCCCGCAGATTCGCGGGGGAGTTTCACGGGAACAGAGCAATTAGAAGAGGTGCTCGTTAATCCACGTCCACGATCCGCTTTCGACTCTTCCTTTAATTTCCCATCATTTTTCGCCGCCCGGACAATTTCCCGAGCCAGGTGGCACTCTAAAGGGCGGGCTCAAACCCGGTTAATTGTTTCCCTGGTGTCTGTTTTCGCTTTCCAATTTCGAAGGGCTTCCTGCGAGCCTTTTGGGGTGCCACTCCCCCGCCAAACAGAAAACAGCGAAAATTGTAATTGCGACCGCACTTTTTTACCGTGCATTTTTCATACTCCGGCGACATTGTTGCCAGCGGAATGGCGAACGTGTCGTATTGCGCGGAGCTCGTGTTAAATTAAATTTATCTTTTTCAGTGCGTCAATAATCGAACGGCTCACGAGCAAACAACGATATTAAAAACGAAGAGCTTCACGCAACGTTTAATCCGCGGACGTCCCAGGGCTCTTGGGCCGGGAGCTGAATATTTAAAAAGGGAATTTGATGAATCGCCTGCCCAACAAAAAATCAATTAACACCAGCTCCAAATATTTACCCTGCTCGCTCGGGCGGGATACTGACACGGAATTACCTCCTACAGGAGAACAAATTTGCTCCAGACGATTTGTTTATTTTTTTACTTGTAAAATTACGAACTGCAAACAATTTTCATTTTTTCAATTAATGCAGATTGACATCCGAGCATTACACTCAGTACAAAGCTTCATATTAAATCTTTTGTTGCTTAAACACAGAAAATAGTTTTTAAGCTATCACTTTGTAGCTATCATACATAATAGTTTTTCATATTTATAATGTGTCTCTTTATTAAATAAAGGCGGTTCTACACTATCATCGCCGCAAGCACAAGATCATGAACAAGTTCGTGAATGTGCCGTTTTGACAGTGTGGATCCTACAGGATCCCGATAAACTTCCGTGAACAAGTTGGTGTACGTGCCAAAGTGATTATCGGTCTGGTTCTATTCTGATACGATTCACTTGTTCACGAAGTGCGTGCTGCAGTGGTTAATGCAGAGCAGATTTAAAATTTTTAAAAGATTTTTCATCCTCTAGTCGTAGCTCTTTAAAAATAAGTGACGCTACTCCTTTTCCTTCCGAGTCTTTTCGGATAAGCCAATTCTGACTCCACAACCTTTTTGATTTTCGTACTTTTTTAATTTTTTTAAGGGCCAGCGACACTACAACTAAAGCGGTTGCGCTCAATATAACTTTAGACGCATTTAAATCCATCATTTATAACAATGACCACTACACTTGATGATCTCTTTGAGACTAAAGATAACCAAACGGTTGATAAGTGTGTACACGCAACATCAGACTTGTGACTTGCGACTTGTGCCTGTCTTTCGTGTTCACAAACTGGTTCACGATCTTGTGCTTGCGGCCGCCTTTAGTCTTATAACAAAGAAAAAAACGAACAAAAACAACAAAAACGCGGAGAAGTGCCACTAAAACTCAAGCCTTGAAGGATCCATCGATTCTAATACCGTATAGATAGATTAATAAGTACCTACATACACAAATACTTACTTTGTAATTATCTATTGCATATTGAATCTTAGAAAAAAATGTAGCTTTATCACGTAAGTAATCAATTTGTTGTAAATAAAACTAAAATTCCACGCAGAATTAGAAATGAACGATTTTCGAATTAATTCCTTCGCTTGCGTCAAAAGACCCTCTGTTCGTGACAAATTTCAATATTGTAGGTCACTGGAAAGTATACCCATTGTTAAGCTCCTGTGGGATGCAAATAAAACTTTTAATTATACCTCCAACTGTTTCCAAAGTCAGTAAATATGAGCGATAATTTCAGAACTTATTCTCTAATAGTCTAGTTCATAAATTACTTGCCGCTTTGGTCTACTCTCATTGCTAACATTTCTACGCCTGCAGAAAGAAGTGACCTACATTAAATAAGCCGCCAATAACTCTTAAAAGTGTTCCCTTTCGACCAGCCGCTGCATTGGACTGAAAATTAAGATTATTACGAAATTTTTCATTTGATAAGCTCACGAGATTAATTGCCTACAGAGGCCGTAGCGGTGGAGCAGATCTAATTCGTGCACATGTTCCGGCGACGGCGGCGGCAAGCGGGTGCCATCAATCATGCTGCAGCGAGTGAGGTGAGATCACGAGTTTAATTAAACTTTCTTCGATTGCCGCTTCGTTTTGATTACCCCTCCCACCCTGCGACCGCCGCGCCGGATCGGGGTTGCCGTTCCGAGTGATTAAGCAAGTAGTCCACACGGCCATTAATTCCCATAATACCCCGAAAGAGGGCATGACAAAAACGGGGCCCAACTTGCAGCTAAAACCATAAATAACGTATTTAACCCAACACCGGGGATTATAACTTCTCATTATAGGGTCCTTGCGAAGCCAGCGGGGGAAAGAAAGGCTTTCACCCGGACAGAGAGATCTTCCCGCCCGGCAGGCGGAGCTACTCCATTTAATTGGATTACGTCAAATAACTCATTTGGATAACGATTAGAGATTAGTGTCGAACCAGCCACCCCCGCACCCCTTCTGCTCCCAGTCGACGGAGCAAGGAAGAGGGGGCAGCCCAAGAAGCAGAGGCTGGAGTTATCTCTCCTGTGGACCCGTAGGTGTGAGTCTGGATCGGGCTGCGGGGGCAATTTGTCTCCACCGGGCCGGGTAAGTTCAATTCGAGCAGTTTTAGTGCTGACGACACGTCCCAAAGTTGGGGACACTCCCGCAGTTAAGACCGTGCCCAGGAAAGAAACCGGAAACATAAATCGCAGCGACAAAGTAGTCGCTTTTGACTTTAACTGCTGATTTTTTTCAGCCGCCCGCGAACGAGCTATTGAACCCACTTCTCCGGTGGTCTCCCTGATCGGGTTAGCCGCGATTTAGGGTTCACCACAAAAAAGGCAGCATGGTCTGAAGACGAATGAGACGTTTACCCACAGGAGGAAAAATATAATGAAATCGGAATGTAAGCACTTCTCGCTAGTGGCTAGATAAGCTGCTCGCGTACACGAAGCAAGACTTAGAAAGATACTTGAAAAATCCCCGGGGAACCTCGTTGCCTTTGAGGCTCCATCTGAAGTTTCCGCTCGGCACGCCGTAAGATCTTAGCCGCCGCTGGCTTTTTCTTAGCCCCCGACGAGCAGTTTGTTTGTAGATTTTATCCGCCACTCAATTACGGAGCAACAGCCCGGCGGAATCCGGCGGGTGACGTGCGCCCAGTGAAAACAATTTTGAAACGGTTTTTTGGCGGACCGCGGCCCGATGAAAAGCAGATCGTCCGCTGGGTGCTGACTGATTTCATTTGATCTTTTCGGCTCCTCGGAGCGCTAAACGGTCTAAAATTACCGCAGCGGCAGCGCGGAAATTAATTAATTTATCGCTGCTATGTTTTCGCTAACAGCCGACATTGATGCATGCGCTGCGACTCAATAACAATTTGATTATGGCGCTGATTAAAACTGATTGAACGAAGATGAGACTGCACCACTCATGTCAGGATCTAAGCAATCACATTTGCTAATTTAAATTTATTATTGCATTTCATCAGAGGGAGCTTGTTTAGGGTGCAGAGAAAATAAGGTTTATAATATTAAGATTAATATTTTCTACTCTACAACAAGTGGAAGAATTGTATTCGTTGATTTATATTTTCATTTTAAAATGTGAGGTTTCTAGGTAATAAAAAATTTGCATGAATTATTTAAATGTTGTAAAATTTAATCAATCAAAATAAATCGCCAAAATTCCTTTTACGTAGTTTTTCATGCAAGGATGCAATGTGATTAGGGCCTGATTAAAACTGATTTAACAATGCTGAGGTAGCATAGGAGCCTCGGGTTTGCAGGCACCGGGACCACTTATATTCAATTTCCGAGGAAGCCAATGAAAAACGTCGAGTGGGCCCACTTTCGTCAGGGCTTCATTTCGCTAATGGCCTGCAATATTTCTTGTGCCGCTCGAAGTGGTGCTTTGCATGCCGCTGGCACCGCTTCGGCTACTTGCAGCAGCGCCCATGCGGAAACCTCGAGGTATTTCAAAAACTGCAGCAATAAGATACAAATGCATTTTGCTAGCAGGCAAAAACTCGCGGTATTCACGCGAGTGTTTGTCTTCCGCATACAACGCTGCGGATTTTTGCTACCCCTCGCTCCTCAGAAATTAATTATAAAATCACTTACGTTTCCCGCCCCAAACAAGTTCTTCCACGAAAATGATTAATTAAATTTTAGGTGATTACCCTTCAGTGGGCTGGAGCATCACAAGGAATCGGGTTACGAGTGGGTCGCTAAAAAGAGGGTCCGCTGTCAACTAGATAAATGTGCAGCCTATTTATAGCGTCTTCAAATAGAAGTAAATCCAATTAAGCGTTTCAGCGACCCAAATGTTCGGCTCATCTTTCGGCGTCGCGCGGGCACCCACGTTAAACCTAACCCAGACATTTTGTAAGAATTTTGTGAATTCTCGAAATTTGGGCAAGATGTTTGTCCAACACAAGCAGCGGGAATTAAAAGATAATAATTAGGTGTTCCGCAACAAGGCCATTTTGACAAACAATTTCACCTGCCCGCTTCGCCAAGCCCAAAATTGGCCTTAAAACAAACACCAACAATTTTGCAGCTCCCGGCTGTCGTGTTGCGCTTTATTGTTGTTAATTCAGAGGTAAATTAACCGAGTAAAAAAACCGAAGAGGTGTGGCAGTCTGCTCCAAGGTGACTGGGCATTGTACGATTTGTTCTGCTTGAAAAAGGCGGTACGCATGAACACGTCCCAGCGGCGCAAGAAAATATGAAACATCTTAAAGAAAACGTTTCGTTATGGCACTTGTGCAAAAAGGCGACGAATGATAGCTCTTTTTAATTACGAAAGTTCTCGCGCTCGAGCAAGACACCAGAAGTAGAAACTTGAAGAAATGCTTTGATGTGTCTTTGGGATATTTGTTGTAGAGTTTCAAAGTACCTAGCGCAATTTTTTATGTTCTGTTGATCATTACAATCTGTTTTCAATATATTTCTTTTTATACACTTTGTTTCCATTCTGTCAGATTGTGAAAGAATCTTGGAAAGTCGTCGTTATTGGTTGAAACTTGAATTTTACGAAATAGTGGCTTTATCTTTCATAACAGATTATTGTATAAATATGAGATGTTTAATAAAAATGTCCCCACAGTAATTAGGTAACATATATTTCTTTATACTAAAAAAAATCCTTTTTCACTAACTTCCTTAATTTAGAGTTTTCAAATTTAATGAATATCGTCAAAATATTGCTTTAGTCAGTAACTTTACTGTGGTATTTAAAAATAACTTCCCTTTTCTTGACTAAATAACACTTTAGCCAAAAAAAATAATTTAACGAAATGAACATTTGAAAACTCCCAACTTGAAAGAACCATCAAACGAATTTAATGAAAATATTATTAGAAAAAAAAACCACCCCGTGCAACAAGCCCATTTTAAATCAAGTACGAACTCTGCAAAAACTTCTCAATTGTGAACTGCTTCAAACTCAAAAAGTGCCTGTGCACATCTGAGCCATCTCGGAACTCGGACGTCGCTCTTCTGAAGGTAGTTTATCACTCAGCAGTCGGAATGACGTTCTCAATTATCCCGAAAGACCCTGTGGTCCCCCAATCATTTTATGACACTTTAAAACTTCCCCAGCACCCTACACTTCGATTGGAGTTGAGAAAAGTTTTAGTACAACTCGAACGAAAATTTGATTATCGTCAATTTCGTTGATTTTCACTTTTCGGAAGGGAAAAGAATCTTTTCTACAAAAGTATAATTCGCTGTCCGAGAAGTAGTTCTATGTGGTAAGTAGGTAGCCTGTATTCCAGGTTAAAGGTAATTTTATGGAAATTTCGCTTGAAATGAAATCTTCCTATAGACTCTTTAATTTCGTGCTTAATGGTAGAACAGGTCGGAGTAAGCAGCAAGTTTGACCCAAAAAATCATAACTTTTCTGTACACATGTGGTGCTCATCGTATCCACGCCATAAAACACATACTGGGCCTATTCAAAATTTATTTATAGAGAAGGGACCGGGGAAGAGCAAAGCAAATCCCGGCGAGCCCAAAAAGACAAAATGCTCAACAATTTGCCAAGTGGTGGCGGGCGAACGAAAGCAGCAATCGGAAAAATTTGGGCACTAAATAACTCCTCAGACAGCAATCGCCGTCCAATTTCCAATATAATTTTCTCGATATGAAAATCCCGGCTGATCCCTGCGCACCATAAGAAATGACGATAATATGAGGTTGATCGGTTCGGGACGGGCTCCTCCCCGGCCACCGGGTCAGCAGCCATTTATTAGTTTAGTCCTGTCCACTGGCTGAGATCTAGTTTCGATGGGACTTGAACTTCCGCCAGGAACCGCTCCTCTTCGGAGGCCGAGGAGATGCTGGCGTTCCTGGACCACTCTCCAGGACTGAGATCGGCCTCGCCGGGCCTGCCTGCGATATGGGCAACACCCCTTCTCGGAATGGAATTCAGATTTTCCGGGCTCGCTCGCCTCTTACAAGACCTCGTCCTTTTCTCGCTCTGTTTGTTTTCGCTTTTGTCCCAAATCGCAATTTTCGACTGAGACGTCTGCCGGAGGATACTTCGCAAAGTGCTAAGAAAATTAATATCCGTTCGCTGGCATCTTTGGCGGAAAGATAGCTGCCGTTTTATCTCCGACAGATTGAGATGGGGGCTTATGGCCTTTTGATATGACTGCTACTTGTGGGCTCTTATTCGGGCTATTTTATTGGAAGTTGATGCCTATGATATTTAATGAATGCTTTCTGAATGAGAACAAGGACTAAAACATGAATATATCTCATTTGAGACATGAATGCAGCAGTGATTCGAACAATGAAGTGATTCACACAGGGCAAATTGTCCTTCAGCTCCGTAATCGTTTAATTAAAATGATAAAATAGAGTTCAATTTGATAACATCAAGTAGCGCTGCGCTGATGGAGAGTTTAAACTTAGAAAATTATCAACGATTCTTCGTGAAATAAAATCACAAAATTGGTAGTTTAAACCCCTTCAAAAATAAGAAAAAATTACATAAACAAATTCGAATAGAAAATGACTCATGTAACATTTCAAAAATGAATTAGTTTGTACGTCTTCAATGCTAGGGAACAACGAATTTAGGATTTTTTTAAAATTAGGGAATTTTTCTTCGAAAAACAGAAATTATGTGACAACGATAAAGGAATTAATTTTATGGGAGGGTGTTTATTACAGGGGTTCCATTGCGACCCTTCTTTCATAGAAAGACAGAGGTTAAAGCTGAGTGGGCCATAAAAGAACTGAAAGTCCAGTACCTCATTTAGATCTACCTGGATACATTTTCAATGGCGCTACTAAAAGACAATAGTTTCTTAGATACTTAAATAAACGATTATATTTTATTTGGACTACTATTTGAAAAGGAAAGATCAAAGCATTTCTTTATACCTGAATAGCCTGTTAGCCTATTGTTTATTACTTATAATTCTTTGAATTTCTATTAAACTAATTACCTTACTTACTTTCTTCTGTCCCAAATCCCTATCATAAACTAACCCTTCTATTATACACCCCCATATTTTTTGTCTGATTTTTATTTTTGGACTAATTGACCGGATCATCAATAAGTTTCTATATTTTAGAATTCCGGATAAAAGGTTATTATACGGGTGGGACTGCAATTTTCACTGATAATTTTCAAAAAGTATGATGGGTCTACCTGACTGGCTATATAAAGTCGGTTCAGGCTGTCCATTAAAATCAGTTGTAAGTGAAACGAGACCAAGTACTATCCTCAAAAATAAAATATGAAAAAATTGTGCATTCTGGTGCTCTTAGTTCAAGTACTTAGTGCTCGCGCTAGTTGCTCCTATAATCAAATAATTCGTAGTTTTGAGGGATTAAAACTTTTGTCAATTCCAAACGGATATGTGATTCCCAACAACCAAACGAGCACTTTCATTTCAAACGGGGCAAATGCGGTGCTATATTGTGCAGGAGGATTTGCATGGTATGATTACTATGATAGATATCAAAATGAAATTGGGAAATTTCTCACAATTTACTGCGATGATAACCAAATGCAATACACCTCTGAGAAAAACTTAAATAAGTTGCCGTTTAATACTGAAAGGGGACGTTACGTGATGTGTTACCAGAACTTAATTGGAGCCAAGTTTTACAACGGAAAATTAAAATATTGTGACTACGATGGACTGCGGTATGGGCTCTATATAAAAAATGTCCCTATTGTGTCTTTGGATTTATGCCACGATTTTAATGAGTCAGAACCAATTTTCACCCATTACGTCGCTGCTCGCCGAAGTAATGTGCTAGCAAAACAAATAGTTTACAATCCAAGCAATGTCACAGAAGCAGATTTGGGACCTCAAGCCGAGGCAGCCTTTGAAGACGAAAAGCCACCACCAATTATATTGGAAAACAACTATACCCTCTTCATTCCGAGTTTGAGGCATCTACTTTCTGAACTGGACTATAGATACAGCGAATTGACGCCCAGCCCTCTTTACCAATCCTTTAACCTTAGTTCGTTCAAATACGATTTTGGAACTTTGAACTCGGTTCCTTGGTGGACCCCGCTGAGAATGGGGAACTGGAATGTCTTCCAGAGACTTCTATCCCGGCAGGTGGAAAAAGAAAGTTATGACATTTATGCAGGAAAGTCTCATAAGGCGCACTTCCCGGACAAGTTTGTTTGCAATTCGGAAACCGAGATGTCCTTCGAATTCGACGGGCGGAAGAAGTACATCCCTCTCTACATTTGGAACCATATCATCCCTCGGCGAAAGGACGGAGACAATCAGGAGTTCGTTTTGATAGGCATCAATTCGCCTTTTGTCGAAACCAAGGCGAATAACTCACCGGTATTTTGCGAGGATATTTGCGATAACATTTCTTGGTTAAAACCACTCCAGGTGACCAGAAAAATGACATCATTTGGATACATGTTTTGCTGTAATCCAAAAAAAGTGTACAAGATACTTAATGGATTCCCTTTCAAGTTTTATAAAAATGTTATTTAAAAATAAAGATTTTCTTAAAGCTGAGGTCTCATATTTCTTAATTTTGTAGAATCCAAAAAGATCGACTATATTTCCGTTTTTCAGATTCAAGTCAATTTAGCAGTCGCTAATAAAGACGTATTAATTGTGATAAAAATGGAATAAATATATTTGTCAACATACAGAATTTTCAAATTCTAGAGATTTCACAAAAACGAATTTCGTAAAAGTAGTACCTAGTTGTAATTCAAAATTTCCAGTCAACATAAATGAAATATAATTTAAAGGCTATAAAGTTGCAAAACGGTGGCAAATTACTCTTTGATTACAAATTTTCAAAGAAATTGCGGAGTTAAAGTAAATGTGAAAATTAGTAGTAATTTAAGGCTACAAATTTAACCCTTAGCTGCTACACGAGGGTACCGGATGCCCCACCTTTCTGTTAATTTCAGTCTAACCCTGTTTAAGTTTTGCAAATGACATTTACATTGACCTCCAACTCCATCATTAGTTAGGAGGATTTGAAATGCCAAAATAAAATGAGAACTTTTGTAAAAATTACATGTTTATTTTATGTTCCATTTTCGATTATTTTCAATTATTCTCTAATAGTAATGTACCATAGTGTGTATAGTAACAAACTTTCTTTGTTTTAATAAGATCTCGGCACATAGTTATTCAGTTCAACTGGAGATAAGTGAGTTTAACTTTAGTCAGGCTTCCTCTTTGCATTTGTTATGATTTTCTTTATTTTGCTTGCGCGTACACCAGAAGCTCAGAAGCCCGTGGAAGTTACACTTAGCGCAAAAGAACTGAACAAGCCCCGCCTATCAACTTGGCGGAATTTTCTTGTCTCCATCACAAAGCCCAAGACAATTACACTAAGCGGCTTACTTCGCTTCCAACAATACTCGAACAAATCAGTCAGTTACTGCTCGGAGAACAGATTTTTAAGAAACGAGAATAAGAAAGAGAATAAATGGGCGCAGGAACGTCATTGGGATTAAAAATAAGTCGGCTTGAAAACCCCAAGGGATTAGGGACGACTGGGATTAGAGCGAAACGTGAGCACAATACCGCGTCTCGGAGTTTGTTCACTTTTCGGCTTCCTTTCTTCGACCTGATTTAAGTTGCGTCCGAGCCCAAAACACGTCCATTTTTCTTCCATAAAATGCAGCAGATAAGAAGACTAACAGGCCGAAGAATAGGGCAGGTGTTATAAGCCGGTATTGAGGTAGACCGAACTCGAGCCCTTCTCCCCCCAAGAAATCCAAACAATACCCACATCACGTCAAGAAAAAGCGAAACCAAGAAAAAACCTTAAGCAATCGAAAAAAAAGTACCTGAATGCATTCAGACTCAGTACCGTCGATCGAAAACTTGAGATTCTTCAGGTACGAAGTTTGTGGCCTAAAGAATCGCAGTGAGTTTCAAGATGGTCGTAAAAATGAACCAGTTCTCAGCGCGAATTGCTGCAGCTGGATCGATACATTTTTCACCAGGGAACTGAGTCGGGGTCGCGGGGACTGCGTTGCGCAAGATCGCGTTGCTTGCCGAAGAATCTATCAGAGCGCTGGGCCTTCTTCGGGGCCCCTTGCGACGTTTCCGATCAAATCCACCGTCCTCTGCGGACTAATCTGCAATTGTACGGTTTCGTCTGAACTGGTTTCCACACATCTTGCCTTCGTCTTGTTTTCGTCTTTCATAAATCCAGCCGCCGCCGATCGCTAAAAAAGCGATTTTTACGCGAAACCCATCTTTCTGCAGCGAAAAGTAAATCAATTTAATGAAAGACGAAACCAAGAAGATTATTGACTTTAACGGTGACTGAATTTCGATATCAGTTGTACGCTAGTTTGCCTAACCGCTGGTTTTGTGGTGGCGACGCGTAGATCAGTTCTGGAGAGTACCTGGCAGGTTAATAAATTTAAGGTGCTGGTACTAAAGCGTGACAAAATGTAGTTTGGTGTCAGGTTGTTTAGGATTATCGGAGAAATATGTTAATTTCCTCAAAGTGAAGTGCAGATTTAAATAATATGTAAAGATCGGCGCCTGCTGCGCGGCAAGTGGTTTTCCTTATTTAAATTATGCGGTCTGACATAATGGCCAAGACCTGATTGCAGGTAGAAACATTTGAACGGATGGAAGATACGAATAAAACTATCGAAGCTAGATTACTGTATTGGCCTAACTAGCTATTGAAAAATTCGTGAAGATGAAAAGTTGGTTAGCGAACTTCTTGACAGATAATCTTGAATTTACCTACTGCAGAGTAATCCAACACGATATTCAAGAATTTATCTTTTTACCGTTGAAATCGATACTACATATTTTCTTTTTTGGTAAAGCGTTACAGAATTTTTTTAATTAAATTATTGTCTTATATCTACACATAACATACTTTGTAAAATATTAAACGCTTTCCATTCGCTAAGATATTCGATTTTCGAACAAATACTTCTTGCATATAACACAAGTCAATATATAGGATTTCTTGCACATCTTGAATTTTTGTTTTTTTTTTATTTTAAGCCCCTGCAATTCTAACACTGTCGATAATACCGACAACTGAAAACATTTGCATTAAACGGCATTTTCACACTTGATTTAATAGTGTATTCTATTGAAACGACCGTAAGTTGCCAATTGCCCATGACCTAATCTTTCTGTGTGGACTACCGCCATAGTTCCACGTATACTAATTTTTATTACGAATGCGGCAAGAAAGTATCATACTTATAAATGCTAAATTGGGCACTTATGTTGTACTGATTTTAGTTTATATTAAGGACACTTTGAGCTTGCTCAAGACAAGACCGGGGTCTAAGCTAATCGTGAGCTCTTTGTAATTTTGCGCATAGGAATCGCCATAATCCAATTTTCTCGCAGGATTTTCAGTGTAATCTTGAAAATTGGATTTCAGCGTCTTATGTGAGACCTTATCTTATTAGGTGAGGAAATTAAAACGCTTTCCTCGGGGATTTTGTTAATGGCGACGCGGCAGAACAGGATCTCGGCTTATTTGGTGCTCGGATAAGAAAACACGGTTTCCCCCGCAATCCTCTTTCGCGAGCTCCTTTTATTGCGTTTATTATTGTTACGAGCCATGCCTGGAAGCTCGACGAGGCAACGCGTCCCGGACCATCTCATCCTGTCTAGCCAGAACAGGAATTTATGTGATGCTCCAACCGGGGGTAATTGTTGCTTGCAGATGTTTTAAAGGATAACACCAGCCCCGAGCCCGGGAATCGAAAAGCCTCGTCCCACTCGAACCCGCCCACGCTCCCGGAATAATAAACTTAGCTGCGACCAAAGTGAGTCATTTATCATGGTCGGCGCTTCGTGCTCCAGCGGGATCCTTCGACACACGCCCGCTGTTCCCGGCCCATGTGAGCACGTGGTCGGGATGTGCCCCGGCCACCCTCACGCAGTGGGACGTCATGATGATGTTACAAGGAATTGACTGCCGGGGACAAGATTTTTCTCCGCCGGCGCGAGCTCTTAATATTAACGATATAATAAAAGGTCCGCGACTTGCAGGCTGCCTTGATAAATTAAACCGAGCGACATGCCTCCTTATTTTCTAGACTGAAGAAGATTCCTGACCCTTTTCAGGGCTCCCGGTGGAGGTATATTTTTGGAAACGTGGCCATCGGGGGTGATACTCCTTGGGATTAATTTCGCTGTTAAGGAAATACTCCCCTCTTAATAGGTTTGTTTATTACTTACGACAGGCTCAGCGACGTCAAGTTCATTAATCTCATGAATTGCGCAGCATGCGAACTTTTTTGTGCGGAAATGGTGCAACAGCGTAAAGATAAGTACACCAGTAAGATGCTTCTGACAGTTTGTCTAGTCTTTACTTATAAGATATTCATTTTAGGACTAATAAGGAAAGGAAAATTGGAGATTTTAGAATGGCGATATAATAGCATTTTAAAAGCTATTTATCTGCGATATACGAAAGAATAATAATTATTTTTTAATATTATCAAACAAATTCTGACGTCAAAATTCATTTTAGGTGTCCTTGACTTTTTGAACGAAACTAATTTTAGGCAGCACTTAATTTCCCACTGACAAAGAATGGCCCATATGCATATAAACAAATCTGTTATTATTACTCAGACTTGCATAAATATTTTCGACTGTAGAATCAATCATAGTCTCATCAGAATTAAGGCACAGTAGTCAAAGAATCGAAATGCAGGTTTGACTCCTCTACTGCTCTAAAAGAGTGTGTTCACTTTAATTTTTGAAAACTTAGAAAGGAAAAGTTACATAGTTAGTATAACGGAACTCCATAATATTAGAATGGTATTATCAGAGTTATTTAATTTCCATTTTCAGCACTCCTCGAAAAATGAGTTTGATGTCTTTATGCTGGCCAGACACAAGGCTGAATATTAATCGGACGCTAGGCGGGAGCATTAAAATTCTAGAGGCAGGAATTGCGCATTGTGATTCTGCGTATTCATCACGCCATCGTGAAACTGCTCCGCTACTAGCGAATATTTTTGGAATAAATTTGCTCAAGCAGCACCGCAGAACCAACACATGGAAGGAGTGTAAAAAGGCGATTAGCAGCGACGAACGATTAAAATTGAAATAATTTGCCTTCGCGGCAAGGCGAACTCGGCGGGACGGGACTTGGACAGGAAGCCCCGCCGTCCCCAGAGGTAATCACGGCACAAAAGCTCCTCATCCAGGCCATTCCCATCCGTCAGGGCGCGTCCACTCCTCCGCGCCATAAATTATTTATGCGGAGGCAACCGCTTTTTAAAATCTCCGGAGCAATTGAGTTCTATTTTTTTATTAAGTTCTGCTTTTATTAACAGCGACGGCCGCAAAAACAAACTCCAGCTGCTAGGGCTCCATGCAGCTTCGGGGGCGGGGGCGCGTTGGGAGCCGGTCTGTTGTCAGGTGGGATGACTTTATGAATTTTAATTGCGGCCTCCGAAATTATGAAAAGATGGCAAGCTACAGCTTCGAATTTTTATTAAAAATGTCGCTGCACCTGGAGCCGGGTCATGCTTAATTGTGCCAAGAGCAAAATTCATCAAGAATTTCTGGACAACGCTACACTGACTTCGGCAACTCAAAAATATTTTCGCATTTTTCTACAAATTAAGTGCAAAAATCGTTTTTTAAATTACCCGTTTTTGTTACTGGAGTCTGTTTTTTTATAATAAGATAAACTATGCAAACTCGTCACTATTATTATTTCTTGTTTTATTCTATTCAATTTTACAATAGTGTATTCATTTTAGCAATAGTTGATGTAATTTCCTCAGACATAAAAAAACTACAAAAACTGAATTATTTCACACAGTTTTTAAGAAAAGATTATGATAAAATACAATTTTGAAAGAATCGTTTTTAAAATGAAAGCTAGAAAACAATATATACCTCAAAAAGGGTTGAGCGTTAATTATACACGCCGAAAAAGGACCAATCCACCAAAGACATCTTTTTTTTTACTTTTGAAGCTTATAAATTCATTAATTTAAAGTAGGTATATAAATGAGTTTTTGTCATCCTGCAAATTTGGCGACAGGAAAACAGTTCTTGTTTAAATTAATATGTAGTAGCGCCACGAACTCTTAAATATGTATAATTATTCTATCTACGATTGCTTGTCGAAGAAATAATATTTCGCTTGAACGGCTTATACACGGAGAAAAATTTCTAAGAAAAATTACCTTGCTGTTTCATAATTTGGATGCATTTTACTCTGGCGCAGGAAAAATTCCCGTGCTGTCTTAGAATTTTTATCCGGAAACCCATGAAAAATTCTAAGACAGCACGGGAATTTTTCCTGCGCCAGAGTAAAATGCATCCAAATTATGAAACAGCAAGGTAATTTTTCTTAGAAATTTTTCTCCGTGTACTTTAGTGTATGATAAGCACTTAATGACAACCAAAAATTTCTTGGAATCGTCATGTACAGCATCCGAAAAGTGATAAATTCACTGACACTCGGAAATCTTTCAGCCGAAAAAATAAAAAGCGTGCTATCAGAAAGCAGCTGCTCCCCATGAAGAAATGAAAAACCCCGGCGGGGAGCACTTATCATCTCTTTCTGAGCCTACCCACACCACTTGCGCGGGTCATAAAAATCCCTCCCAAGAACTAACCTCCTCTGAATTTGAACACTTCAACAGCCGAATTTACGCCCCGGCTTAACGGCTGTAGGAATCTTGTCCTAAATTGTGTTCCCTGGCTTTTTGATGCTCGTTCCAGCCGTGGAAGGCGTTTCACGTCTTCGGAGGCCGGCGGTGGTCTAAAAATAACCGTCGCCACCAATTTTATCAGCCTCGGTGTGCGGCACACGCAGATAGAAAGGTCATAAATTCATTAGGAGCCGCGAGTGCGCGAAGCGTAAGCTCGATGCATTCTGCAACACGACACGCACGACCACATGCATGCAAATTGCAAATGAAAAACCAAAACGATACTAAGAAGTTTCGCTTTGATCGGCGAAAAAAAATCGTTGGCTCGGTGTAAGCCGTTCGCGCAAGATTGTGGCGAAATATTCGCATGCGCAAACACTGGGGAGGAGTCGGGGGCGCAAGCCTGAGGTAAATTACTTAGTGACTGACTGACTGAGTCAAGACTTGAGACAGACGGGATTTTTTCGAATTATTTTTCTTGCGCAAAGATGATTTGGAGGCAATCGTGCTGTGGCTTATTTCAACTTATTTTTTCTTTTCTCATTTCAGTCTTCAACCTTCTTCAGCGTTTGGCTCTTCAGCATTCTCTAACGAAATGACAAGCACATAAGTTACTGCACTGCATCGTGTCGCAACACAAGCACTCGAGATACTCAAGGAGGCAAATATACCAGAAACCAGAACCAGAAACTTAAGCACGCCGGGCCGGCTGCGGTTAGGTTATTGTTTTTACTTGTCCTCTAAGAAACAAAACAGGCGGTCGGTAATTGCGGCCGCGAGTGTGCTGGCGATCAGAGCGGCGTGAACGTGCGCACGCATCTTAAAGCTTCGACGGAAATGACGCCGCTCGCCGCAGTGCTTTGCATAAGCAATGAGCCGCGATCGGCGGTTGGTGGTTTGCCCGCTGAATGAAATTCGTGGGCTGACTCCGCGGCTGGAGAACGATTCCCAGCAGGCACAATGCAGCCGCAAATTAAAAAGTATCATCGCTGAAGAATTTGCTGGAAATTCAAGAGCCACTCCGGCGAACCAGCGAATTAAATTTGCATTTTGCTTCTATAGAAAACACTTGCGAGTGGCACGATTGTCGCTCGAATCGCTGCTCCGCGGAAGGCTTTGCGCTTCACGGACTCTACTCAAATGATCCGGGAGCTAGAGAGCTCTTCCTGGAACATCAACACGCATTCGACTACAACTAAAGACGAAAATTGAAAAACACGTGTAAAAAGATGTTCCAAAATTATACATTCTTCTTGCCAACATTATTTTTTCAAAGAAAGCTCGTGAATTTTTCGATATGTGTATTGTATATGTAGGTTTATATAAATAAATAAAATAAATATAAATATATGTACAGTTAGACCTGTCGAAATAAATATGCAGTTTACGATCAACTTAAGTTCTTAAACAAACTTTCACAAAATACACCTATACCTATCCTACTATTAAAAAGTTCTTAAAATGTTGAAAAATTGTTTAATAGAGATAATTTAGACACAGGACCGAATGCTGAACGATCTAAAAAGCCAAAGCATAGATATGTTACGTTTGCCACCGGTAGGCAATTTAGAAAAGGGTTCAATTCCTCCACATGTCTTCATTAAGATTCGGTTCTATTTAGGGATTTTCGAAAAACACCTTTGGGAGCAAGGTTCTCGAAACCACACACCCCCCTGGTTTGCAATGAACATTGTGCCAACTACATAAACCTACAAACATCCAACCGACCGCAAATATTTGAAAGAATTTGAACTGCTTAAACCCACTTGCCCTTAGCATTTTTACATAGCAGTGAATACCGCAAAATCCCTACGAGCCCATCGATACGCCATTCAATCGACGTGCACCTTTTTTAGGTGCTCCACTCAGGTGCCTTTCCATAACGAGCCCAACCAGACGGGGCAGGGGGAAAGGTGAGCAACCCTTACATGAAAATTCCCTTTTCAGCAGAATCCACCTGAGCTCGTCCGTCCTTCAACGAAGCGAGGAGCTGGGCCCAGTGGTCAGTTAGTTCACAAAGTAATTCAAGCCTGCCAACGGTTGAAAAGGGCCCCATGCTAATCGATGTTAATTCCACACACCTTTCCCTTCGAAGGAGCGAACACGGCGAGGTTCTCAGACAGCAGCGAAGGCCTGTAATTTTATGCCATTTACCCTCAAAAAAGGCAACAAGCCGCTGCCGCGCCCGGTGCACTCCTGCACCGCAGAGCACGTACCCTTTGTGTCCCGGCACATCCTCCGGTGTGTCACCCTTCCGTCCAGACCGCCACCGGATGCCAGCAGGCGAAAGATATTAATTATGAGTGACTTTCAGCACATGCTTTCTGGCAGCGATACCCGGCTCCGGAGGATGTAATTCAATATGCATCTCATCGGAGTCCTTTCGCTCGGATCGGGGCGTGCTCGAGATCTGAATGGGAACAGTCGCCCTGCACCCATCCTGTACCCATCCTGGAGGAAGAACAAGAGCGGCGGCTTGAGACGGGTTTCTTCTTCAACAGAAAATTTGAAGAAGTCACATATGGAACGCAGGTGGAAGGAGGCCCAGAGGCCCATTAAATGGGTGGGACCTTCTTAATGAGCCTCTCGAAGCGAGAATACGCAGAACGTCTGGTGAAGAAAAGGAGTTCTCCAGTGCACTCTAAATTACTTAAGACGAGCCGCGCACCCTCCGCCACGTATGCACGCTAAGACGATGCAAAATTTTCATGCGAGCGAAATTAACCAGGAGACGTTTTCGGGCAAATACGTCTTCAGAAAATGGAAAATGGGATTTTGTGTCAAACAAGCAGTCAGCCTTCATTAACAGTCAGTTCGTTGTAATTTTGGGTTTTGTTCCGGGTTCAGAGCCAATTTTGTATTGTTGCAGGAAAAGGGTCTTTAGCTCGACAGACGCTCGCAATTCCTGTGAGACCTACATTCGCAAAGGCGCTCACCGGCAGATTCGTTCCCGAGGGAATTTTGCGTAATGTCTTGCAGGAGGCAGCGAGGAGCTCGAGCAACTTGTCCTTTGCCTAAGGAGGCACCAGAAACTTGTACTTAATGTTAAGGACTCCTTTAGCAATAGACGTTTGTGTAGTCTTTCTTTAAAAACGTCGTAAACGTTTTAGCGAAAATACTGAGCGATTTACTTCCATGTATACGGTATCTTGCACAATGTTAATTACTGTAAAATAATTTTGGAGTTATCATCAATATCTGGTAATGATATAAGTAATTTACTCGCAATGTAAAGATAAGAATTGAAATCGAATACAACGCAAGTAAGCAATGCAAATATTCACCTGATAGGTAATATATGCGCCTGTTTTTATAGTCTGAAACTACATTCCACCGACATTTTTCATTAGAGCTCACTGTTTATCACTTTGAGGAATTTCGAAATTCAATGCTGAGTATAATTGTTAAGTTTATACTCAGGTATTTAATTACATTATTAAAATGCTACGTCCTCACGAATTTAAAACGAAACATAAATAACAGTTTTCTACTAATTGAAAAATAAATTTATAAACTATCGCAAATGAATTAAAAAGTGTATTTGGCGTGCACTTTCTTTTCCAATTTGAATAGAAGCACTATGTAATGTAAGTACCTATACTATATTTGCATACCAAAGGTTTTCTATTTGATTATATTGCTCCTTGTACTTAAGCACCGCAATCAAAATATGAAGCGTAAATTGATCGTCTTTATGTTGTGTCAGGATCCGTTGGCAATCAAAAATCGTGAAAAGCAAACAATTCAAGCTACTTTCAAGGCAACCGAAACGAAACACAAATCTCGTTAGGCCCCCGCAGCGTAAAGGTCTCAGCCGACGAAATAATTGGACGTTACTTGAACCAGCCAATTGCGCTCTTGGTTGCAATTTACGCAACATTGGCGCGGCTCTAATGGAAAACTGTTTAATATTCATAAATTGCCCACATGCCTTCCTAAAACCTTCCTGCTCCCAGAACTCAGCGTAGATTTGCAATCGCGTACTGAGCCGAAGCAGCGCCGCCACTCCTTTCGTTAATTAAGATAATCGACGATGCTCATTTGCAGTTTGGCGTAACTGCCGCCGACCACTTGGCGGTCCACAAGACAGGAAAGCTCAACTAAAAACACACCAAAGGTCAATATCTCGGCGGTGGCCACTTAGTGAGACAATTAGAACTGGACCGACTTAAGAAGTCGTTCGATCATAGAGCGAATTTGATCCCGCCATCAGAGCCGCATCGGGGGCAGAGAAGCGATAGGCTTCTCCGAATTTTTTATATCATAGTCTTGTAACGGAAATACAATTTACAAGCGACGTTTGAGCAAATTTTATGCTAGATTCTCTTTTTGGCTGATTGTATGGACAGTTTTGTCTATCTTCGAATAAATTAAACACTAACACTAGTAGAAGATCTGTTTGATCATGGTTTACTGAATCGCAAAGCATATTAATTTTTTTTTTCTTTTCGTCTATAATTCAATCCATCAATTGAAGATGCTCGAGCCAATCTTTCACGATTTAGAAGAAGTATATAAGGATAGGAAAAAATTCTTTCGTGAAACAATGCCGTTTCACAAGACGTGGAGGAAGAGCCCGAAGGCCCGGGTATCGCGCGCGGGTCCACCAGGTCTGAATTAGCTCGAAAACGAGTTCCCCTTTATTGCCCGGCTCGGTAAAGGAGTACTCCATCTGTGTCATCATCGGTAGTCGACAGTTTCAGCCGCGGAATAGCTCCACTGCCACCAACCAATTGTTGCCCGGAGTCGCGGAAGACGAAGCAGAACATGTATCTTAAGGTACTCCACTGGGGCCCAGGCACTACGTCTATGGCTCGAACGCAAAAATTCTTGCGCCGAGCACGATAGAGATCACGTCGAAAATGGAAAAGCAAGAAACCAGCATGCGCAAGTGACTTATAAGTGAGATTTTAAGCGAACATCTCAGCGGCAGCCCCCCGCCTCCTCGGCAGCGCGGATGGACTTGGTGGCAACCTTGAGTTCTCGTGGAAAAAGATCTTTTGTATTCAAAGTGCCTTGGGGTCGATGACCGCGCGGCTCGAAGAGGCATCGCTTTTTTTCTTCTCCAAACATAATCGCGGTTAAACTGCTCATACGCCCATTGAACAACAATCAACCGGGTTTTTGTTGGAGTTCTTGTTTTATTGTTATCCAGGTTGCCACGGGCGTGTTGCATGCTGTTCGCGGCCATTTCCGCCTCGCAGGACAAATTTCATTTGATGAGCACGTCGGGCGGACGGAGCCGCGACAGCTCCTTCAATCGCCTCCAGCTGTTGCACTAGGCGGCGACGCCATCAGCCTCTGGCCGGGCTCCACCGGCGTCTTTCGCTGAATCATTTGCAGGTAATCACCACGTGTGAAATCGAGGCTAATAGAGGTCTTTGGTTGGCCATTTACGTTATTGTCGCAACAACTGTAAGTGGCAATTTCACTGCTGTTACTCTTCAGGGTCTTTTAGCAAAGTATATCCTCAGTCCTAAAAGTTAGTCTTTAAATTGTCTTTACATATGAATATATGTATTAATATTACTTATAATCTCATAGATACAACGTACAACATAGTTTACGAAAGGCTTCTCAATGCTAATTTAAATTTTAAATTAATTTCAACACAGTATAAGGAGCCATTTTCGCTCTTTGATCTTCACAGACACATTTTACAAGTTTTACTTTTTTTCGTTCTGCTAGTTTCTGTTTTCAAACATTCTAATGCCTAAACAAAAATTCATTTCAATTTCTTTTCAATTGGGGAATAGCAGACCTACAATATTTGAATAAAAATAATTTGTAAACCATTAAATCCACAATTAAGTAGAATAAGATTTTCAATTTATCTTTAGATGGTAACCGGGCATTTCAAATGCGTAGTGTGAAAAACTTAATAATGATTTGAATTCTCCATCTTTAAAGCCTATTAGTACTATGGAACATATGATGATTACATGATTCAACCTGGCTATTAATTGAGCTATGCATATTATTGGCAAGTAACCGATTTACAGCCAGAATTAATAAGTGTTATAGTTTTACTAAAAAGATAAATTTAATTAGCATTTTGATAGTGTTGCATTAGCATATTTTATGAGATGTGTTGTTGGATCTACGAGCTCTTCAGGCTGTGCGAAAACATAACTTGGGTGCAGAAATGCACTTCGTCGTTCGAAGCTTATTGCACGTATATCCCGTCAGTTTGCAGAAATTCCTTTTCTATCCCTTTAAGCTGCTCCGCTTCGATGGAAAATTGAGTTTCCGCCTCGGCATGTAATTTCCATTTCAAAACACTTGCCTAGTGTGCGCCGGAGTTGGCCGCAGGTAGGCGCATTAACATGTTAAAGCATAACCATAACAAAGTCCTTGATGGGGGCGGGCGTCCCCCGCGCAACGGGTAACTGGAGCAAAGGGCTCGGGCTCGGGCCCGGGCCCGAATCGGGTGCAGTCCCCGGTGCCGAGTCAAACGGGGTCTAGTGCCCTCATCCCGTGTGCCAGTGCTCCAGTCACTTTGTGTCTGCTAATTTCCTCCCCATCGGCGTGTTCCAGGGTATTTTTCCTGTTTCTGCTTTGACGACCTTTTTTACTTCCCGGCATCAGACAAACACCCGGGGGGAGTGTGGCGGGTGTTGTTGAACTCGCTGTCTCGCATGTCGAGTGTTTGCTAATTACGGCCCTTGGATGTGTTTGAGGAATTGTTTTATCCGGGAACTTTGCGAGGATTACAGCGGCCCTTCGGGGGGTGTGTGTGTGGCATTTGTGGATTTGCGGACGGGCGGCGGGCCGACGAGGACAAAGGGCCTAATGAATGGTGGACATATGTTGCGTGCTCGGCGGCGTGCTCAGAATGCGGTATCGGCCCTTAATGAGGGCTTGATGAATAATGCGCCACGATTGTGTGCGGAACGCGATGGATGAGCGACGACGAGCTGGTTGACGCGGTCGATTTGTCCGCGGAGATTTTGATCAATCGTCTGGCTAACGTCCCCCTCCCCCCTCCCCAACCCTGGCATTAAACCAGCATCCGCCACTCGCATCGCAGTCGTGCACATAAAAGTGATGATAGCCGTTGCCGCGCGCAGCCACTTATCGGAAAATTCTTTGCCCGCGAAATTCATGATGCCGAAATGCGTGCTCTGGTGGTTGGACGATTTGAGCTCGCTGCCTTTTTCGGAACAAAGGGATCTTTTGTGGAATACTAAGCAGGCTTTGGATTTGCCAGGAATGCGCCTGCTTCAGACAATTAACAGGTTTATTCTTGCATTTTTATACACGCCCATTCTTTTTCTTTTTTTCCGGCCTTTGAGGGAAGCAAGCAAGCACTGTATATTTGATTTAAATTTTAAACTCTATTAAATAGTTTAAACTTTGCTGGATTTTGAAGATGAAACCGAACTAACAGTTAATGAAAGTTCTACTTACATCAAATAATTCGCTAGTAACGCTTTTATTAATAAGCTATTATGAGAATTTTCCAATTTTAATGTGAATCTTGGTAAAAAATTCGAATACACACGTTAATCGAATGGAGAGAATAAAACAACAATTACTTTAATTTTACTCGAAAAACTTTACCAATTTTTCGATAGATTTCAATAGAATGATTTTCGAACTCAAATCTCAAATGAAAACTGAAGAGTGAAGACCTTGTATATGTATGTATACAGAGTATGTATAGTTTAAAGTATATTAATAACTGTATTTTCATTATTGTCCTGTGAATGATATATTGATGTGAATTTACAAAATTTATGTTTGCAGTATTTATGTATACAATTTTGATTGCCATTAAGATATTTAGTTCTCGCAGCAATAAATTATTCATAACTTCTTCACAAAGGGGCTAGTTAACTAAGGGAATTATTACCAAAATGGAATGTCATTAAGTAAATTATCTTAATGGTGTCTGTTGTTGTTCGTCATTACTTGTCGGTTCCAGGTCACATTTCAGTTGGTTGCTAAATGGGTGGTAATGGACTATGTACTTGAAAAAGAGGACACCGCAAAGAAATGTATATATACATAACTGGCAACACTATCCCGCCTTCATTACCTCCTTAAAAATGCATGTAACTTTGGAACCTGAGGAGCGCCTGAAGGGCTTCCTTAAATGCGCCCCAGTCCTAAGGCTGTCGCTGCGAAGGCTTCCAAGGAATTTCCCTTAATTACGCTGAAGGACTTAACAATGGAGCTCGACATTGTTACTCTGGAGGGCCGAATAAATTCTGCAGACAAACGGCACAAGTGCACTCGCTGGTCACGACGAGCGTGTTCCCGAGGGCCGCCGGGGCGCAGCGCTCTACGTCGCGGTGAGTTACGGCCGTCCACGTCTTCCGCCGCTCCTGCTTCCCGGTTTGGCTGATGGTTTCCCACTTCGATGCCTGCAGTTCATGAGCGTGACCATTGCCGGGAGTTGCGGCCCGAATGGGTCGTCGGTGATTTGTTTTCGGTTCCCCACAGAGAATTCCGAGGCAGGACGAAATAAAACTAACGAAGTGCCTAGTCAGACCTGGCCCCTTTTAGGAGCATTATCCTCTCTTTTAATTTCCCGCCAGCGCAGCCCCAATGGGGCTCCTTGTGGCCGTGAAACTGATTTTACATTTTATTGCACCACAAGACGAACACCTTTGCGGTGGGGCGTGGAATTGCCACGAGCCTCGTGATTGATTGATTCGACCTTAGTCCTGGGTGACAAAGAAATTTCGTCCATGGGGGACAAATTGGTTTTTGCCGCCTTAATCGAGGCTTTCAGACAGATTTGTTCACGGGATTTTGGTGGCAATTTGCTGCACTGTTTTCCCCTCTTAACCCGGCGGATAGTTTTTGTCAGCTCTCCAGAAAACCCCGCAGCACTCCGGGCAGTGAAATGGGAGGTGATTTAGTTTGTGGCTGAGTGATGAGCTCTCTTCGTTTTTGTGTGCGAATTTCTGAATCGACAGCGATTTAGGAGCTAAAAGCTATATCGCCTTTTACGAGGGTACTTTTATCGTGTTTTTTCAGTGAGTCTCGGGGGATTGGTCGGAAAGTTTAAAAATGCGAGAAAGAAAATAAACAAATTTCCTTTAGTCAGGAAAACATTCACTATAAATTAGAAATTCACATTACAGTGGAAGTTTTAAGGTTCTTTCATATCTATACTTAGTTTAGAACTGTTTGCAAACGAATTATACAGAGATAGATTAGATACCTACATATACATACATATGATTTGTAGTTTGCTTGAAAACTTAAATCTTCATTAAATAATGCATCACTGAAAAACCATTCTTCAACTTAGTCGCCAACAGATGGCTAATTTTAGATTTGTAACAGACACTTTTGACTATTTTCAGTCGGACGAACCATATTTCTATGTAAAAGCTTCAAGCTTCATTTAAACAAGAAATAATACCATATTAAAATAAGTGTGTTCTACCCTATGTGCAAATTAAAATTTCGTCATACTTGGAACATGAAAGTTTGTCAGTGGGTAATGTTCCTTTTATTTTGTGTTTAAAATAATTAAACTTAAACTAAAAAGGGGTACTCACCTTCGACTTTAGCCAAAGCCAGGACTGAAATTGTTTGGAGGGCGGGAATAGCCCAGGCCACCAGGTGGAACAGGTGGGACTTGTTCTCGATCGCCTCGTGGCCCCACTTGAGTCCGGCGGCCAGGAACCAGGCGAACGCGAGGCACGACCACCAGGCGAAGGCCGCCATGCAGCAGAAGTAGAGGGCCATGAAGAGCACGGTGCAGGAGGTGGACTGGCGGTGTCCCTGCGGATGAAATACGACACAATTCCTCAGTTGGCGCGAATTTTTTGTCAGCGAATTACGTTAATTAAAACTTTTATGAGGACAACTCACCTGCGTTATAGTCGACATCATCTGCAGCCGGCCCAGGCGGATCGGCGGGGGGAAGGGCTCGCGACATGCGACTGAGTCGCCTGCACCCAGGCCCGCGACGTAGGCGCACCCGACGACGAGGTAGCAGACGGCGAGGAAAACGATCGCCCGCTCGGGATAGCGAAACCGGGACGAGTCGATGAGGAACGTGAGCACCTGCAAATGCACGCGGGTCAAAATTAATGAAAGCCAAAATCCACCTCGTAAAAAGTTGGGCAAAACACAGGGCCTGCACAGGACCCATGTCACAAAAATTGACACCGAGCACGAAAGACGCCCGCTGCCCAAGAACAAAACTCGTCATCGCGAGGGGTGCTAACGAGGGCGGACGTGGTAAGGAGGATTCCTTGGCGAATTTTTGTCTAAATGGAGCCGAGAATTGGCAGAGGGCGGATTGCGGCCGACGCTGAGGGCGTCCCGACGCAAAGGGACTCGCCCGTGATGAGGGTCCCTCTGCCTAATGACGGCGCTGATGGTGCCGAAATACATTGACGCCATTATCCCCGCCCGGTGTCATCTGTGCCGCAGAAGGCGACTATTGCGTTTTTCCATCACTTCGGGATGGCCAACTTTTGATGGAATTGCCCTAGGCAGTGGGGCAGGAGGGTACAAGTCGATTTGGTCTAATGTCGTGTCGAAATGCTTCTCGAGAGTGGTTTCCCTATTTTTTGCTGGGGAAAGCAATTTAGGGGAGTATATAAAAATTCGCTCAAAATGGGAAAACATTCGAAAGCTGCTTCTTCACAAAAAAACTTACTGAGCCCTATTTATAAAGTTGAGAACTTGATATTTGAATTATTATAGAAACAAAATCGTAAAAACTGGGTCTGCATTCAAGCATGATATTGATATTACTAATATTAACCTTAAGTTCATCTGACTCTGGTTATTAAAGATAAAACAGCCCATAAACGTAGTGAGACCAATCTCAGTTATGAAATTGTCTTTAAGATCGTATCGATATTAATATGGAAGTAAATCAATAAAGTATTTTTTAAATTATCTAGGGTTTTTAATAAATCAACTACACCTACATATATACATAAAAGATTTTCGCTTGCGTTGTGCGCAATTGTTAATTATTTATTGAGCATTCAGCACCCAATAGTATCAAATGAATAACTATTAAACTATTCTGCCCGAAGTTTTAAGATAAGTTTTTTAGGAAACAGGCAATGTGTAATTAAAACTCTTCTTAGAAGTATAAAACAGAAAGCCTAAACCGACATATAGCCAAGGCAGATAAAAGAACTCTAAAGAGTCAACATGAAATTAATTTGTTGCTGGACATAAAAGTCTCGTTTAGTTGGTTCCTCCGAAAACAAGAAATTGACCCTGTTTAATTTCAGTTCCATCATCTGGCTCCAGAAGACAATCCCACAATGTACCACCAGCCTTCGTTAGCAACAAGTCAACGGAAGCCAAGGCAGCACCTGATGAGCCGGGCGGTTGTTTGCTAACTCCAAACGTAGAAATCCCGACCAAAGTCGATTTGTAAGCAAACACTGTGCCTGGACAATTTGAGGTGCCACCCAAGAGCAGGTTGTTTACCCTCTCACGTCACAAAGGCGCATTTCTTCGCCTTTCGGTGCCACTTCAAAGACGCAAAGATGCCACAAAGAAGCACCACAGCACCTCGACTTTGGTACCTACTTTAAAGTCGGGATGCTGCGTGCCGAGGCCGTTCCATCTGCGGGCAAAAGTGCAGCGGTGCGATGCGATGTAAAGTTTGTTTGGAGTTTTGCAGGGCTCCCATGCCGGCGCGTCGTGCGCCCTTTGAGTACTCACCGTGAACAAGCAGCTGGCGACGCAGACCGCCGCCCAGGACCCCACCCAATAACGCAGCACGGCGCGCTCGTTTTCTGGGAAGAACATCGCGTGACACGGAGCTCCACAGTCGCGGGTTTCCTGCAACGAGATAATCAGAGGGGTGCATTATTATCAGCCGGATTAATTTTGTTATAAATAATTGAGATGCGATCTGCGGTTCCAGCCAATAGGGCTGCTGCCGCTGGGGATATTTTTTGATAATCTGATTAAAATCGCTTCCCTGCCACCGGAATTTAAATTAAAGCCGCAGCGCTGAATTTAGCCCCACTTTTATTGAAGATGGTTTTGTATTTGGACTGCTGAAACTATACTAAACGAAGTGCTTTACGTCGATAAAAAATTGTTTTGAAGCTTTACCAATTAGTTACACGAAATGTACATATACTCGTATTCAGCTGAATAAGTTTTCAATGTTTTTAATCAGAAGATCACCGCTTCAATTAATTTCAAGAACTCCGTTCGAAGTAAAAAATGTATATTAAATAATTTATCTTAAAACGGTATAGCTTCAAGACTAAGAAATGCATTCTCTGTTCAAATATTGTATTTTATGATTCCACAATCAAACAAATTTAACATATCTAACCTGCCTAAACCATCGATTGATTATATCGACATAAATTAATTGTGATAAGTGATACAGACTTTCTGAAAACTCAGTTGAAATTATAAATTATAAATAGTTTGCTTTAAAGATAACTACGCGAAGAATAAATTCTGGGAAAAGTTATGGTTCTACTCTCCATAATCGTGTTGCAAGTAGGTACCTAACATAAACTGCAAAAATTTAAGTAGCCGAAGTATAAAATTTACGATCAGTTCCATGCTTTTTAATGTGTTCAAAGGCAATTTTTATTATACATCGTAAAATTGTTGCGCCTCAGAATTTATTATGCGATTTAGGAAAAATTGACCGCGAAGCACAAAATTTTTCACTGAATGCCTATTAAAAGGGATTACAAAAACAGTAATATGTAATTTGTTAAAAAATAATCTTACGATCACAAAATGCGATGCACACGAATGTATAAAAAATAAATATGTACCTACATTATAAATACATATTCAAGAACCTTATATTTGCACTATGCTAATAACAAAAAAATAGCAATAACAAAAATGTTCAACGGGTAGCTCAGTTGGTTAGCTTTAGAGCACCGGAGCGTTAATTCAAAGGTCGCAGGTTCGAACCCTACTCCAGGGCAAAACCGTTATTACATTTTTGAGCAATCCTTACAAAAGTACCGCAACTTGTTTAGGAAATTTTACGATGCTATATCATAAAAGTAATAACAACTGACAGTTGCAACGCGATTGCAGTTAAGAACGTTAATTTTTATTCTGGAAATTTCAGAATAATCATTTTCAAATTCTCCCTTCACGTAAGCTGCACTTTTACTCACGCCATAAACGTGAAAGTACCCTTCCTTTTCCTTTATTTCTATGGAATTAACAATCGTTTTCCTCGATCACGGACACATTAAACTTAAGCACTATTCTTCCGAGAAAGTGCAAATCTAAAAATTCCTGAAGGACTTCGTGCACCAAAGTGTTCGTAATCTAAAAATTCCCGCCCTAACTCTTTTCGCCACCATTCAGCGAATTCGAGACTTCGCGGGATAGTCCCATAACACAAATTTATACGAATCTCTGCGCACAGATTATCCACCCCCACCGCACATAATAAAAATTTATTTCCGCGCCCCATGCTGTAAGCGTTTTCTGGACGTTTATTGCTACCCCAAGGGGGCCCCAAGTGCTGTGAAGCACCCACTCGGCCCCATTCGGCGCGAGGATCCTTTGGAGCAGTTTTATCGCTAAATAATGCCCGGCCGGGACGAGACCGCGCATCCCGCCGATGCGGCACGTAAATAATAAACTGTGACACCTGAGAATAGGGCCGCAGCCCCCGGCCGGGCGAAATCGAATTAAGGGCCGTGGGGATTATTCGACTTCGCCTTCAGTGGATTTTGGGGCTCTTGCTAACCCACGTCGGTTATTACGGCGGGTTATTATTTTTGGATTTTAGACTTGGGAGCAGCGAACAGGAAATGAATGTATTTTTCATAACTTCGGGACAATCACTGGATTCCCTGCGAGCAAACGCTCCCCGAGTGCTTGGTCCAGAAAATGAAAAGCGTTACCAGGGACTACCCGGCGACCCCCAAATATTTTTCGGGAGTCTCCCCAACTGACTTTTGCTTTATAGGGGCTAGACGAGGGGCTGGAATGTGTCGGGCGCATTTCACGATGGGGTTCCGGTCATAATTTAACCCTCGCCCCAAAAAGACCTATGAGAAAATCGAAACAACCTGAGCCGCTGAGTAGGGGCTGCGGGGGGCAGGGCAACCCTTTGTCAGGACTTGTGGTGGACGGGATGCGTTCGTTTGTGTCGGCGCTGTGCAATTTACAGCTGGCCGGCGAGTTGAAGTGAAGGGGGGGGCCACTTTAGAGAAGCCCCGGTGTTCCCGATAGACAACGCTGAAAAATGGGTTCCGGGAACCGTTTGTTAATTTGCTGCCATAAATGAATTGCGCTTTTACCCGGGCACCGCTCGTGCAGTGCGGTAAAAAAGGACGACACCAGCGGGGGTTTTTTTGGGATGTTTTTCCTCTGGAAATCCCCCAAAAAGCCCTAGGGGTAGCGCCTTTTGTAGTCAGTTCAAGCGATTGAGCATCCAGTCGCAGTGGTGCCAGACTGGAAGGTTTTCTTGTTTCTTTTTCAGTTGGGTGGGTGGTATTTTTTCTGTCCACCCTTGCGGGGGTTACAAATTGAGTTAATTGGCAACCTTTGATCCCAGCACTAGCTCCCAACTTCTTTGGTTCGATTTACGACTAAGGGTTCGACTTTAAGATTTAAGTGCTCTTTGTGGTCCCTTCTCTTAACCTCTGGCGACCCATGGTTCAACTTAACACCGCAAATAAAGCGACTTGAGCGCAATTGCCTTCTGCTCAGAAATATTTTAACTTTTTCTAATACCGCATGTATAGTTATATATGTAGACGTACATATATGTATAAAGAAAAACATTTATTAACTCAAATATTTAAAATTCGCTTCAAAACCGCCAAGTTTCCATCACGATTGAGCCTTTTCTTAATGTTTGATTAAAAAACCAAACTAAACTCCAAACATAAAAACGACTTGGAAAACATTCCAAAGAATGTTGTTCGGGTATCAGATTCCTTAAATTCAGCAGTTTTAAAATTAAAAACGCTATGCAGCATAAGGCAAGTCAAAGCGAAAAATAGAAATGCTAGCCCATTCTTGCTGAATAAATAGAAGAACAAAAGGTCAGGCCACATCCCTTCAAACAGGTTGTTTCGCAACCCTTCAATCCAGAGTGTTGAGATTCCATCAAAATCTTACCCCTCATTCCCACGACTATCGCTCGAAACCTGCGGTGCACTCAAAACCCACATCGGGTGTCTTTCAAGAAAATTTGCGACCACCAACAGACAAGTCAACCAGGTTTGACCGCATCCAGCCACAATGAATATGATCGGATCGGCGCGGCGACCAACGCAACTCGCAACAAAGAAAAATCGGCGACGAAACCGATTCACCTCAGCCTAACGAGTCGATAAAAAACATAGAAAGACGAGAAATCTTCGATTACCCCAGTTCGCTTCGATAGAAAATCGTGTTACTTGAGATTCCGGGAGATACCGACCCGCACAGCCAGAACATAAAAAAGCACTCGCCGGGTATCGCCTGACAAGATCGGATCGCGTATCAGTCCGTCGGGTGAGGCCGGGTCCTAGGCAAATGAGTCTGCGGCCTGAATTCAACCGACCGGCGAACTGCGGCGCGCTGCAGCGCAAGCGGTGCAGTAGCTGCGCAACAAAACTGAACGAGCGATCGATCGGCTCGAGGTGAGAAGATCGCGATAAGATTAAAATAAGGAAACAACACTCGCGATACGTTTCCAATTTGTGGTCGGATCGAAGCCAATATGAATTCCAAGCTCCGATCGAGTCGAGTACGCGGAAATTAGGCCCAGCACTCAGCAGGAAAACAGACAACCTACAGACAGAAGTTTTCTCTTTAGCTCTAAATATTAGTAAAATTAGATAAGTTACTCTGACGACGTTAACATTTTCGTGCCGTTATAGTTGTCTTTGTTTACCTTAATCTAGAAAGTATATGCTTTATACTTCTTAAATATTATATTCTATTTGCATAGCTTTCATCTTCTGCATAAGTAATTGTAAAGCGGTCACGCTTCTAATTGAAATTCAAATAGAAACAACCAGCTACTGCTAAAACCATGCAGAAATGTTGAACTTTTACAAATTAGTGAATAAATCTTTAGAAAATGGGAAAATCATAGAATGCCAAGCTTATGACAAAAATTCATCCAAGCAACTAATTGGCCACAATCGTACCTTAGCATAAAAAACATAAATTTATATGAACATCACTTTAGCAGGAGATATGAGCATCAAGATAGTTAGATTTTAAATTTTAAATGTCAGGTACCTTAACGATGTCATGAATAAAACTTAACATAAAAGTCAACTTCGCCAGACTGCGACGTTCAGAAAGTACAATTCAAAAAAGGCAATCCCGCTGCAAAAATCAAGTCGCATTTACGCATCCAGTAATATTTTAATTAAGGGACGTAGAGTTGTTGCTTGACAATCTTATTCGACAAATAAAATTTATATTGGCGATTCCACAGACATTTTTCGCTTCCTGCGAGTAAACTGAGACACCGACTACCGTTTTCTCTGTCGATTAGCAGTGAATTAATTTCTCATGTCGCGAGTTGTAATCGGTGGAATTTTCAAACCTTACACTCTCCATGATATCGCGAAATTTTATTTATTTATCAACAAAAACAGCTGCTACGGCTCGTGTAACTAATAAACCAGAAAATTTTTTTAAAGATAATGGTAGAGGATATTTTCGCTATGAGCTGGTATCAAAAACCAGTTAATATCTAAAAGTTTATCTACACCTGAAAATTATAACTTTGTATAAAATGATTTCGTTATCAAAACAAGTGTCGAGCAGTGAGTATCAAGTATTCAACTCTTTTTCCTTGAGCCTATTTCAAGAAGTAAACATGAAGCATAAATATAAATCATTTGCTTAGTATCAAATTACATTCGATTTATCTTTGGAATAATCAATTTTCATTTTTATTGATTTTCAAATACTTACGGAATATAATTTTTATTCATATTTATCACGTTGCAAGAAGGCACTTCACCTCTACTCAACCTCTCAACTTTTTATTTTAGGTATAACCATTTTTAAAATAACCTCTTTTATTCTTAGGAACCGCACAAAAGACCGTCTAGTCGCAGTGCCCATACGATTGGGTAGCCCCTCTCTAATAATAATAATAACTCTTAAGAAGTATAAGTAACTATGAACTTTCCATTCTTAATTTTTGTTTTATAATTTAAAAACCGTTTTAAAACAATGGTCATTATCAATAAACAGTAATATTAAATAGACGAATAAGGCTAATTTTCTACATAAACCTTATTAAAATGGCAATATTTTTTTTATCAAGTATGTGCAATTTACGAATATAAGATAATAAAAAAAGCTTATAACAATAAAAACTAATGAGCTCCGCTGCAGCTCTTTAAATTTGTTGCCGTCAATCACTTCAACCTTGCACCGTGAAAACAACTATTTCCTTTTCAACCTTCTCAAGTCGAAAAAGCTAGTCTTTATAGTAACATAAACTTTTAATTACACCATCATCGACACCACTTTAAACATATCTTCGTTCTCTGTTTTAAATCAATTTTTAGACCGAGGCGTTTAAGCCTTAGGTACGTTGTTTCGTCTTTTAGAAAAAGAACTTGGCTATGAAAATTAAACACTGCAATAAAATAAAGAACCTTCATTTTTTATTGAGCAAATTCTGCTAAAAAGAAGCTAGATATTTGTTTTTAGCCGAGCCTGCTTAACAAAGGATGACAGTTGTTTCTAGTTTCTTTTTCTTCTTTAGATTATTTAGGTACTCAATTGTTTCTTGCTCAGGTATTCGAAAAAGTGTTTGAGTTATTTATGCACGTATGGGGGATACGTACATATAGCTGTATACCGTTAATTCACCACCTGTCCACCACCTTGAACTTTGATTTTAATGACCCAGAACATGGTCATCGAACATAAAAACACGCCTCTGTTTGGCCCGGTTCAACTTTCAAAGTAAACTTGATCGCGTGCCGAAACTTAAATAAATTTAATGAAAACTTTCTCCGTCAATAGACAAAATTGGAAAAAAGAAAAATCGGATAACCACCCTGTAAAGCCTTAGGGTGTCCCTTTTTCTTTCTGGATCGGTTCTTCCACATTCCGCCAGCCCCAAAAGTCTCATCACAGGACGCGCTATCGCGTTGCCATCGCTTTGGCTCCTCCATCCGTGAAGTTGCGATATCTGCGCCAGATATGAACAATACTTTCATCTCCGTTCAATGGAGCACCCTCCGGCCGCGGGATGCGCCCCATCTTCCCTTCGAAAGGTGCCGTGGCGGAGGACAGGGGAGCGCCCGGTTCGCCTTCGGCATTTTTCTTTTCTTTAGGAGCGCCCGAAACAGCAAAAGTTTCCATTTGCCAACAAGATAAATCGCAGCATCCCTCGCAAGGAGGAGGAATTAAGCGGGCACGAGAGTTCGAAGTTTGGGGCTGGTTCGGACGGGGGTCGGTGCAGGATCACTTTGACCTGCCGTGGCCCCCGTGGCGGGCGGAGCACCACGTTAACTCGATTTGTTGATGTTACCCCTGGTGCCCCGGTGCTGATTGATGCTGCCGAGGAGTCTGGCCAATTGGTTGGTGCAAGGACGTCTACTTCTGAGCACTTACGTGTTGCTACTCAGGAAATATTCATCAAGTTTAAGTCCTCGTAATTTACACCACGTTTACGTGTTTGCTTCCCTGAAACCTGCCAGCTCAGAGCAAGACCCTGTACAGAGGTTATAAGTTTTAAGTAAGGCGGGTGGAGGAGGTCCCACAAATACGGGGAAAGCCCTCCAAGGCGCTCATGCACGTCTTATGCCACCTCAGGCATACAAATTCAAAATACCCCTGCCATGTTTACACGCAGGACCAAAAGCTTCCAAACGAGAGGTTTATTCTAAACAAAACTGATATCACAATTTGACTCACGCGAAAGAATGAATAAATTACGAAACAGATCCATCATTTGGCGTAAAAGATTCTTTGCTAATTTTATTGATTGCCCTTACTGCAGCGATATCTATCTAAATAGTTAAATTCAATTTTCAATTTCACCCTAAATTCATTTATTTAAATTTGAATACATATTGAATATTTTTAAATCAATAGGTACCTAAGTTGAAAACATACGGGGGGAAATGAGGAATCAAAAAACTTGCTTGCAAATTTGATGGTTCACCTAAATCTAATACATAATAATTTAGTAGTATTTTTTGTTAAACTACTAGAATTTTAAGGTAACTATTTCACCTAACTTCTAGTATAAAATCGCTTAGGTAACGTACCAAAGTTTTGAATTACCTTTAAAATATATTTTACCCTGCCAAAGTTTTTATGGCAATTTATAACGTGGTTTTTTAGCAACTTTACATAAATTTTTCTCTCGGTGGAATGAAATCTTTCAGAGCTCATTACAAATTACTTCGTTTTCTGGAGATCCGAGGGACGATAACAGCCAGAAAAAATTTCTAAAAAAAAGGAAAAATTGTTTTGTCAATTTGCACGTTACCCGTCCTTGGGGATCTGTAAACATATCGTTTTGAATCAGTACGACGATAACTTCTGTCAGTTCCGATTCCTATGCCTTTGATGTGAGGCAGACACTTTGAGTCTAATTAGACAAAGCCGCCTAAAACCAACCCATTCGACAGAGATAAGAGGCTTATTGTGGATTACGGTTGCCTCCCTTGATTAATGACTTGAGTAATCATTAAAGGCCCCGACTCGAATGAAACTGATAAATTTTTTGCGCGTTGATTTCAAACGAAACATGCATGGATTTGTCGTATAAGCCGTAGATATTATCGTAATATTTTAGAGTTTTTCAAATCAGAAACTGGTCTAAAGTATCCGATCGTTTCTAAAGAAGACTCAGCTAAAGAATTCAACTACTTCTCAATTACTTTCTAAAATTAAAGGCCATGCAATCATAATAAAAGTATAAAATATATACGACATTAATGATGATGCAGATATAAAATTGCCTTCCACCACGAGAGTGCGCCAACCCACACAGCTGAAATAGCTTTAAAGAGCTAAGCCAAATTAATTTATTTTCCTCTACAAATGTCTCAAAATTAATTCAGATATTTGCGTAATCTGTCTGCGACCAAAAAGGCATTTCGTTTTGTTAATAAATTGTGTTATCCCATGGATTGACTACTCATGTAAGATTATTTATATATTTTACCTTAGCTTAACTGTTCTACACTATTTATTCATGGTGATGTATATTGAACGTTTTCGCTTACAATTCTCTTTGCCTTTGGTTTAGTATCCTCATTACGATTTTGGTAGACAATATACTCGTACATTTGTACCTTCGTTCTGCCAATTCTAATTTTGCTGAGTTCGAAATTTGAAAGCGGAAAGCAAATAGATTGCATATTTATAAATATTTAAACAGAACTTTCGATCTGTTCCATCTACCGTGAAATATTAATTGCAAACTTCTGAACTACCCGAGGGCCTCCGTTCTCCTCCGCAAAGATTTGCCATTCTAATTGGTCAGAATGTATTTCTATTTTAAATTCCATACAATTTCCAGAAGTTTTGGAGTCCCCAAGGACATATGTCTTGGACCGTTTCTAACTAATATCTTCAAAAAGTATGTGTGTGAATTGTGCGAATAATTAACAAAACGAATTCTTTATACTAATTAATTTATGGCGATATTTAATTTTATCGTGTGGTTGGATAACAAAAGTTAATTCCATTTCTTGTCTAATTTTTAATTTTAATTAGAATTAGAACAAGTTACGCTGAACAAAGAATTTATTCCCTTAGTTAGGAGTCAGATATCATGAAAGATATTTGTGTTTATTTATGTTTTTCCTTGTAGTATGATAGAGTGAATGGAATGACAAACACAAAAGCAATTTACATCCATACATATTTATGTAGGTCCATTCGCCTTTCAAGCTTACTTTGATGTGCCTTCGTTCCTTGGATCTTTTATTTTAGAGGAGTCATTAAAATGAATTCCAATTTTTATTTATAGTTAGATAACTGTAGCTGACTGCATTTATGTGTCATAAAATATTTTGCTCCTAGTAAAAACTCTCTATTTCCAGCGCATATTTCCTCGATTTATCAAAAGTGTATTTATCTTCATTCGCTTCGCTCATGTGTCATGAGTTTTTGACGTTTGTTTTTCTCATAAAATAAAATTGGCTATCACTGTTTGCTGCTCTTCACTTTGGTCGTAAAGTGTTAAGACAATTGTTTCCCAGTTTCATACTGTTATGTTTCATACATATACAAACAAGTTTGGGATAGCATAAAATGTAAATAACTCGGCAATTGTGTAACTTAAATTGTATATGTATTATATATTACTTTTTGCTTTATTTTCTACGGCTTGTTATTTACAAGTCAGTTAAAAATACATAAGGTTTTTAAAATTGGCGATTTGAAATTATAATTATAGAATTTTAGTAATATGTACTTAAAAGTAAATGAACAAAATGTATGTAATGTTAATAAAAATAAAACATTTTCAATGCACGAATAGCTTGTTTTAACTCTGAAAATTATATGGATGCCATATGATAAGGCTCAATGTATTTTCGAGTATTATTTCATATTTAGAAGAGTTGGAGAGTGAAGGAAAAAGCAAATATCGCAAATTGGGAATTGTTTTCATCTAGCTCGAAATGATAACAGGGTGCCAAGATCGGTAATAACAAATTTATCAACAAAAAATCTTTTTAACTAGGTACCTACATCAAAGCTCTAAGGGCAGTTATAATGCAATTGAAATATGGTCTGAAAGGTTTTGAGCCTCAACATTCATTCTGTTACTAGTTACTACATGCTTTGAAAGAATTATGTGCGAATTTCATCTATTCTGAACGATCAGTTGTTGAAAGTCGGATCAGGCCAAACGCTCAAATCTTGGCAAACCAACATCAACCCTAGCTTTTTCTCTTAAACTTGGTGAGATTTTCTGTGATGCTTTTGGATCGCATGCCTTCTTTTGTGGAAGCAACCAGAACGAGTCCAATCACAATTTTCAGAACCGTTTGAGCCTTTGTGATGTATGCTTCTGAACTATCACAATAAGTATGTAACTACAGGGGCAAGTTCCTTTCTGATATTAGCTTTTATCTTACTCCCTCTAGAGAGTTGCTTCTCTGAAATTCAAAGGCCTTCCGTTTTCGTACGTCCTGAGGGCTTGGGCTCTATTACTTTTCCTACAATAATTTCACGCTGTGAAAGATTCGTCGCAAAATTTCATTCGCCACGAGAGAGCGGAGCCAGCTGCCGCAGGGTAACCATGTCAAAGTGGATTTCCAAAGAAATCGTTCGTTTGTTTTTTGGTACAAACCCCCTCTAAGACATTCGCCGCCATTCGCTGGGGCGGGAATTAATATCTTTTGTTCTGACCGAGCTCATTTCGGGCAGGGAGGGGAATCCGACAGGTCGTAGGCTTAAGCCAGCTGCCGGGTCCGGCGTTCCGAGTGCCGAGCCTGAACCCACCCAAGGGCGCGAAGTCGAGTTGAGCTCTCTTGAGCCGCAGTTAATGAGCAGCTAATGCGCTAGACTCGCATATAATGACATAAATCAACAATCCGCAGGTATCCTGCGAAAGGCCGGCATATGAATTTATTCTTCCCGGACCCTCAGTGCGCGTCTGGCAGCCAGGGTCGGAGCTGGATCGGGGTAGCAGGTTCCCGGGATAATGAGCGTGCAGCGGGCAAGTGGAACCCGACAGCGCTGCAGACACCGCCGCTTCGACTCTGGCTGTCAGCCGACGGTGCTCCTTTTAAGGAGTGATTTATGACGGCCAGGTAAGAAGGCAGCATTATTATGAAAATCGTTTTTACCTTCCCGCCAACTTTGAGGGAGTAGCCCATTCCGGCGGGGGTTTTCAGCTGGACGGGGCAGACGAAGCCGATGTTCCTCTGCGGGCTCACGTCGGAGTTCTTCCGCGCGTTCGTTATCTTCGGGGATTTGCTTCTGTTGGGGGCGGGGGTGGTCGCGGTGTTGTTCTGGGGCATGCACAGCACCCCGCTGTCCTGCTCGGGGTACTTGGAGCACTCGAGGTTGTCGGGCCAGTGAAAGTTGTAGTGCTTCATGAGGGTCTCGCAGACTCGGGCCGACTCGCAAAGGCTCCGGCACGGGGGGATGGGCTCCTCCAGGATCGTGCAGACGGGCACGTAGACGGAGCAGAGGAAGAGCTGCAGGTCCGGGCTGCACCCGATTTTCACCAACGGCGTAAACTGGTGGACGTCCAGGCCGGCCTCCTCCTGTCGACTATGCCCCATCAGGTTTGGCATGATCGTCCAGTTGTAGGGGATGTCCTTGCAAATTGAGATCGTGATCAACTCGCACTTGTCGTTCGGCGGCTTCGGCTCGCCCGCCATCTCGCCGTGCGAACCTTCGTACACCCGCACTGCACCCGAACACCGCAGCAGCAGCTGAAGCGCCGCCATCACTAAAAAACACCGCATCGTCAAATTTCAAGCCTTTGACGAACTCGGCAAATGCACTCGGACCCCGCACTGGTTTCACTAAAAATTTCTATTTCACTCAAAAAACCGACACAATCACCAGCTGGTATCCATGGCGGCGAGTGGGAATAGGAAATGGCGCGCGGATCTACAACACTTGTGGGCGCGAAAATACCGTTAAAATAGGTGTTATTTTCACCACCCGGGCAGTTAAAATCAATTGAAACGCGTTTCGCCGCACTGGAAACAAAGCGTGCCACGAACCGTGGAAATTCACTCCGCAACCATTGGCGTCGGACCGAGTTGAAATCAGACGCGGGACCACGTCGGGACAAGACCTTTCCACTCCGAACGCCGTAAACAAACTGAGGAGCGAACCAAGTCCAAAACTGGTTTCGCTTTCGTCGCGCTGAGGGCCAAGGGGACACGTTTCCTTACGTGTGTTTCATTCAACTCGGCAGCACTCGCAAGTCGAGGCGATCCCGGACTGGTGTTCGGGACCCACACAAGCGACCCGCGTTCCCGCTGATTCCCGACACCCGCGCCCGTGCAGCGCGAGTGGCCAGAGCGCTTCGAGCCCGAGATTTGTAAACAGTCCCCGTCCATGGAGTGGAAATCGCCGGCTGCGACGAAAGTGACCTAGACGTTGGCTTCGCGCAGTCCCAAAGCACGCCGAGCTTTAGGTCACTTTCGAGCCGGAGCTTTCACGACTGCCACCACTCCGAAGCATGCAAACTGTCTGCCGGGGACCAGAGGGGTGGCCAGTGGTTCCAGAAGCAAGTTTTCTGTTATGAAGCTAAGGAATGCGACGTAGAAAACATGGAATAAGAAAATTAACTGGAATAGTTAAAAACTACAACTCCTTTTGAAAGTGGTATTCACTTAAAGTAAGTTTAACAAATTACACATTTGCATTATGGAACAATCAATAAAAAATAAATTTATTTTATTGAAAATTGTAAAATCATGTTGCTAAATTCAATTTACAACAAAGCTCATGGACCAGCTTATAACTTTACACAACATAAAACTGTCCAAAAATAATCGCCCAACATTCAAGAATTGTTAGAATCGCTTCTAATTTATTTGGCTTGGCATTCAATTATGATTTATGCAAATGATTTCTCTGCGTGAGTTCAAAGGCCTTCTCATTTAACGAAAGGGCAAATAAAGCTCACCCTACAAAGAAATTTGTATATTAAAGAAGCGTAAGTGCGCATGAGATTTTCCCTGCAATTAAAAATTAACTTCCTACAAAGTTTTTTCGAAATGGAGCTCCTTTCCTTGAACCACGCCTTCGCCTGATGACTCTGTGTGAGGTTTAAATTGTTGGCAATTTCGTTGTTAATTAATTCCCCACTTGTCATGCCCACGGTCTTTACTTCTGCCGGCTAAAATTCAGGAAAGATGCGAAAATTCCCAAGTGAAATGACCTTCGTCAGCGAAAAGTTTTTGGGGAGACCTTTATCCCGTCGCCAATTTAACAGCGCGGATTTGTTTCGCATTTTCATGTCAATGTCGTAAGTCAGCAGAAATCGGTGCGTTGGTGCGGTAGAAGGTGGAAGCAGCGGGTAGAATTGTTTACCCCCAGCGATTTTTGTTTTTCCATTTAATTTGGACTCAGACAGGGATAAGTCGGGAATCGAAAATTGATTCTGAACGCTACCACCGTGAGGAGGTCGAGTTTTATCTTTAGGGAGCAGAACGTTGGTCTATTCTCCAAATCGATGGAGTTCCCAACGGAGAAAGGGTTTGCTGAAAAGCATGTAACCGCAGTTTGGCCACTTTTCCTGTAATAGGGTCCCATCAGCCAGACGCTCTGGAGTGGAATGCTCTGATAGACCCTTCCATCTGCGGGGGTCACTTGCTTAAGTTACACAAATTCCGAGCGGATGAAATCCTCAAACAAAGCGAGCCTAGCATTCATTGAATTCTTTTTGTCCACTTAGTCATTTTCGAAAGGGGTTGAAAATTTATTTGCTGGAAACACCTTGTCCAAATGTTCGGGCCTCCGCCCTGTAACTAGCCGTCCCTTGGCCCTAAATTCCGAGAATCGCTTCTCAAAACATAGAAGCCCTCAGTAGCTTCGCACCTAAATGCCAGCGATAATGAATTCCTAAGAACACGAAATTTCTCTAAGTCCCTAGGCTTCGAGTTTTGCCTGCGAAATTAACTCAAGCAAGTCAGGATGCCACCCCGCACCCCACGCCCGGACCATCCTCGACAATCCACCCCCGTAGACGACCGTGTCGAGCGAAGGCATTCTGCACGGGGCCTACTCTTCACGTGAATTTTGGCAGCGTCATATCCGCACCCCCGCAACCATCCCTCGAGCAAACCCCTACACCCTCATATCTATGGGATTTACCACTCGATGTCGGCTATCGATTTTATTCACTTTGAGGGGTGCTGCACCCCCACAAAGTTGTTTTTCTCTGTCTGGTTGTGTCTCTGTTGCTTCAACTTTCACTTCCTGGTCTGCACCGGCGACATTTCACAGGGTGCCTCGGCTGCGTGATTCGAGCCATTAAAGGGAGGCCTGCAGACGCATAATCATTTCATACTCTCGGAGTGAATTGAATTTCGGCACGTGAAGGAAAGAAAAACCCGGGCGTGTCACAAACGTTACTCTTGCGGCTCGGCTTTAGGCGGGGAATCCCCGGGTCGCGCGTGATAAATCAATAGAGTTGCAATTAACTCTGCACTCGAGGCCCTGACGGGTGGGAAGATTAAGTGCTCCCAGACGAAGGGCGGGTGCCAGACAGCTCCTCTGAGGACTCAATAGAAGGAAAATTACCTCAGATAGATCGGAAGATGCATCGATTCCACTGCAGGGAGGGGCTTCCTTGAGAGATCCTCCCGAAGAATGAAAAAGGCTCGACGACGCGGCGTGGTGCGAAGGTTAAGCGTTCAAGAAAACAACAGGCGCTACTCCGCCGAGGTGAATTCTACGCGGATTAGGGCTGATTTCTTTGTCCTTAAAGGGCTGAGTTTGTCTCAATGGGAAAAATTTTTCTTTTATTGTGGGGGAGATTGGCGCATACTTTCGCCATTGAAAGTGCTTCGCAGTCTCCGTAGAATTGTCAATAATGGCCTTATCAATGTTTCTGAAATCGCAATATTCTGGTCGATTACACGCGAGGCGCAACAAAAATACTTTTCAGATTTCGAAACTTACCTAACGTTTGTTGTTAACTCTCTTAAGGAGGTATAAAAGAAGAACTCTGAGAAACACCTTGCACCTTGTATGGTGGTTTGTATTGTAAGAGTGAACTCACTCAAGAAATGGCGTTAGTAAAGTCGTCGTCCAGCTGAAAGAAATAGAGTAAGATATTGTATTACAATAGATTTTGGCACTTAAAAAATGTAACAATTTAATTTTAGTTACCGAACAAAACTCTTGTGGTAATAGTGTATAATTATAATAAGTCCACTCATATGGAGAAAAGAAAAGTTTGTGGAAGTAGAAAGTACTAACTTAGTTCAGTTGCAACCGTATCCTTTTTATTTCATGAAAGTAATATTTCAGATAAAGTGACAGGAAAAAGTTGAAATTTAATTTTCACTATACATCGGAAGAGCACTATAAAATTGAAGTAAATCAATTTGGAGTATTAGAGTAGAGGTTTTTTATGTTTTTTACGTAAAATGTTGGAGATTTTTGCTATACTTTTACTTAAATATTATGGAAATGTTTTCAAACAAACTATTTGTAAGAAATAATTTTTTAAAAAAAACTATGTATTTCCATTCAAAAGGAGGAACGGGAAACTTTAATTATATTTCCTATTGTAATTTCCTCGCTTAAATTTTCATTAAATATATTTTTGCTTCAAAGTCAACTAAAACATATAACCTCCATGAGAGCACAGTCTGTTTCCCTACCTAATTTTTTCCGGTTTTTCATAGTTCTGTCTCTGAATAATGAATAAAATTGAGAAAGTTCCGACCACTGGCAAACTTTTCGCGGTCGTTGCAGTCGCCTGTTGTTCTCGGAACTTTATCCAGGCTCCCATGCAAAAGGACCAATAATTCACCGTCCCGAAACTGAGCTGTAATTGCTGTCATCGCTCGAGTTATTATATTTTTGGGTGTTAGACACACATTGTGCTTCGGGAAATATTTCGGTTAAAGTTTTGAGGACCCCACTTTTTGGGGACACACTCAACATACGTCACCACTTTGCATTATTAACTGAACAATTGCATCACTCTCAGGTGGAAATATTCGCGGAATGAAATGCACTTTAAATTTTGCAGAATAAATTGCATATTTCATCAACAATTACAATGAGGGTAAAATACCAAGAGAGAATACTTTTACTGAATTTATTATATGAAATGAAAAAGAGAAATGATTCTATAAAAAAAATTCAATTCGGCTTCTCAATAATGGGTAAATCAAATATTTAAGAAACCTGAAAATATAACAAATATAATCTGCATTCTGTGTCTACTTAATAGAAAAAGTAAGCGATTACAATCTATGCAAGTTTGTGTCATTTTGGACTAGTTCTTCCCAATTTTTCAGGATATCTCTCATAAATTTTCCCCTGGAAAAAAGATAATCTCCGCGACATAAATCCAGAGAAGTGTTTTCTGTCATGTGTCTATTTCCGCTAATTTTCAGCTGGCAATTTGCTTCTACCAAATGCAAATTTACAGCACTCTTTGCAGCCATTTAGCCAAGGAACAGTTTCTACCGTCGCGTCGTAGTCCCTTGTTCCACAATTCCATGAATACAAATTGCCAGAGAATCCCTCCTCCAGCGGGATCATCCCTGACGAGCGACTGACGTGACTGAGTGGAATCATCATTTTGAGCTAGGAGTTCGAAATTGCGCTCAAGCACAAACTGAAGGTCCTCTTGCGCTGGAAAATGAGAAAATCCACTTTAACTGAAATTTAACGCAATCAACAGGAACAGTCACGTCCCGATCCGAGTGTATCCTGCCCCCGAGGAAATCTGGAGCTTTTGTAATACCCTCAAAAAATTGCCATCTCCCGGGGGCGCGGGGTGCTCCAGAGTTGTTATCTCATCTCCCAAGGGCATTTTCTAAGCCAAACTTTGTAAGAGTGCATCTGGGCAAAGCATTAGAGAAAAGTAGCGAAACATCCCGTGAATTTCCAGCAGGTGAGTCCCCCTAAAGGGATAACTCGTCCCTGCACGAACTGAAGGACCGGCACGCTAAGGACGACTGCATCTGATTATCTGCAGTTTGTATCTCTGCTTGAAAAATGCTCCCGCTGAATCCCGGACTAAAATTGAATCCGGGAACGACTTTAAGTCATCACCGCCCCCAGCCCCGGGCAGTTGTCTGGCTCATCTTTAGGGAGAATCACAACCATTCCCATTTCGATGTCAACCCAACGATGATTAGATTCTCTGCAAGAACTGCATCAGATGTATAGTTTAAGAAAGTCTAAACCATGGGGCACCTTTGCAGTTTCGTAAGAACTAGAACAAGCTAACGGAAGGGACCGCGCTCGACGAGAATTCACAGGAGCTGTAACCAGTCCTGGAGGGGTCTTATCGCTCCCAAGGGAACCTCTATCTCATTCGCCCGGAATTATGCACGTTGTGATAATGCACTTTAATGCATCTCAGCGCAATTACGCCGCTGTTCAACTGCAATCTCGTTAAGTGATAATTTCACTTAAGGAACTCATTTTCTTAATCTTGGCGAGTTTAATGTCTCAATCGCAGACGTATCACGAAAATTGCTCGTGAAATTTCTTTCCAGCTCATCTCTAATGGCTTAATTGCGCGCTCCCGGTGTATGCCCAGGTGCCTTTCTTTCGTGTGCCCTTTTTTTCCCAGCGCGCAAGAAATATCCTCTGGAGTAAAATGGTTCGCAAGCTGCATCATGCAGCTCTGGACCATTTTCTCGTGTATCGCGGCAGCTTCCAGGTGGATGTTTCGCAATTCCTCTGGACTGCACTATTTTTTTCTCCCCGAGCCCGTTCCCGGCTTTGGTTTTTTCATTTTCAAGGCCCTATTCAGATGATAAAGAAATTCCAGCGACAGATTGCTGCACCGCCCACCGCCCCTCTGGATTTTCTCCACTTTTCGACTTTAATTGCATGTCAACAGCGGGGAGCGCAAATGTGGCCGGGCGGGGGAATTGCAGGCCGCCTGTCTCCACCTGGGAAAGCCGAAGTCGCTTTTTCACCTTGGGACTCTGGGGCTCTGATGATGTTGTCGCTCTGCGGATGGCCGTTCCCGGCCGTGAAACCGACGGAAGCCAGCAAGATGACAAATGTTCTTTTAATTGGAGAAGAGCTCTGCAAGTCGGGCAGGCTGACGAATGGTTGAAGACAAACACTTTTAAGGCAACGATTTAAAAAAATATCTCCAAGAGCTGCAGGTCTGCATATAAAACAAATTCATCTCTGCATTTGGGTCTTATTTAAATCCAACACAGACGGTAAGTCCAAAACAGAAAAATTGTATAAATATGGGCGCGTGGCATGAATATACCCCAAATTCTTAGTTTAGTTTTTCCAAAAATTTAACGAAATATGGATATTTTAATTCTTGTCTAATATAATTAATAACTTAATTACGAACATTCAAGTTGCAATTCATGCAATAACTAACGACAAACCAAATTTCGATATTCGAATTATGCCTGCAATGCAGTCATAGCAGAAATTTGAATCTGTTCGACGTGACTCGTTGCAAGCGCATAAATCTGTCGTTTTCCACCTGCAAAATATATTGCAAAAGTAAAATTTAAAATTTTGGAACGTTCCAAAAATAATGCTTACATAAAATAAAAGCAGTATAGCTCAACACGTAAATCCTGCGGCTCACTGCATGTAGGAAGATAAAGGGTTTAGGGTCATGCATTTTCAATTTATTGAGCTAAAGCGCCGTAATTGTGTGAGAAAACACAATTAAACTTTGTAACGGCTCCAAACAAAGCAGCAGATTTAGTTCGCCCCCACAGGATTTCAGGCGTGCAACAAACCGATCTGGGTCTGCCGGGACGGCACAGCAAGCGAAGCCCAATTAAAATATCACGAGCTAATAAACTTGAAAATTATTATAATTACATGCACACTGCTGAGGTAATGAACGCGTGTTAAAATTACAACATATGCAAATTAAGTGAAGGAAACCCGCGAGCGCGCCAGAGCTCGTGCTGCTTTAGAAAATATGCTTCCAGCGTGGAATGGCGGGCGTGGAACCCAATTGTTTTGATGAATTGGTAGACGGGCTGTGGAAGACCCCATTCCACCTGGTGCTATTTGGATTTCAATAAGTGAAAATGTCGATTAATCAGAAGGCCCGGGAGCAGCCGCGACAATGCAATCGCCCCGCAACAGCTACTTTAATCTCCAATTTTGAAATTGGCTCTAAAAAGCCCTAAAATGTTTACGGCGCTACACAGCTTGGCCGCGAGAAGGGTGGGAAGGGGTCGTCTGCTGGATGGTTTCAGTTTTACGAGCTTACTTCAAAAGTCGCAAATTCACACCAACTCCCTATTTCCTGCGTCCCGGTAGAACGAAGGACTCTCGGGACCGTCAGCAGGAGATATGTAGGCACTTAGATTGTCGTTTGCAGATACAGAGCAGACTTGTAAAGTAATGATTTGATTTGGTAATATTACTCGTATCATTACCATTACCTGTAATTGAAAATTTTTTTTAATTACCATTACCATTACTGCAATGGTAATTGTAATGGTAATGGTAATGTTGGTTCAATTACATTATTGTAATTAATTACAAATTGAACTTTCATTACCATTAACCAATTGCAATGGAAATTGTAATGAAGTAATTGTCATTGCGCAATGATTTTTAAGTTCAAATTTCTTATGTCTGCTGTGAAAATTCTTACTTATTCTGAAAAATTTACATAAAATCAAGAGAATCGAAACCTAATTTTATTACATACTGTATAAACAAAGACTTTATCTGTATATTATTCCTTGCGGGTTTTCGGGGTTGCTGATTTCAACTGAACTTTAAAATTTGACAGTTCGCCATCTTGAATTCGCAAATTCTGACAGTTGCATTGAAATCAGCGACCCCAAAAACCCCAAAGTTTGGTGGAAATCGCGTAAACTTTAAAATTTGACAGTCCGCCATCTTGAATTCGATAAGTAAGAATTTTCACAGCAGACATAAGAAATGGGAACTTAAAAATCATTGCGCAATGACAATTACTTCATTACAATTTCCATTGCAATTGGTAATGGTAATGAAAGTTCAATTTGTAATTAATTACAATAATGTAATTGAACCAACATTACCATTACCATTACAATTACCATTGCAGTAATGGTAATGGTAATTAAAAAAATTTTCAATTACAGGTAATGGTAATGGTAATTGTAATGAACATGACAATTTCACAAGTCTGATACAGAGGTACCCCTGGGATGACGCTCGCGCGCTATCTAGGTCCTCGTGGATCTTAGCAACTTTGCGGGTGGTAATTTAAAGAGTCCTGGAGCTGTTAATGGTGTGCGCCACCATAAAATCAGATGGCGCGAAACAATAGGCGGCCCCTTCCCCTGCGCCCGCAAGAGCATCTTGGCAACTTTTAATTAAATCCTTTCCGCGAAAATAGAAAACGGTCAACCGAGCTCACATCCTGCTTCCCGTCGCGGGGGGATTTAGGGGATCACTTACTTCTCAGACCAAAGAGATCTAGGAAATTTTTGCGTTGAATGAATGTTCACTTCCTGGACGTTGGAGCTTCTCAGTCCAGCAGGGCTCTGAGCCATTTGAACCATTTGCAGAGAAAATATATTTTATGATCTGTTCGGCCCCCGCTCTCCCCCCTTTGCTATCCCGCTGTAATGCAATCTTAACAATGTGGGAAGCGATTGCGGAAGGTTTGCGTTCACCCAGCCAACACTCCTTGACTGTGGAAACTCTTAGCTCTTAGAAAAGCAGATGACTCAAGATTTCCTGTGTATTTCAGAATATTCAGTTTTGAATTGGCCGAGCTTTCCTTGTTTTCTTTTAATTTAATTCTGGACATGGCGTCTTTTCTCTCAAGCTGAATTGAATTCCCCATAGAGCTTTATTACATTACGTTGCAGTGTGGAATGACCGGACGATTGAATTTTTCTGGATTCAGAGAAATAAAGGCTGGACTACTGAAAAGTTTTTGAATTTGTAGTGTCTAATACTTACATTAACATCAGAGTAAAATTGTTTTTATATTGAATTAATAAGTGAGTACCTCCTATTTATTTGAAGTTATTATATCAATTTATTTTACGTTTTCGAATAAAAAATATTAACATTCCAAATTCCTAAATTATAATGACTATAAAAACTAGAAAAGGTCTCAATCTACAAAAATTTAATACGAAGGAAATTTTGGAAGATTTATCAATTTTATTTCTACCTACAAGTTTATAATTGCTCTGCAGAGTAAGGTGGGTTATTGGTGGGAGCTTACCCGGGAAATACAAATTTCGGTTTATTTTTTTCTGTAGTAAGAAAATTCCAGATCACAACCCCAGTGCCATGTGAAACCCGTCTTTTGCCTCCATTGTCCTGTCGACTAGAAAGAATCCTGACAAATGTTTATTTTTCGCCCTGTTGTACAGAAATCCTAAAGGAAGAAGGAGCTTTTCTTGGTAAATATCGCATGATATATGCCCAGGGATTGTGGCGAAAAGAGATCTAAGAGTCGACAAATAACTCACCTCACCACTTATCAAATTAGGACTAAAACCCTTTCAAGCAAAAATACACAGGTGCTAGGCGACCATCGCAACATTCACCGCAGAAAGGCACAAATCTGGCATTTGTCGTCAGAACCTCTATTCGGGAAATTGTGGACGCAAATGGGAGTATCTCCTGGTTCCCAGATGGAAATAATCCGGGCGATTGGTCGTATCAAACTTTGTGACATGCCCCATAATTGGAGCAGTAGTGTGTCGTCTGGGTGGACCATTTTAGTCATATCAGTCACAGATAAAATTTTGGCAAAGTTCCGGGACAGCGATTTCAATTTTTTATCCCTGTCGACATGCAGACGATTTCAAATCAATAAAAAGCCATTGTCCCTTCCAGCCTTATTGAAATAACCTGGATGAGCGCCAAAAATTATTTAGATGACTGAATAATACGCCAGGAGAGATAAAGTTATGCTATTCAATTTTCAGACAGACCAAGTCTCTGGGGTTTCCTTTGTTTAAAAGACTTTTAGGATAGATGATTGCTTTTTTTTTAGAACCAAATGGTTTTGGAAGCATTTTAGTAAGTTATTCGTAAGTCTGGAGGGCAACACTGAAAATGGTAAGAACAGTGAAGGACTTCATTGAAACTTAATGTAGAGATGCATAAGAATGGCTGGAAAACATAATTTACCTTGAAATAAACTGTACTAAATATATGTATAAAGGATGCCAAAATAAGGCAAACGTACTTAAGGGCCGTATGAAGCAACCAAAATAATCTAAATCTAATTTGTAAATTTTCAACTACATTTTGTTTACTTTATAGAGATATGGATATAGAATTCTCCATAAAGGTTAATGTTAGTAAATTGTTATAATTCTAAAACTTATTATGTAAAACGCAAAGGTAAACTTCAAAAGAATTCTTATCGAGAGAAAATACTGGAAGAATCATCCAAGTATTTCCATTGCATTGCATATTATTAAAGTGATCATGGACATTTTTCCAAAATTGCCGGAAGTGCCAACGTATGTACTTCTAAATAGAGTCGAACATTTCACGCGAATCGATGTCATGTAGAAGCAACACTTTAAATGTTGCTTTTGGTTCAATTTTGTTAGATAGAAAAGTTAGTTAAGCACCTTTTGTCGTTGTCATTACATCGATTGATATGAACTAGCCTCGATTTAGAGGTTTAGTTCAAAAAAAGAGAAAATTCTTTAGCCAGACAAATTCTAGGGGAAGTGCTTCTCAATAGCAACGCCCTTATCAAAGCAAATGCTTTTTTACTCGAGGCATTTTTTCGGATTAAAGAGCTTCATGAACAAATAGAAATTTCATCGAGCCGAACTAATAACCTCGCATCATGTCCCTTCCCTCGGAGATTAGGAAATTTATCCTATTAAGAAACTCAATTTAGACGCAGGCAAGATTTGCTTTTCATCTCGCTGCGAGGAGTTCATTTCTCCACGGAGCACTTCGGCCGAGGGCCAAAGAAAAGATTTTTCCTTTTCATGAGGTCGCTCAAGCGACTCGCCCAGAAAGAAGTTTTTGCGGAGGGGCGTGTGGAGTTATCGGGGGCTCTAAAGGTACGGAGCGGGCGGACTAATTACCCAAAAGAAAATAACGAGGAAGAAGCAAGCCGACGTCAGTCCGAGTTAGATTGATGCTTTTCTGTCGTTTAGCCAAAACAGGGGCCCTATCCCAAAGTTAATTATTTCCTTTGATTATCACTGTGGAGTTAATCAGGTTCTGGTCCATCCGAGGACGTGGGACCGGCCCGGGGTCAGACATTAAACCCGCCCCGAGTGCTGGGCCGGGATGCGCGCAGAGTCCCTTTAAATTTGGCGCACATGCTGCATTTAATTCGGGACCGTAATTTATTAATAAATCGTGCAACATGTGCCGGCCCGCAATTTAATAAAGGTGGGAGTATTTATGATGTGCACAACAAATAAATAAAAATCAAAACCATCTGCTGCAGCGTCCCATCAGCAAATCCCTCGGGTAGTGGAGGTTTTCGCCCGTCAAGTTTCGTTCATTCCAGTCGCCTCGGGGCCATAAATACACCCTGTAAGCCGGCGGGCCGTGGGGCTCCGCTTGTTCTACAAGGAGCGCCCCGAAAGCAGCAGATTCAGCCAAAGTAGATTATAATCTTCCCCACTAGTGTGGTCCCCGGGATTTGCGGCGAGTGTCGTCCTTAGTCCTCGTTAAGGACGATTCGGGCCAGGGGACTGGAGGAGGATCTCTGGATGATAGCACTTTTTCCTGAGATGAAAGGATAATAAAACGGACGGACGGTGGTCGTGCAGTTCAATTGACCCCGAAGTGGAGCCAAACTGGAGCCCCTTTTTGGCCCAGGGATGTATCAACAGGATGTTGGACACAATGCGCCTAGAGGTGGTAATTCCTTCTACTTCAACCCTGTTCTGAAGAACTCCCCAGGTGGTGTCGTAAGTGGGAAGCCACCTGTTTTCGGCACATTTTATCCATAATGTTCAATTCCTTTCGCGTGGTTTTTTGTATTGATTGAATTTTTTAGTGAGGGTGAGTACACCCAAAAACATAATTTCATTCAAATCAAGTATCAGCTTTTCAGAAAGTGCTCTATTGGAAAGTATCGTAGGTATATATGTATTTGAATAATATACTCTGAAAATTTCAGAGCATAATTCTAAATACTTTTGAAGAAACTCTAGCTGATTTAACAAAAATAGATTTCTATGAGAAAATTCGTTTGTTTTAAATGCATTTTTCTCAAAGCAACGTTTTTGTAATGTGCATGCGTGATAACTTGAACACTATTTAAGCGATCGATATGTTTCAATATGTTATAAGTATCTTCAACACAACAATAGGCCCGCAGCAAAAACTAGAATAAATAAGATTGGTTAATTTTTTCCTCGTTTATACCAAGAAAAATCTGCTATTTTAAGGATATTTTAACATACTCGTAGCAAAATTCTTATGAAATATGAATTAAATAATTTATTGTTTTTGATTGTTCTTTTGCTTTTAAATTGGAATATTAAAAAACAGTAGGTATTCAATGTCTTTGTGTATTTAATTATTTAATAGGTAGGTACTAGTCTTTGATGCTCAAAACTTTGGAATTGAGATATGGGCTAAAATTTAATTGGACAGCCTCAGGATTCCGGCGAAAGTTTAGTTATACTTAGTATAATGAATACTATTCACATTTCATAAACATCGAACAAGCCGTAAAGTCGACAAATACTTTCCCGAAAGAAACATAAAAATTTTAAGTATTTATTATTTAGGCTATATATTTATAATCAAATTATCTTTCTTTAGAAAATTCTTGTAGTCGACTGAGTTTAAAAAGGAATTAAATTGTGCACACTTGTTTAACGGTAAATAGTCAGAAACGAAATTAAGAAAACTTATTTCCTGATTTTCATACCTCCAAGGGATTTGCCCTGGGTCCTGTAATCTCTTATTTCCATCACGTCCACTTGATTACAACTGCCTCCAAAGTCGGCGTTTCCTTCAGGACTATGAACACGCTGCAGCACCTTTTGCAGAGCGGAGCATTTTCTGGAAGAAATGCGTTGATGTCGGGATCTCGACACGTAGCAGCAGGCCTAAGAAAAGAAGTGAGCAAACTAAGTTAGGACTTCTGAACTCCCCCTGGAACAGATTTCCTTGTTTGTTTGAAGGAGACTTCTGATTTAGGAAGTTTCTCGATTTGTATTTGGGGTGCGTTGGGATTAGAGGGAACCGATAGGGGCTGGAATCGAAGTCGGAACTCCGGAATCATATCAGCCTCATAAATCCCTCACTATCACCCGAAGTGGCACATCGCGACATGAAACAGCGAAACCCCATTTCAGCGCGAAGACACGCTAATTCACTAAGCGCAGGCCGCATGACTTGGAGTCATCCTTGCGTGCCGCGATTAAAGCCGCCGTCCGTCAGAGGCTTCATAATCCCGTGCCGTGCTCATTTGGTGGCGTGCTCGAGATGCCTAATAACCTGGAATGTGTTGGCAGAGCCCCAGCAGACACCAGCCGACCCGGGAGCGAAGCTGCTCCAATTGAAGCCAATCTCTTCCAGGATATGGCAGCGTTCGCCGAGGAGCACTTTTAATGGCTTTTTGTAATTAACCGGAACATTCGGGTTTTTTTTTGCATTTTTGCCCCTGATAAACTCGTTGGCTACACGAGAACCCTGGCATATGGGGACCCCGCTGAGGAATGGCACCGGCAAATGAGCTCTCTAAACGAGGATTTACGGGGCGAGTTCCTGTGAACCCCGGAGGTGGGATGTTGATTCACGGGTTTAGTTAATATTAAACGGGCCTATTGAGGCTCGTATAAGCGGGAGTGTTTTAAGGACTTTGCCAAATTTAATTCCTCAGTCCCACTTCCGGATCCCGACCACTTTCGACCACTCCCGGACCAGGGACATACAGGAGCTCATTAAAGATTACAAAGATCAGTGGGTCAGAGAACTTTTTCGGGTTGGAATTGAGTATTTAAATACATTTCCATTTGGACCTGCTGGTGCTGGACTGGTTGATGAAGTCAATTGGGAAAACCAAGGAAACTCGGAATTCATGTAAAATTAGAGATACTAAAATGAGAACTTCTCATCATTTAAATGTAGAACAAAGTTCCTCATTTTCCTTTTATGATTTCACAAATCCCCAATCCCATATTCTAGTCAATGGATTTTCTATGTATGCCCACTAATTTTATGTAAGTTAGTGTAGGTGCCGTATGGCGGTAATTTTTTGAAACTCTGAGAATAATATAAATATACATACATATGTATGTAGGTACATCCAAAATAGCCATTTTCAGAAAATCAAATCTTTAAAGTAGGTACCTACATACAGTTAAAATATGACCACCATCTTTATCTCTCCAACTCATTTAAAAATCAGTCAAAACAATTGCATTTGGTTAAATCCGTTTGATCTTATGGAAATTTAAAATTTACAAATTCAAAGCCTTCGCAGACAGAGTCCACGTTGCTCCCCACAGAAGTAAATTACCACCTGATTCACCTGTTATCGCAAGAGCACCCAAAATTTGTCGCCAAGCGGACATTTGCATAAAGCGATTATCTCAGATTTCGCCCACTTAGGGCCTCACACTGGGTCCTCAATCTCTCATGGAATCATCCCGAAAACAAGCTGCTATCCAACGACCGCACTGACGACTAGTTGCCGACGTCGGCTACCGTCGCAGAACAAGTCGCAGATGTTGATGCAATCATCTTGGTCGGACGTGCACAAATCAAAGCCTCGACCCCCGGATCCCCGGGGCTCCAGACCCCGCCGGACCCGTGTCGGATGAAATGGAATCTAAATCAGATGTGCAGGGCCGGACTGGCCGGGATTATGGTCGAGTGAGGACAACGGGCGCAAAGATGCGATGATATCTGAGCTCGGATTCGGATTCGGGTCTCCTCATGTGTGATTCCACATGGCATTCCGCTTGTCCACTGAAAACCGAAAACCTGACACATTTCGCTGCATCTTCTTTATGCATTCGCAGGAAACCAGTCCCTCCGGCTGCTGCTAAATTGGAGCCCAGGAAGCTGCGCCGGCTGTACGCCGGTGCACCTTCGGAAGGGACAGCCGCAGGGTGCGTTAATCGTCCCGTCTTCTTTTCAGCTAACTCCCTACAAATTCTGAATCTAATGGCCTTCAACATTCAGAAAATCCATGCGTATTATACGGCCTATTTGTTTATCTATATGTTGAAGAATAAACTTATAAACAAATGATGTCATATAGGTACCTACTTCGTTTAAGCATTCTACTATTGATTTATTAAAAAAATGTCATTTCTACATAAATCAACGTCCGAATTCTGCGATATATTCACAAGCACGGATAAAGATAAAACTGTTCCCTGACTCTTATTTATTCCCTCAATAAGTAGGTACTTATTTACATAATATTATTATAAAGGAAACTAGAAGAAATCTAAGCTCCTAATTTATAAAACAGGCTCAACTTACTTACTCAGATAAAATGCTTGGCTCTAAATCGTGCCTTTAGCCTGCTTGGTTTGTGGTTGCCGCCAGCTTTTATTTTTTGAGTGAGGGCTCCATTTGCCTGATTATTGCAGGATAAAGCCCAGGCTGCCCAAGTGGTCCCTATGTTCGATTTAGGCGACGTCCAGATATTGCTCGACCCCCCACCCACCCTCAGAGGGTTTCAGAGGTTTTCGAAGGGTTTGAAGAGCTCGCCACCGATGGTCGCGGAAACAATGGCGCTGAGTGCAGGTTTTGGCACTTTGCAAGGATTTTCGAGTTCTCCCGACTTTGGATTGCGAGGAAGGATGCCGGGCGAGCAGGATGCTTTTGTGATGCAGGAAATTGTAACTCATGTTCGTACAGCGCCGGGGAATTGCTTTTACGTTTTCTGTTCCCGCTACAGGGAACATACGAGGCTGACCCCAATTCTTGCATCCTGGAGAGCTCTCTCCAGCATTCTTTTAAGGAGCAAACACATTTCAAAAACAAAGAGCCGAACGGGGGGCGGTGAAATGTTTCATTTTCCACGCGAGAAATTCTTATTTTCCTACCAGAAGACGTTAAAGCCATCTGAATCAGCGTGCCTGAGAGTTGTAATGTCGTGTACCCATGTTCCCTGTCTTGGAGAAAGGGTAATAGTTTTTTTATTTTTAATAATTTTTAACAACGGAAGTAAACTTCTTTTGTTACAAACTTCTTAAATTTAAAGAGCACATTTCATAAACTTTAAAATTTTTATGCAGACAGAATTAAAAAAATTAAACTTTTGTTGTCACACTTTTTATAGTTAACAAAATTGAATAATTTAAAAGACACTTTATAATAAGGCAATAAAGTATCGTTTGAATGAGTTTATTTCTGCCTTTGATTTTAAAGTTAACTTATGAATGAAGCGTGCCCAATATAAAGATCTTGTGATTTTACATAACTTTACTTGATTTTGATAGTTTGTCTGTGACTGAATTAAATAAAATAAATTTTCTTATCCAAATTTAAGCAAATTATAATTTATGAAAAATTAACATAGAAATATCAAACGTTAGAATGATTTATAACATTGGAATTGGGGTTATAAATAATTATTCGGTCCAACACCTTGAAATTTGTAAGTAGAACATTTTGATACAAAAACTAAAATTGAAAATGTTTTCGGAGAGTAGCCGCTCAAAAATAAGATGGGGGTCTGTTATTATCCCGGTCTTAAAATTGGATTTTGACAGCGGGGCTGCAGAAAGTCGCAGTTTATCTTGTCTCACCAGACTTGGGAATTGAGGAAAGGCTGCTTTCGGATGCCACACGCGGCCCTGGAGCCCAGGAGCTGACCGAAGCCCGACGAGGCCCTTGTCGACGTTCCATTAAAATTAATGCGCAGTTGACAAGTTGTAATCCGCGAGCGCGGATCAAACGGGCATGATAGCAATTAGTGTCTGCTGGTTGCCGGGGTAATTGCGTAATAAGGGGTAAACGAACTCGGCTGCGTTAGAGCGATGACGGCCACTTGACCGCGTCCCCGGGTCCGGCCCGGTTGCAGCGGCCAGTTCCATTAGACCCTGAAAATTACTCAATTAGAAGTTCTTGCAGAAAACTCCCAGCCGGGCGGACGTCTCACTCTGCGATGATCGCCGTGCTGCGGACGCATTCCTCCGCGGAAATTGCGAGCGACTCCTGGGCCGCTTATTGAATAAGGCGATCGAAGGGCCTCAAATTCAATCGGAGCGCGGCTGCGGGCTGCAATTATTGGCCGAGGGCTGCTTGTCAAGAGCGTCGCCGTAAATCAGGCGGAATTAATTAGCGGCGGATAATTAACGGCCGCTGCCCGGCTCTTACATGGCAAACAAGGCAAACTCGAGGGAACAAATGTTTTTGCGCATCGCAACAATAATTTAACGTCGCGATGATCGCGCTGACGAGCTCCAAGATATCATCAGGAGATGGCGATGCGACGGGGTGCGGTGCCTGGGATCTAAAAATTAATGCCACAAATGTGCGGTAGCTCGCTGCTATTTCACATGAAATCGTGAAGGTGGCAACGAAAGCAACAAAACCCAAAACCTGTCCAAAGACTGCAGAGGAGCAACTTCTTGGGCTGAGCCGTTGTGCCTTGGAGATGGGAGCTCCCAAAGAACTGCCGCAGTGTGGCAGTGGCCTTAACTTGCTACAGAGTGCAGAGATCCCTTGAGACCTGAGGCGGTGTTAGTCGGCGAGTACTTTTCTGCACACGACCCACCCCCGCACGCCGAGGGCGGAAAGTTTGCAAACAAAGGGACATTGTCAGGTGGTGGCACAGTCAAACAGGTCGCCGTCACCTGCAAAAGGAGTTCACCCAGCCGATGTTCATTAAAATCAATATCTGCTCCCGGACCCGAGGAGGGGCAACCCGCAACGCAACCCTTTGGTTCCCATGTTTCACAAGTGCCGGAGAAATGGTGGTGGGTGAAATGGGACGCCCTGCTCTGGTGTGAAAATCAAAAATTGCAGAGAAGCACTCTTTGTCACTGAAAAATTATACCACGATTTTCTCGGAAAATTTCCAACAGAAATTCATTGTAGCGACGCCATCAAAAATTTATTGAATTTTAAAAAGTGGAAACCCAAAAGCTCTATTGCTTTTCATACATGTATCATAATTAAAACTGTAAAACTTTGACAGGAAATAAAATACGGAAATATCGCTATAATTGAACTAAAGGCTATAAATATTTTAGCCAAAAGCTTGCGAAAGCTATTGATGTAGCCATCATTTTCGTATAGTAATTAGTTTCCCCGAATTTTTTGGGACAATTATAATATAACAGTATGTTATAAAATTAATTGAATTACATCGATAGCGCCCTTGTAGCCGACTCACTGTGAAGTTCGATTCACTAGCACAACAACAGGTTTTTAAAGAAGCATTTCAATCATTCCAATTTTTTTTAACTTAAAATACAATGAACGTTGACAAAATTGTAGTTAATTTGATTAAAATCATAAATAAAGGTAAATGTTACTTTCTCCAACCGAACAATAAAACATAATTTGCACCTATACTTGTACAATCAACATTAATTGAATTATGCAAGAAAATTATAAAATGCGGTGCTTACTGAAGATGTAAGAAGATTTCGATACTACTTTGGATTTATAATATTTAGGTAAAAACCGTTTCCAATTTTACTACCTACTTTTTTAAGACCTTTTAAAAAAATTACTATACTAAATAAAAATAATGCTTATAATATAAATACCATACACTTATCTCGGTTCTCGTTGACTTTATCTGTAATGCCACCAAAATTTAGAGTTACCACCTGGTGAAAAAAGGGTTGAAACACATTTCCTCTGCCCAAATTCCTTTTTCAGTTGAATACCAGAACCGAGCACTTTGCTAAAGTACGTGTACTTTTTTCCCGTGTCTGCCGAAAATTTAACGTTGCATAAAATATTTACAAAGGGGAAATCGATCACATACAAAATGTAACACAGTCACTATACGGCACGTGTAATTTTGCAGAAATCAATATGACGTACGCAGGTACCAGTGAACGAAAATAGGCCGCTTCTACACCCGCACAAACTCACAACATCCCAAGGCCCTACATTCAATGAAGTCCGCGCCTACGAATTTCGCTCCCGAAACTTAATCGAAATTTTAATGCAACGTTCGTCGAAGTCAAAAGTTGGATGTTTCGGGAACCGTGGAACGCCCTGCCCTCTCCAGAAAGTTGGATCCCTTGGCGCGCGGGGCGGGGAGCTGCCATCCGAAAGCGACATCCCAACATGTGTAGACAGGTGTAAGTTATCCTGGTTGACAACTTTAAAGACCCTCTCCCAGGAGCTATTTATTAAACTTGAAACGAATTCTGCTCTGACAGGATTCTGACGCCGCCGAGCGCGACTATCGGGAAGCAGCCTTGTTAGTTCTGCTCGGCTCAGATAAGATACCAAAAAGGGTTTTGCGGATTACCACTTTCCTCAGAGGAGTTCTCGTTTTCCTTGAAAATTGAGTAAATTGCCTTACCACAGCACTGAGAGCTGTTTGTGTTTAATTTGAAACTAATTTTCATTGCTAAATTTTACATTGAAAATATTTTGGAAATGTCGTAATTTCCCTTAATGAATATACCCTATTCGGCCTACATTTTCAGAGCCATACATTACCTCTTTGGGTGGCTTAATTTTAAAAGCAATATTTTGTAAAGGTATACATGTTTTTCCAGTTTAAAATTTGTAATCAAAGAATAAATAGATGTAAGCATGTACTAAATCTTAATTTATCTATGGTTCTTTGAATTTTAATTGAATCTATTATACTAAGTATAAAAACGGCGCTAAACATCGTTATTTTTGTGGATACTTAATGTAGTTTTTTTAATTGACTTTTAGTTGTATTTTCAAGATAGAAAGAGAAGAATTTAAAATTATAATAACGATATTTTATACTTAATGATTGCCCAGAATGTTGCATTATTTGTATACTGATTTTATCCACTGTATTTTTAAAATAACTTTCGTTAACAGTTTTTTCCTCTGCGCTCTAATAAGTAGAAGTAAGACAATTAGTTTTACCCGTTTTCCAATAAAGACTCGAAGAGAGAATATGCTGCGGCTTACCGCCTTCCCGTGAGGAATTTTCATTTTCTTCGGAAAATTGAGCAAATTGTCTAACCATAGTACTGCGAGCTATTTGTGTTTAATTTAAAACTAATTTTCGCTCTGCCCAAAGCCCCTTCAAATTTTAATGGAGCCTTGATTCCGAAAGAAAAGCAGCGCAGTCTGGGCGGGTTTATTTCTTGTTCGGCGCGGAGCCAGTCTATCACTTCAAGAATGAATGAGTTTTTAAACCGAACATAATGTCGCCCCTCATCCCCCAGGCGGGAAACTTTTCCCCACTCGGACCCCGGGAATACGGGGCTAAAGAAGGGCTCATGCCCGTCCGGATGCCGGGCTGAGTCCCGGGTTTTGTTATTGCACACATTTTTTACCCTCGCCGTCTTTTCATTTGGCGAAACACAATATTCCGGGAGGAGCGCATTCATAAGCCCTAGATAAAGACATGCATTCACTGGCGAGTATCTGCCTCAATATCCCGAATATTCCAGTTATTTTAAATTAAATTCCCCGTAAAAGGCTTGCAAGCTTTTTTAATCCCAGCAAAATATTTCTACAAGGATTCAGTTTTTACGAGCGCTCGCGCTTTCCAGACAGGCGGAAATTGCAAGGAATCCCGATCCTTGCGCTTATTGAGAAATGAATGGGTAATTTAAAGGGTTTTGCAGAGTGACTACCGGAAGGAAGGCAAGTTTTGTTCCTTGTACGCTTGTACCACTACCCATCGACTAGATAAAGTAGCTCTTTGTGGCAAGTTTTAGCCTAAAAATGTTTGTCAGAGCTTAAAGAGGAATTTTAACTTATGAAATCGTATTAAAGTAATAACTGAGAAAAATAAATAAAATAAATAAATTCGTGTGATAATGATTATACTTAATAAATATCATCATCATATCTGATTAATTCCATGCAATATTTTTAATTTTTATTCCTTTAAGTCCCTGGTAAAATCTCAAATAAGAATACGATCTGCGGTCATGAAGACTTTGCAACATAGTTGTAACATATTTAGTAAAAATTAATTATGATGCCTTGTTTATGTCAAGGTCAGACCTTCTAATAATACAACCTTTTATAAGTATCAACGACTTGAGAAAATGCAATTTAATCTTAATTCTTTAGATTCGCAAAGTGAACACCAATTTAGCTCTAAAGTGTAGTGAAACGTATACTTAGTGCTTCTACGACTTTAAAGTCATTCATGCGTTATTAATGCCTTAAAATTCGCTCATTCGTAACTTTGATTGGGTGTACCTTGCAATTTTCCCAAGTTTCCAAACTACGCCATCGTTGAACTCATAATTTTTAGAGCATTAGCGACTTCATCGAGTCTGCTCAGCAAACCACCGGCTTGAGCCACACCTCACTTCGCCTTAAAGGCAGCGTCACACGTCTCAGGTGCGATAAAGCATATTCGAAAAGTTGGGGGTGAAATTAATGGGGTACGATGCATCAAAACTGCCGTCTGCACCGAGTGTCCTCAACAAGTGCACGGGGCCTGCATGCGCCGGTGCTTGTTTCGGCTCACGAGCAACAAAGGCGAGAAAGTTCGAAAACTTTATCTTGCGAGTGCTTCTGAACCATTTGTTCATCTCCCCGGGGTGGGAAGGGGCAAATTAATCCAAATCCAAGGAGCCCTAGGCGGGCACTTAGCACCAGCCCTGGAAGCACTGTTGCTCACCTGAAAAGTTCAAAACTTTAACAAATACAGGAAAAGCAGATTGCGCTGGACACGAAGTCCAGAACTACCAAGGAGAGCTGCTGCGACCCGTCGAGCTCGATTCAGAAGCTGTCGAACTAAGCAAGTTAAAGAAGTGATTAATTCTTTCAATTTGTCTTCTTTTCCAACTTACGGCAGAATTGAGAAAGGCGCTGCGCTGCATTCAATTAAGTACTACAAGTCCAGAACCCGGAGTAGTCACTAATCGAAGTTCAATTAAAATTAATTTATATTTATAGTTGACAAGTTATATTCTAAATAGTTATATTCTAAATAACTTCCATTTTTAGAGATCATATACCTACTAAAATCTATAATCAAAACTACTTCATATTTTGACTTAAATTCATGAGTTATTCGACTTCAATGTACATAGGATTTATTTTGTTCTTTTTCTGTAACTTTTATACCAGTGCATTAAAAGATTTGAAAAAAAATCATAAATATAGCAGGTTCAACTATACTTTTATAGAAACTTGACCGCCCTTGTTGGTGCCAATTTAACACGCATTTGATCTGTTAAGATTATGTTTGTATGAAATCTAAAGAGTTTTACATTTTTCGCTGAATTATATGTAACTTCTAGTTTTAATATCACAAAGGCAAAGTTTTATTTTCAATAATAATAAATTGTTTTCAAAGTCTTCATAATTTTTATAGAATATGATTGGTGTATTTAGCTGGTAGTACGTTTTTCTTTGAGATGAGGTTAAAAAACTCGCAAAGTTACAACGCTTTCTGCCAAAGGATCTTTGGAAAGGTAATGAGTAGCATAAACTTTAAGAAACTCATAAATAAAAGTTCATTTCTTAACTTCTTCTGTTCTTTGAAATGTTCGGTACGCTTCATACTTTGTACACTCCTCCCCGAGGACTTGACCTTTCACTAAAAAAAAAACTTATTTTTCATTTGAGTTTTCATTTGAACTGCAACAACTTTCTGCAACTTTGGTCTTGCGAAAACAGAACCTTACTTTTCAGTTTCATTCAAACACATCGCGGAGCAGCTCACAAAAGGTGTCTCAATTTCGCCCGCAAGCAGTTAGGAGACTTTTAATTTGGCCGAGCGAACTCAGAAAAATGCAAAAATTCCATCCGCTCGAGTGCAACTGCTCCGGGGAGATTTGTTTTGTTTCGCGGGCGGAGAATCCCCCAACTTCCCTCCGGGAGTCAGCCGCTAACTTTCCTCGTTGTCATTGGCAAGCCAAAGGGAAACTTTCCCAGGGCCGGGTACCTTCGGCGCTTATTAGAAAAGTTTCGCAGAAATAAGATTCCCCTCCCCGACTGCAGCGCATCCAGGGCGATAAACTTAAGAGAATGTATTTTAGCTATCATCGCCAAATTGAATAACTTTGTCGACTTCTAGTGGAAACTTAGTCACTGGACCTCTCCGGCTTTGTCGGGTCCTTAAGCTGGTCAGCACCTGGGAGTGTCTTAGGAGAAATGCCTCTAATTTGCTCGGAGGTTGCTGAATCCCAGAACTATTTTCGTCTGTGTCACAGCAAAGTGCCTTCATTTAGCCAGTCTCCGCCTGCCGTCGCGCACGTCGTCTCCGTCCCGGGGGAGCTCGAAATGCAATAAATGTGTCGACAGGAATTGATTGCCCAGGAATTAAGGGTGCTTTGTTCCCGGGCTCCAGAGCCGTTACAAAATCCCTCGCTTTGGGAGTTTGAGATGCACTTCGGATGCAAACTGACAACGCAGCTGAACATCAAAGGGAAACTTTTCTAAATTTAGCTCAAAAGTGGAAAATCTCATTCATTCGACATCGCACGGCGGCGTGCTCCAGATGCCTCCCTTTCTGCAAGTTGACTCTGGACTGGAGCCAGGAGTGTCCCGGGGAACGGACAGTGAACACTTTCTAATACCTTTTGAATGCCGGAGATTTTTAGCGAAATCATCGAAATTAAGCGCGGCCATTAGGACGTTGTTAAATTTCTTTACAGGAGATAAAGATAGGGAGAGCTAAATTTATGAGATTCTTAAGAAATTAATTTTTTTAAGAGCGTACTTAATTAAAAAGACAAAATAGGAAAACTCATGGGAACTTTGAATGAGGTTCAAATTCGTTGTAGGTACAAACTACAACGCAAAAACACTTCATAATTCGTAAAATAAATTAATGTTCTATTCATAGCATCCATGCAATTGATGATACCTATTATTTTTTACAAGAAGAGAAAATAATCACACGGATGAGTTAGAAAAACAACTTACAATATGTAAGTACTTAGCTATACCTGATCATTTCAAATAGAAGCCTGCTGGAACAATTTAACAATTTGCATCTATTCTGTCCTAGGGCAGGCTGATGAAGAAACAAATAGATCACATTTTTTAAGAAAATATAAATTCGAAAACTATTTTGTGTCAAAGCTTCAAAGGTGGTAAACGCAAATCGCTTTTCCGAAGAGCGCTTTACCAAAAACAATATACATATATGTAGATTGTTTTTGGCTTTACGGTCTGAAACAAAAATCCTAAATTCCCCAACATTCCTAAAAATCTAGGTAACTTTAAAATATAATATCCTACTAAATAAATAATAAAATATTCATGCATAACTAAAAGCAAAAATTGTACCAAAGCCCAAAATTAAACTATTCGATCAGTTTTTACCATATTATGAGGGATATTTCAGAGTGTACTTTGTATAATATTTGAAGGTACGTTTGGCTATAATAATTTATTATCACATCAATTGTTGAGATTTTAGTATGCTTTAGATACATAAATTCCGTAGTTTTCTTCTATCCAACTGCTTCATCGATTTTCACAGCATAAAGCAATAGCTGTTCAATATAATGAAATAATGTTAGGAAAACTAAATCTTTATTTTTAGAAGTTTAATTTGGGCCTGTTTGTATGTTTCTGGTAGTGTTAAAGAATTGATGTTGTGATTCATTTATTAGTTCAAATCAAAATCAACAATAAGACATACTTACTTGTTTTATATAACATACTTATAGATGACATCTTAAGAAAAACCCTGTCGAAGAGCTGAGGTGGTCTTCACTCTAAATTCGAATTCCTGTAGTCCGTAAATGGAACTTGCATGTAATTTGTCACTCTGGTTACCACGTCTCATGTAATGTCAATAAACTTTTCCTGGTCTGCCTTTGACACGCCAGCGATTCGGGGCCTCCGCCGCGGCCCCACCGAGCCCCCAACTGCAACACAATTTCCAGTGGAGCAAAAGAAATATTCGCCGCCATTTAGCCCCGTCAGGATTTCAAATCCATCACAACTAGGAGATAGGTCGCCGGACGGATGACGGAGCGGCGCTCCCACTTCCCTTATCGTGTCCGGGAGCGTTCGCTGCCGCATAAATTATGACGTCAAAACGAATTTGCAGCATCAATCAGGTGAATTGTTATTAATTTTTGGACTTGGAGGGCACGCGGAACAGCGCGGGAGGTTGGCAAGTGGACGTCATTTCAATTCAGATCGGTTTTGCATAAATAAGCAACTTCAATTTGCATATGCGGTTTTTTAGCAGAACTACTGTGAGCGCTTCCACCCCCAACTCCCGGGGATTTCATGCATGCTTTAGTTTGCGATAATTATTTAAGTCCTGCGAGGTGCAGATGCCTCGACGACGCCTTAATTATTCCAACTCGATTTCCTTCCGCTCCCGTCTAATTGAATTCCGATAAAGGACTCGGGGCTCCCCCACCCTCGTTGGTATTTCCGTAATGCAATTAAAGTTTAATGGAAGGGAAAATTTGCAGGGTTATTTTTCTTCCTATTTATTGCTGAGGGAATTGTAGGCGACTTTAAATGGCACGTAAAGCCATTAAACCGTCCGCTCTTTGTGTAGGCGAGTATTTTTCTTTATCCTCTGCATTTACTCCAGCTTCTATTTCCTTGATATTAAAGAAACCCGACATCTTATTTGCACTGTCCGACTTTATCCAAACTTACCTATTTTCTTGGAAGTTTTTGAAAATCGTCTTATTTAGAATTGGACGCAAGCGAAACAGCGAGATTCGACTCTGATTGTTTGCATTAAAACGTTCTCAAATAGTTTAGCATAGTTTAAATAAAATAAATCCTTTGTTATAAAATTTTCAACCATTGCGGATGTGTGAACAACACTTTGCCGAGGTAGCGCGAACTGTCAACCCGCAGATAGTGACGATTTGTAGAGAGAATCACCCGAGGAGCCCGCCCGAAATTAGCAACTACTCTCCGAATTCACCACGAGACTAAAATCACCCGATAAGCCTGCCACATAAACTGACACTAATATTTGGAGTGTGCGGTGCAAGATCGAGTCACGCGACACATCAGAAAGAGGCATCGATTTGGCGAGACATAAGAGAACACCGTAAACGACTCATCTTCATTTACTTTTTTTTTTTTAGTAAAACATTACAAGGAAGTTAATTTCATTTCGAAACGTCAACAATATATGTATATCTAGAATTAGATTTTCGTAACTTTTTTCTTTTGAATGGTAAATACAAATTCTCATTATACTAATTGAAAGAGAGCAGAATAAGATTATTTCAATTTCAAAGAATGGATAATTAAGATTTCAAGTCTGAGATGTAATATAACTGGAAGCGTCGGTATTAACTAGATAAGTTAGAATCTTGGACGAAATTTATCTGTCGGATAGTGCTTGGGTGCATAAATCATCAGGACTTCATTGACTCCGGATTTATTAGCCTATTTAGCAAAACCACACGGAACCAGCCGTTCCGCGCCAGGATCGGTCGGGTTCCGCCACAGCTTTATCGCATTAGGTACCTAATTGACTCGCTCGACTACAGCTAAACTCACTCTGGCCGATGCACAGGGTGCTCCAAAAGGACGCCCAACTTGCAGCATGCAGCGCACGTAATCGCATCCTTCATGGCTCGTTCCCATTTTGTGACGTCCCCGACTGCACCTGGGCCAGGTAACAAAGTTGTTGGTGCTTTTGTTGTCGATGCCGTCGCTGCTGAGGAGTTTCACCCAGAGAGGATTTAGCTTTTATGTAATTTACGACCCTGTGGAGACCTTTTTTGAAGCCGCGCTTAACTCGGGGTGGGGGTACAAAGTGGCAATTTTTGCGGAAATTTTACTCAATACACCCGCTATGGTTGGTGCTATTGCAACCGTTGAAGATGCATCTTTTGAAGGTAGTCCCCCCACATTTGTCCTGTTTTCGGGCTTGTTTGCCTCAGACGTTCGTCGTGTCGTGCTCACGGAGCAAGAAACCTCTCACAACTGAGGTAACATTTCGATTTCCTAATTTATGAAATATTTTAATCTTGGAGCGGAACGTGTGCAAAGCCAGGGGAATTTTAATGGTATGTTCCGTTTTGTCGCAATAAACTTATAAGTTATATTCTTAGGTTCTTCCATTGAAATACATATGTACTTATTTATATGTATGTGGTTTGGGTGGTGATTGTTCGAAAATTTTGTTCTGATATAAAAAAAGACTTTGAATATATTGAGAAACCTTTGAGCGAAATACATACTATTAAAATATAACATAGGCAAAATTCAAAATATTTGTTAAAGATAACCTAAAACATGTCATATTTTATACGTATTTATTGAACTTTACAAAAGATTATAATTATGGCAAAAAAGTACAAAAGTTGTTAAGTATCTAAAAATAAAAATATTACAGAGATTACGATTTTTATTGTTATATATCGCAAAACTAAGCAATTTCAAATGAATTGAATAACAAATGCAACAGGTTCCTAAAGAAGAAAATAAATGAAAAAATGGAAGAAAAACACTCAGTTGAGCACGAAAACCGATTTATAGTATGAACGAAGGTTATATGAACTATTAAAAAAATATGTTTTGCGTTGTTAGAAAAAGTTAAGTTATAATAGCTATCACGCTAAGGAAGAAATTTTAAAACAGAAGATACTTGAACATAAATAAATCAAGATCATTAATAAATATCAAAGCAGAGACAATACAGAGCTTGTATATAGTCAAATTGCACACGTTTCTGTTTTACTTTAATAATTTCTCAAAAGCGTTTCTTGGGTACATATTTTGCCAAATAGAATTAAATTCTCTTAAATTTTTCAACGAGACTAAGCAAAAGCCGTCAACAACAAATTGTTTACACAATAAATAGCCGAAACATAAAAACAAATTTTTGAATAATTCTACGATAATTTAATTCACAGGACACGAAACATCTTGCCTTCCACTGTCCTTTAAGGACGTCTGCATAATGTGACAAGCGGCAAGAGGAGCATTTCTCGTATTTCAATTAATAAAACTTTCTGAACAACAATAATAATTCTTTTGGAGTTTTCGTCGACCCACTTGTATCTTACAAACTACGATAAAAATAAAATCCTTAACAAAACGCGTCCTTAACATAAGCCTTATCCGCTAAAACTACATTAAAACAATTTTGACTGATCCCGTAGGAAGCTGCTTCATGTAATTCCAGGCGTCCACTCGCGTCATCTTCGCCGTCGATGCACCGTTTATCGATAGGATCTCGTCGCCCATCTTTATGTTGCCAGCTTTTTGCGCAGCACCGCCTTTAAGAAATATTTGGTTTTGAAATATTTAAGATAAAATACCTCCGCGATAAGGAGCTTACCCATGAAGACCTTTTTGACAACCAGTGGCCTGTTTCCTGTTGGGGAATCGTAGCCACCTTCTATAGAAAATCCTAGTCCACAACTGTCCTTAACTACTTCCACTGTTCTAGCACCAGGTGGGGTGTTATCTAGGGGAAAGTTTTTCAAATATTTTGAATACAACTTCTTCACCATGAAATTCATTAAAAATTTCAATAACTCTTCAAAAAATTGTTCGTGTTTCTATGTAAATTTGTGCAAAATGTTTTCAATATATTTTTTTAAAAAGACTTAACAAACCATGGCTGTAAGGTTTTTTTAAGGGTCGTTTTTCGGTAAATATAAATCAGAACTCACCACTGCTGCCCCTCGCTTTCTCCTCGTTCCTTTCGGCAGCGAGAACTCTTCCAGTTTCTCGCACCCTTTCTAAAATTTCGCTAGTGCTGATTTTCACAGCATCCCTGGATGAATGTCTCTTAATCCTCGAAATTGCGTCCGATGTCGGTGAAGCGGATGACGTCGTATTGCTCATTTGCGAATTCCCATTGACCTTTGATGGCTCTTCCTTGATCATGTCCTCGTTAGACACAATGTCCAAGTCGAGGTCCAGGGAGCGTGACGCTTTGTGGTAGCTTCGTTTCTTTTCGTGATCAACTTCTGAGGGTTTTTCATTGAGTGACGTCAGGGATCCGAGCGATGATCGCTTTTTTGTGAGGGGTTTAACGATGACCGATTCTGAGCGGGTTACTACCAAAACTACCTCTGGACGAGGGGTCTGTTTCGAAAAAGAAGAATCATGAATGAAATAATAAAACAAAATTCAGCAGCTCCACCGACCTTCAGAACAGAAATCGATTCGCGGTGAGTTAAGCCACGCATGCTCAATCCATTGACTGCTAAAATGCGATCTCCCTTCTTCAGACGTCCATCCCTGGCTGCTGGTGAGTTTGACAAAATTTTGTGTATCTAAAATGAAATAGAACATTTTTATAATCCCGCCACGTCTAAAATTTTTAAATATTGCCGACTCAAACTACATATTTTTTATATTACATATTATGTATACACATCTATTTTTATTGAGATACATCAACAAATTGTTTTATTCATTTATTTAATACGATTTTAAGTTAGTTTGTAGTTTTTAAGAAAATAGTTTAAATTTAAATGTTATTTAGCTTAGTTTTAACATTTACCGTTATTTCCTTTGCTTCGTAGTCTGAGCCCCCAGCGAGTGTGACCCCGATGCTGCTTTCGGGGGTGTCTCTCTGGAGCACCACGATGAAAGCGTCAGGGGTCTTAAGCGGGGGGTCGGCCTCCTCGATGATCAGTTGGACGTCCTGAGCAGTGATCAAGCTCTGGTTGCTGCCCAGGGAGGAGAAGCTACCGAACTCCGTGGGGGTCTCCTGGTTCGAGGGCATGTTCTGGGTGCTCGAGGAGACCCCGGACGAGGATGAGGCGATCGAGTCCAGGGACGAGAACCTTTCGTGGTACGTGGTCTTCTCCTTGACCTGCTTAATACTTGTTGTGACCATGGTGTGCTGGATCTGGGACCTCTGCTCGAACTTTTCACGGATCTCTGAAGTGGACGTCTTGATCTTAACTGGAGTTCGACTGATCTCGACTTGCTGCGGAGGTGTGGTCAGCATTTCGATCTTCTCAGAAACACTCTTTTCCTCGACTTTCGTCTTTTGATGAACCTCCGGCTTTTTCAGGACCTCAATGCGGGCCTTAGCGGCCTCTGATTGGACCCATTTTGCCATGTCGCTCGTCTCCGTCGTCCGCTTCATGGGGACCGGAGCCGGCTGGGGCTGTTTCTTTTTGGTGACTGCCTTCTGGCTAGGGTCCGCCTTGAAGCTCGCCTTGCGCTCCTCGTCGATGAACATGGCACTTACTTTGGACGGGGACGAGTCCGATTTGCGGCTGCTGTCGTCCGTGTCCGAGGTGACCTCCACGTAGGCGGCCACGTTGATCACCTTGTCCACGATGCTGTCGTCCTTTGCGACCAACTTGTAGTTGATGGGGGCGGTGGGGACGGGCTTGTGCTGGGCGACGAGGGAGGTGCGCTGCTTTAGCTTGGGGGCGCGCCGGGTCTCCTCCTCGTCGTACCCGTCGGTGCTGTCCTCGTCCTCATACCGCCGGTTCCTGGCCAGAACGGAAGAATCATCGCGACCACTTCGGCACTTGGCAGAAGCCAGGATGTTCTTGCGGTTGACCGCCGAGTCCCCGGAGCCTGACTTGAGGATTCGTCGGCTCATGTCGACCGTAGGGGTGCTTCCCACCGAGCTGCAGCTGGCCTGGGAGCCGGAGCCCGAGGTCAAGGTGGAGGTCGTGGAGCTCGCGATCGACGTATTCGTCTCCGAGCTGAGGGTCCTCGTCAGGGCGAACTTCTCAGGAGCCACGGGGGCGCAGGGTGACATCGGCGGGGAGGAGACCTTTGAACTGAACACGGAATCACTGTCGCTCTCTTCGACGTGAGAGGAGGACTTGTTCAGGAACAGGGAGGTGCGCGGCGGTTTAACTGGAGGCAGCACTGGACCTATAAAGTTTGGAAAAAATATATCTTAGAACCTTTCCACAGAGGATAGAAAGAATGTTTTTAAACGTTTATTTAAAGCCGAGTTATTTTAATGATCTGTTTTTGCATTATTAAGAAATAAAATTCTATTCCAAATATTTTGTTTGAATACAACACCTATTTTCAGAACTTTTTATTTTTTGATGCTAGCATATTTTATTATTTTAGATTTACCTTCAGTTTTTCTGATTGTAGGGGCGAGTCTGTTGCCCGAGCTGAAGATGCTCTTGTAAGTCCCGTTGCTGAAGGCGCTGCTGCTGGTTGTGGTCACGGGGCGCAGGGCCGGGGGCAGGTCCCGTTTCTGAAGGGCCACGCTCGCAGCGAAGGCGCCGTTTACCTTGACCTTCTCGCGATCTCTGCTCTTTATCTCTGGAAGATCTAAAATGGGTTCGAGGTTAGACGCCGCGAGGGAGGGGCGCTCGGGGATGACGAGTCCTCGGAGCTTCGACATCGACTTGCGCCGCTGCTCGAGGATGTTCGTTATCGCTGCCTTGCGCTGCGACTCGTCGAAGTTCGCGTATGGCTGCCCGGAAAAGGAAATCGTCCTGGTGAGGGTGGGCACGTTGCGGCGGGGGAGGGACGCGTAGCTCTGCGTGTATTCTGTTAGTGACAGAGGGGATTGGGTTTCGTCGTTTTTGCCGGGCCGCTCAATGAACGCCGACTTCGTTCTGGAGTAGGTCCTAGTGACGTCATTCAGGTTCTCCACGCTCATCGCCTTTTTGGTGAGAGTGGCCGCGACCGGCTGACACTTGTAGCTGGTGTCCAGGAGGTTCTCAGTGCTCTTGTTGAAGGCCTTCTTGCTCCTCGAGAAGTCGACCTGGTCCTCGTTCGAGAACATTGCAATCTTGTCCCGGACACTCTTTTCCGATTTCTCATCCTTCCGCCAGTCGGACAGTTTCCTGCTGACCGGAACGGGCTTCTTGAAGCCGTCCGTGGCGTCGCGGTCAGCGCCCTTCTGGCGGGGCTCGAACGTCGCCACCACTTTGGCAGGACTAGTTTGGTCAAGTCTTATGAATTTGTCGGCCTTCTCGGACCGCGTATCGTCGACCTTGATGACCAAGTCCTGCCGGTATATCTTCCTAGGAACCGTTGCGGGGGGAACTGATTTCGGGAGCGGGGGACGGTCGTCTTGGTCCTTTTCTTTTGGCGTCGGCGTTCTGCCGCCCGTGAGTTTCGCGTCTGAGAAAGTGGCTGCGTTCAAAGACGTCGACTTCACCGACGTCGGAATGATCAGGGGCTCTGAGAAATTTGGCGGGAACTCGTGGCCGTCCGGCGGCAGTCTGGAGTACGTTGGGGGCGAACTCAGGGAGATGTAGTCGTTTACGATCAGGTGTGAAGGAACTATTTGGATGCTGTTGTCCATCTTGTCTGTGTCTGAAAGAGAGTCAATGGGGAGGTGGATTAGGGTTTTTAGTCACATAAGGCTCGGTTTTTTACATAAGGTTAATAAAATTGATATACATATGGGTTGTTACTAATGAAATAAAGTCGGCTTACAAAAAACTTCTTATGATGGGAAAATAATGTAATGTTGTTTGGAAGGGTAATTATATTTCAATTAAGAGAATGAGTGCATATTTTCCAGCAAGCAGATTTGATACCTTTAACATACATATATTCTGTACAATTAAAAAGACGTTCGAAGGCGTCCGAAAAATTGGTTCTACATATGTACATACATAGACAGGTCATTTTCATTAAAAAAATAAATAAATATGTAGGTATATCATCTATAAAACAAAAGATATTTTGTGCTTAATTCCAACTGTAACATAAAAATTAATTAAAAATATCCAATGATTGGTGATTGTAGCAAAAATGTCTGGACCTCTTACAAGTCATAGTAGACCACAATTTAAAATTGGAGATTGATATCTTAAATGATTTTGCACTGTCGACACCTTCAACTTCTAGTCATTTTCTTATTTCTCGTATATTTATGAGGTTATTTTTCTTGTATTTATACCAAAATTCAGCCTTCTAAGCAAAACTATTCAAAAGTTAAAGACATATATGAGACCATAAACTTATTTAATAGGGTATAGAGCACTTAAAATCACATAAAATTTCGATTAAATTAAAGTAAATGGATCGTAATAACTTTTAAATACTTTCAACCTAACGCTTTGAAAGCTATACATATGTATATCGAGTAAAAAGCCATGACAATTTTACGATACCATGTTCTTTTCATGTTTTTAGCCGTAACAAGCTCTCAATTTATACAATAACTTAACCTAAGGTTTTAAGGCGGATTATTTTAAACATTTGATACATATTATACCTACTAATTATTTACGATTCACCCTTAACTTTTAATCATTTTTTTTACGTAATTCGGTTTTAATTTCATTGATGTATGTACTCAATCAAATTTATCGTTTTAAAATGAATAATGAATCAATTCTTTTCGTAAAGGTTGTGCAGATTATTTAAATAAATTAGATCAATTCCTCCCAGTTTTATCGTTTTAATCCGAAAAAAAATCAAGATTAGGGTAACAACTTTGAATAGCTATTTATCCTCTTTTTGCGTTTTAGAGGTAATGTCTTCTTTAATTTAATTTCAAATACAGAAAAAGCCGGAGTTCATTCGGGGAAATCGAGTTAAATCCACCGTGTCTTTTGGCCATCAAAGGACATGAAGTCTTCTTCCCCGGGCGACTTTGTGCCTCACGACCCGGGAGAAAAAGCGCCGCCGCTGATTCGAATCAAGCGCTTCATCATGGGCCCCCTGCCCACCTGAGCCCCGCAGCGGCCAGCTAACCATGAACTTCACTAAGAGCCGCAAATCATTTTTATCGCCGCCCCAAAAGTTGCTCGTTTTTCGGGCCGAGGAGTTCCCAAAACTCCTGAAGCGCGAAAATTGTTTGGACACAGAAATCCGAACCTCACCGGGCGGAAATGGGGCCCCGCACCCGCAACCCGAGGAGCCTCGTCTTACTCGCCAGTGACAAGGTTGGGGCTCCCCTTTTCGAGCAGGCGGAAATGGAAACAATTTGAGCCGGGTGCGGACACTGGGAAAGCAGCCCAAGTCAAACGCGTTTTTATCGCTCTTATTTTCCCTGCCCAGCTGCGGCGCGACGCGTCGCTTTGTTTGTTCCGCGATGCGCAGGCAGGTGATCCGCGAAATTTGATTTCCCCATAAACCTGACACTCGAAGAGCTTCTGGTTGAGCGGTTTTTGATGATTTAACGTCTTCGCCGGCGCAAGGGTTCTATCCTGTTTATCGCCGTGAAGAAATTCGATTGGAGCACGCGATTTCGTAATTGCTCAATTTCTCCGGAGCCCGACAGTGGGCCGCTTTCTTCCCAAGGCTTTTCGTTCCTCGTTTAATTGTTTCCAGAAACAAGCGGCCCTAGTCTCGTATCGATTCATTTCCTGATCGAGCTTTTTACGACACTCGACCCAAAATTTCATATTTCATTTCCGACGTGACACCACTGTGGGGCTAATCCGGCGCGCGAATTTACTGGTGACTAGTGGGCCTGCTTATCTTTTGCGAACGTGACCTGATTCGAATCAGTGATCATCGTTGTGACGAGCGAGGGGTTTTCGGCAGATGGCCAAACAGCGCGCAGATTCATGTAATATTCGGCAGATAACCCTTTAATTGGAGGTCGCCGCCCATTGCTTCATTTCTACGACTTGATGGGCAATTACTTAAATGTTGCGCCCTTTGCGACCGCCGCTAGCGCGCTAGATTGCCGATCAGTTGCGCAGCCTGGTTGCCTAGACTCCGCGGATAATTGAATACGACACGGACTCATTGGTCCCCAAGGTTATTCGGGTGATTTATGCTTTTTGAAGGAATATCGATCAGAAGTCAAATGTAGGGTTAAGAGATTTGTTTTTCGAACCTCTGTCGCGTGCGTGCAAAAGGAAGGATCTTCCAGCTGTACGGAAAGAAAAATCAGTTTCAATTGATATCACTTAAAAACCTAATTAAACTACGATTGTTGTACGTACATGCTTGTGATTTACTTCATATAAGAATAAAATATTCATTTTTATACAAGTCGATAGTAAACCAAGATGCACCTTGAGTAGGTACTTTTGGAAGTTTTAGATAGTGGTTGAATATGAAACAACTGATTTAAACTTTCATTCGACTGAGTTTAAATAACAAAGGAATGCTTAATTAATAAAACTTGAATTGACAAAAAGTGCTAAGCTAAGCACATCTTGTGAAAAAAAAGTGCATTATTACAAAGTAATTTAACACTTTAGGTGAATAAATGTGGAATATAACAAATTTATATTTAAGAAATTATGCATTTACTTATATGTATAAGAATTAATTAATTTCAGAATTAAAACATTCAAAGCAGTAGGTACATTAAATTATCACGATTTATCGCATAGAAAATATATCCAAAAAGCATTCAGATTAAGATTTCGATTTTTTTTGAGATAAATATATACATTTGAGTTATAAAGCACATAGCTAAGTTACATAAAACTAGCTCCGCAGTGATTTCCTGGAATTAGTTCCTACTAATACATAGTACATATAGTAAGTCGAAATCTGCATCAACCCATCTCATATTTTCTCGATTACCGACATTTGCACGTTTATTTCTGTGACAAAAGAAAGCTAATGATTTTCCCCTTGGTTTGTTCGTACGTTTTCAATGAATTTTTCCATCTTTTTCAACATAACACAATTAGAAATTGCTCCCTTAAGAAAGGCGAAGAAAGAAAATCTGGAGCGGTTGGCGGTGCCTCAATTGTTTGCCACAAATGATCTAACGGCAAAGGTTAAATACATCCACTTACGCAATTTCTCTAATTGCCGCGTATTAAAATCACTGACCATGCTAAATGCAGTCATAATGACCAGGCACCTCTGGCCGAGAAGCAAACAACTCCTCCAATAGCCGTGAAGGCTGAAAACACTTAGAAGGCCTCAAAAATTGTACCACTTTGGTCGAAAAATGCCAGCGGAGGCTCTTTAGACCCGCTCGAAATCGGCCGGTACCTTTCACCCATTAGAGGTGAAAAACGAACAAAAAACCAGCCACAAACAAAGCACAGATCGCCAGCGAAATGATCATTATTTAGCGATCACGTTACAAATCCATCAATTCAATCAAAAATTTCCGCGTCGCCCGCGAAGGGCGCTGCAAAAGACGCGGGCCGCGATGGCGATGTTATGCGCGGCACATCTCTAATCGCTGGCACTAATTGCGCGTTGGACTCCGTCGTGGCAGCCGCTCACATCGCGAGCGCCAGTAAAAATATTTGAAAACTTTTGATCAACACGATCGATCGCCGGATCCGTGATTGTTGCTGGTGTCGGGAGCGATGGACGACCGCAGGGAGAAAAGTTAAAAATGATTTTTACTTGAATGACACCGGCAAATGGTTCTTTTGTCGGCCTCCACGGCGAGTCAATCACAGGCAATCGATCTCTTCCCCCCGGCCGCGGATGGGAAAATACTTGCGGATGGAGTTCTTACGTCTCCGCGAGTTGCTTCACTGCTTCCTCTTCCAAGGCAATTATGTAAGCAAATGTTTTCCCTTTTCCAAGTAAACGAACTGCGAGTGAGATCACAGCGTTAGCATAACAAGCATACGAGAATCGGAATTAAGTGAAAAAACAAAGATAAAATGAATTCGCAAAATATTCAAAGTATTAGCAAACTATACAAAAATTATGTAATTCAGTTAAGCGTCGTATACTGGAACTTTCTTTTCTTCATTATTAGGCCTCATGCATACCAAAACGATATCTACGAAAGGACACATCATGATGAAACTTCGTCTGTCATTTTTCTCATACAAAGGTTTGATTTGAAATTTGGCATCTCTTTTATAAAGCTTCTTGGAGCCTTCCGAACTATCATATCCCAACTAAGAAATAATAAAACAATGGTTTATCACTAGATTACATAGATTACAATGTAGACTGCGATATATTATTTATCTTCCCTAGTTTTTCGCAAGTATTTTTGTTGAAAGAATTACAAGATTTATACCTTTAGGCCTTGTTCCGATGTTAAGTTTTCAGGAGCTCATTAAATAATTAACTAATTATGTACGAACTTCAGGACGAAGCTCCCAGTTTTGAGGTAGTTCTTCGGTCGGTATAGAGAGTTAAGAAATGTTTAAGGAGAAACCCATTCGGGCAGAAAACGCGGTCAGCAATTAGCCCCGTCAGCAGGAAAGCTCGAGCGCGATCGTCCGATCGTCCGATCGTCGGAGGAGTTCACCTCGAAGAAGCAAATTGAGGCCAGAGCAATTAAAGTTCCTTTAAAATGTAGCTCCATTCCGGGCTGCTGCCTCATGAATTAAAAGCTGATCATATCGCCTCCTAAGTCAATAGCGACCCAGTTTCTGGACTCCCGGACTCCCGCACTACAGGCTTATTCCCTTGTCATCGTCATTAATTTCCCCTCGTCACATAAACTGTAAGCCGCACAAAGGCCGGCGCGTGGAGGAGCCACTTCGCGGAGTGCGCGAAGACGTCCGCGGCCGCCACCGCCGCCCCCGCGAAGGGTTCCACAATCCGCGCCAAAGTAGCCGGAGTGACTAATTTAGTTCTATCAATTTCGGATTAGAACTAGTTGACTCCGTGTTCGGCCTCAATCTTCGCCGCCTGCAAGTGGGAGCTCCGCCGGGGCCCAGCCGCCCGGATGAACTCGCTTGTGCGCGGCTCCGTGATTCATGGAGCTCTATGAGCTCCGAATTGTCAGATCATTAATTCTGGGAATTTACTTTGCAATTAAATGCGGTGACAAATTACCCTTTCCCCGGCGTCCCGGGAAGAGCTCGTTTTCCCCGGCGAGGAAAGGCCCCCCTAGCCCAAGATCCGTTGAACACTTCAACTGATTTGTTTACTTGCCTTAATTGAATGCGACGTGCCTTCGACTCCATGCGGCTTCAGTGGAAGCCGTCTCCGTCGCTAATTGAAAGAAATCTTAAGACCTGGGTGAAACCTTCAAATTTTATAATTTTCGGGTCGGGGGTCGCGACGATTTAAAGTTATTTGAACGAAGCACATAGATGGGTAATTTTTTGTTTGTTGCACCTTCTATCAAACACTTTAGCAACGATAATCCAAACAATTTACACCTTTACTTTAACAAAAAAGATATTTTACATAGAGTTTCGCACTCTGTCTACATTTCTTTATAAAATGTATTATGCAAAAATACAGGTTCGATTAAGAAACTTAAGTACTCTAATCTGAAAATGTTAAAGTTATATTACTACTAACAAAACATGCCAACTTCTTTGCAAGTGTTCATTTTAATTTTGTTATATGACCAATTGAACATTTGATAAAATATCATTCGAACTTATTACCTATAGTTTAAAATACCTGGTCTCCTAATGACTGCATCAAAAAATGTGGAATAGTTTGTTTTTGGCTTCAAAAAAATTACACGTGGCTCCATCTTTTTCACAAGTAAAAAAGCACCGGCACAAAAGCACTTGTTAGCACGTTAGTCGCTTTGGTCCACGGAAATTCAATTCAAAATTTCAATATCCGGACGCTGGTATCACTTAAAATTCTTCGCATTTATTGTCTTTTGCTGATTGAGGCTGCTGTAAAAATACGTCGACTCAATTTTTGGTTAGTTCACCGGAAAAGAAACAGACATTTTTGCGAGTTTCCAGCTCAATTAAGAAAAAATAAATCGCTGTGATTAGTTACAGTGGCGAATGAAGGGAAGAAGATGCAAAAAAAAAGTAAATCCGCGTCCCAAGCTGTGGCCGGAGTAAAATGGGGAAAGAGATCGAAACACCTGCTGGAGCCAGGTTCGGCGGCAGGTGTTGCGGGATAAGCTCCGAGTCCCGTCCAGTTCCAGACGGCCTTAATTGTGGGAACGCGAGTGGTCGCTTTTTCCCCGGTGCCCGCAAAGTGGAGTAGAACTCTTCTGCGGAAGAATCTCGCACAGGCCTGTGAAGTGGCTGCTTAATTAGAGAAACAACAAAAGGCCATCGCGGCTGCCCCGCCAAAATAAAAGAGCTCCTGCAGTGCCTGTGGGAAAGTCCACCAACTGCGAGGAATGCACCGCAGATGCAAGACATTCTTGTGGCGCGCGTAACACTTCCACGTCGAACTAAATTCGCATTCACACTTCGTTCGCCGTGGAAAGGTGTTATCAGGTGCTCGATTTGAATCTTGCGACGGCCGCGGATCGCGGCGCGGACTTATCCACGCCATATGGAGCGCCCGCGGCCGCAGCTGAGTCACGGATTAGCGTAAACTCGGCTAATCGTGAGCGGTTTGCTGATTTTTCACAGCTAAATTCACCCAAAAGTTGCGACATCGCGACATTCGCTTACGCCAGCCACTCGAGGGAGTGGAGCTCGACGACGAATTGATTGGCACCTTGCTGCCGATTCGGTGAACCGCGCAAACGCTCGAAGCTCAAAGTGCGCGATAGCGCTCCCAATCGCAACCGCGATAATTTCGCATCTCGTTCCGGTGGTCGCGGATCAAGAGTGGGTAAAGCTTGTGGAAAAGCGGGTGTGAATCACCCCAGCAGCAAGTCCTTTTCCATCAATTGGCTGATTCAGCTCCGAACTTTGCAAACAAAATGTTATCTAGTCAAGTTGACTGCAAACAAACGCTTAAAACGAAGTTCGAAAGGAGTTATTATTTTTGCGTCCTTCACCGCGGCCTTATCACTTTGATTTGGTTCGACGTCAAATGGTTCGCAAAATATTTACTCTTCAAGTTGCAAACTGATTCATGGCCTTATCGCGGCGATGTGCATACGTAGACCAAAGGCGCACATTTGTGGCTCTAGTTTTCCGTGACACAACTCAATCTCAATAAGTCTTAATCACAAGGACGTGAAAGGCCATCTTCTCCAAAGTAATCAAATATAATAGAAGTCATGACATGTACTTACATATGTATATATCATATGCAATGCACCTAACATGCAGCATAAAGCATCGCACCCCGACTGAAAGCTCTCACACACCCCATTTCAATCGCCGATTTTCTTTAAGAAATATAAACGCTTAAAATTTGACACGCTTTTGAAGAATTCATACATATATTTTCAATGAGAAGTCTACGAGGTAATATGCAAAAAAAACGGCCTCTTTTCAACAATAAATGCATTTCAAAACATCGTTTAGTTAGATGGTCAGATATTTTACTTATGTACTACGACATAAAATTTCAAAACAATTAAAAATTCGAAAATTGGAAAAATAGGAGACAAGTAAAATTTACTTCACGATTTTTCGTTGTTCTTTCACTTTTAGAATAGCTATTAGAAATTCTTAAAATGAACAAATTATGGTTTTGTAGGCAAAAGCTCCAAAACATTAAGGCTATTTTAAAATAAATCCAATAGAAGAAATCGATTTTTTAAAAATTCCAAATTAGAATGCCCTCTCAAGCAAGCATGTTGAGAACCAAAAAATAATATTCCGTAAGCATTTTTTGTTCCGCCTAGTAATTTCCTCCAAAAACGAAAAAACCACAAAATTTTCTATGACTTCGTACGTAGAAGATAACATTTATCTTCAAAATCAACTTTACTTATGATACACTAAGCCAGACCTCGAGATGAGGCCGAAAGAATGGCATGTTTTCCGAATACAGGACGACGGAGCATTAAAATTTTAAGAATTAAATCTGCTTTCCACTCATTAAAGTCCGTATTTTGATACCCAAACTAAAGTTTTGAAGACATTTGATAGTTTATTACATATATCAAACGAAATACAGGGCCGAGGAAGACAGGTAGCCGTGTTATAAAAACCGTATAAATTATGTTCAACATGATGATGCATAATAGTAAAATGTTTTATATGCTAAACGTAAAGGTCACACCATAAAAATTTGCCTGGAGTCGAAAGGTTTGGTTACGGCACTGGTCGACGTGGAGCACACTTTCTTGGATGGTCGATAAAAAGCAAGCTGACGCGGCAGACCAGGTGAACGGAATTCGATCAGTCGGAGGCATTCAAATTTCTTCTAAGAAACCTCCAGCCTCCGAGGCAATTGGAAGGAAATCACAATTCAAGACGATGGGAAGCGGATCACGCACACGAGTCCCAGAGAAACGGGGGAAGCAATAAATAGCCGGCTGGTTACGCCGAGGTGCTGGGGGCGCACAGGAAACATCTAACAACAAGATCCACGATCTCGGCGTGCTTCCTCCTCCTCGAAATTAATGAATCCATCATTTGCGGTCATAAGCGGCTCCGTCCTTCTGCCGCGCGGTTCGCGTCTCCGGCGATCTGCTTTCCATGGAGCGTCCACTTCCTGGACACCTTCCGGCGTGGTTTTTCTCTAGTTAATTTTTACGACTAATTAGCTCTGCGCTAATCGAGACAATCGGAATCAGCAGGACAGTTCGACAAATCACGCCGCGTTTTATGACGCATTGCCAACGCATGTCGGGGTCGGCTGCAATTCGCCTTAAGACAGAGTCTTGGCCAATGAATAAATTTTTTATTTTTTGCTCCGCCTTGGTGTTGACATCGCCCAGCGGTTTCAGTGCGATGGTAAAATCAGGTGAGGCCGGCTTAATTAATGAGCCTGCCACAGGTTGATCAAACTCCGGGCCCAACTGATTTGCATTTGTAGCAGAACTGCTGTTCGCTGCGAAATAAAAGGCTGAAATCCGAAACCGGTGCCAATGGCAGGTGGAATTAAAACGAATGACTGAAATTAGCCATTAATTATAGCGTCACTTTATTAGTGGCGAAATTGTTTTTTCCCTTTTTACTTTATTTAATTTGCTTGTTCCAGTGATAAAGGCAGCGCCGGTGATTTATGGCCGATTAAGCTAATTCGACGTTGGTATTGGCCCGGGTCTTTGATTGGTCGTGCGTGGGGAAATCTCCCCATTGACGATTTGCTAAAATATTAATTGATTTTAAAATCTATCAGCAACTTGAGCATAATTAATATTCACAAGACCCATTGTCAGATGACAAAGAATTCCGTTGTTACGGCGCCGTTGACATTTTCATATGGGCATTGATTTTTTCGGGAAATGCTAAAAAGAGTCTGTGAATGAAATCTAAAACAAATGAGAAGGTTCATTGGTCCTAGACTAGAAGAACTACTATCATGAATCCTAAATGGGTTTTCAACCAGTTCTTTTGAATAGTTTTATTTTTCTATTTTTATGCAAACCTCTATCTAAATATGGACCTCAATTTCCTCCGCATATTTAATCTTTTTTCCTTCAATTAAGCTTTTCAGGGTGCAATATCTTGCAAAAAAAGTCAAATTTTTTTTTAGTTTTGAACATGTAGGTAGGTACCTATGTACATATTATATGCATATGAAATTTCTCAAAAAACATCAGGCTGGCACAGGCAGAGCTACCGAATAAATTTGAGTATGTTCTAATTTTATATATGTATGTATATGTAGTACACCCACCAAAATTTCAAAAATTAAAGTATCAGTCAACAGATTTAAATGAAGTCAAAAAATGGAAAATCTGACCTAAAACAGGAAGATAAACAGAAAAATAATTCAATTTTGGATTAATTTAGATGTAGATGTTTATAGTTTTTAATTAATAGATGCTCATTTTGAGACTCTCCATATTCTGGCCCCAGCAACTGGGCATCACTAACATTAGTAGATCTGCATACCTTGATTGGTGCAGGAGGTAATACATATTTCTTGAATATTTCTGCAGCTTGCGTTTCTCGAGAGGATTTATCGCAATCTATACCTACGTAGGTACACTCCGGCCGGTGCAACAATTGGACACGTACAGATCTGTCCGGATAGCTGAGATATGGCCGCAGCGGCTAATGCTGCAAATGCTGTCCGGCTTGGTCTGACCATAGTGAGAACAAGACCTGGATAAACAATTTACTTTGGTTTTCCTTGTACTTGATGTTGTTTATTGCAGCCAGAAGGCATGCACACGCTAGGGATACGCGCCGGGGAATTTCTGCAGCTCAAAAACAGACAAGAAAAAGAGCAACTTATGTGCACATAGAAGGTAGAGTGGGCAAAAAATGCGGACAAAAAATAAAAATTTCATCTTGATCACCTTGAGAACGAGTAAAACCTCCACGTCCTTCTTTGACTGACTTTTAGCTATTTTAGATGCATAGATTTATAGATAGTCTAGGGCTGTGTGCGTGCATGGAACATTTTGTGCTATTTCTGGAGCTTCAGGAAGGGCGGGCGTTCGTGCCAACACCCTCAATGGCTATTTCTGTACGCCAACACAGTAGAAACCGCCTAAGCCGGGAATAGGTTTTTTATGCATACGTCCTTAATTACGTCTCTCTAAAAATAGATTGCCTTCAGTATGCACTGTGATTCATTCATGGAAATGTGCACCTGGATGACAGACCCATTAGACCCAAAGCAATATCTGCTTATTTGTCGCTGATCTAGAGTACCACTTCTGATGCATCTAGCGATCTTTCGACCCTTGAAAGATAGCCCAGTGACTTGACAAAAACAGTTTCAAATCGATCATAACAACTGCAGTTGCATTGATCTCCTGGAGATTGAGAAGCAATGAGCGTTCACATTTTGTTCGTTATAGAATGACATGGCTCGGCTTGAAAAAGTAATATGAGACTGTCAAGATCAGTTCTTCAATCTGGCTGAATTGCCGTCAGGGCGAAGTACCTTCTTCGGCCTCGGAAAAACTTGAAACTCACGATCTCTCTGCAGTGATCGCCAGCGCTAGATTTCTAGATAAATTTTTGATGTTTCTTCAGACAACGAACTGAAGTGCCTAGGAACCAAACTTTTATGCGCATCACAATCAAATACGATAACGTTCTGCTGCAGATGATCTTAAAATATAAAAGAAAAATTCAAGATCAATATCAGTTACTTGTCACAACTGCTATTGTAACGCTCCGTCGTCTTGTCATGAATTTAAGGAATAGAACAAAAAGGTAAGTACAGCATAACGGTACAGCGAAATAACCGAAACAGGTAGGGGCAATTGTTTGTCGAAAGAATTTTATTGAAAAGGTGAAATAAAGTATCAAAAAATACCGAGAGGTTTAAGTAAAGCACACTAGCAGGGAGTGGACATGAATCGCAGTTACAGATCACTGATCACCGATCACGATCTTTGTAATGTGGGGTAAATTACTAGAATTGAATTAGATTGAAACGATGTATTTTATAGCCTATAAAGCACATGATCAAAAACATGCCTGTGAATGCAATGGAAACTGTCCAGACGACATATACGTGATAGTGATCTATACCGAGTCGAGTTTTATGTTTTTATATTCCTTTACGAAATTTAAACTTTGCTACATAATTTCCGCTAAATTGGCCTTAAATTTCATTTTCGAAATAAGGGACCACCATGGATATTCCACATTGTGAGATCAGATCTACCTAAAATTGATCACCTCCACTCACTTCAAATTTTGAGATATTACGCTTGACGTTATGGGATCCTTCAAAAATTTATAAAAATGATGACACCCATCACAGCAATAACATTATGATCGTAATGATCGGCGTGCTCTCGCGGCCATTATGATTTCGATCGATGTCGATTCAAACACCCCCTCTTCCAGCGCTAACTTCTCGCCGCTGGTTAAGATGATGACCAGTTACATGATACTCAAACTACTCTCGAAAAAAAAAAGTTTCGCGCTTATCATGCTCCGATCAGTTTGATCATTTTTGAAGTGAAATTAGTATTTCCGTACAGCACAAAAAATATTAAATTGGCAGAAGGAGGCACTGCCTGATCCGAAAGGGAACAAAAACAAAATAACATTTCGATTGATCGCGATCGTCGAAGAGATTATGAAGACTTTTTGGGTTTGCGAATGGCCCACAAAATACGATCGAACCTTTTCATGTTACTGCCTCTCCCCGAGGTACGTCGGGTATTTGGGCTCATGAGAACGGAAGTTGAATATTGTCTTGTTACTTTTGTCAAGATACCTGCCTATGAGGTTCTCGCAGTGATCATAACCCGCAAGCGGATGCAGATGAATTATTGGACTTGATTATTTCTTATATCACGGTCCCAGGAAGTGGTGTTTTATTAATGTCCGAAAGCAGCTGGATACTTCGATTAACTATTTAGGAGAGAGCGCAAGGAATTTAAGTAGGTTTAAGGCATGTCCCACCTTGTTTTTTTAATGCTTGCGATACTTTATTATTTATTTACCTTTGCCACGCACAAGTCCCTTTTAAAATATAAATAAAAGTTTTATAGTTAAGCAGATAATTAAATTGATGATTTGAAAAAAAAATCTGATCTAAAGTTGTTCTTTTAATCTTCAAATCAAATTTTTGATTTACTTACGTTATCATAAAGGTTTATTGTGTCGTATTGTTTTTAATAACACCTAATAGAAACATACCCAATACGCTCCTTCTCTACAGAATTTTGATTAGTATGACGATGTTTGGTGCATTAACCTTATCTTTAGTGTGATTTAATAGCCGTGTAAAATTTTAAATCTGGTTATTTAGTGTTGTTGTAAATTATGAGTAATGCCATAAACACGCATAAACATCCTTGGGTCAACGTTCGATTTTAGTTCCTCTTTAGAAATCTTCATTGCCTCTTAGTCACTTAGCGATTTCTTCATCTCAGGCTATTTAAAAAATCCCGAGAAGCCCATTAAGACCGCAAAATTATGGTTCACGGTTGCTTTCGACAGATCCTACTTTTCCTTTTTCGAGTCCCAGCTAACAGCAATTCACTGTAAAATTGTTTATCTCTAGATAACCTAAATTTTCCGGAACCCGGACTGATCCTCAGCAGCCGGCAAGACGCCTTTCTCCCACATTTCTGCGTCGTCGGCAGGTAGACAAATGAGAAACGGCGACTCCCGATAAACGCGGAAAAGCTTTCAGTGCGCATCTCCTGCCCCATCGATCTCTTTGTCTGCGCCTATCTGATCCGATCATTTTCCGTCATGGTACTCGACTTGGCTGCCGTTAAATGCAAGAAACTGTTTCTTGTTCCCCTCGGCATTTTACCTTATTTTCTTAATTTTTTCCGCGTTTTATAATAATCTCCTACCAAAACATTAGTCAAGGTAAGCCAGGCAGTCGAGATTCGAGGAGCGCTCGGTAGGCCGTTCGTCGTGCATTGTCGAGATAGCCGCGGTAGTTGCAGGAAAATGATCGCGAATCGATCATCGCCGCCGAGATAATGGAAGACATGCCGGGTGGACGACCCCGGCGCATTCTCACTGATTACAGTGCTGACCGTAAAAAACTTATGGAATTCGAATGAACGGTTCTGGAGCGGCTCGGATTAGTCCGGCGCGATCCGACACCGGATCCCTCCCCAAGATCGCCGCAATCCAATTAGCCGTGTGAATTCTGGTCCCAGCGAGCGGCCACGCGCCTCGCGGGCTCTCCTTTCACTCCGGTCATGTTGACATCACGACCCGGCTAAAACAAGCAAATATAAATCTCCAAAGGACAATTATTGGCCGGGCGAATCGACACCGAAGGCCACAGTGCCGCCATCTGGCAATTACCTCCGCGTGCCTACGACGTAACGCCTAATCGACATCGACATTCGAAAACTGGCCGCTAGAAGTCGGCAAGAATTTCAGAAAAAATCCAAAGCCCGACCGAGGTCCGTCGAAGTAGACGACAGCGGCAATCAGCGCGCGGGGCCGCGGGCTAAAGCCTGGTCGCGCTCGCTGGATGCCCCGCTAATGGGCGACTCGGCGGACACGACTTAATGTGACCTAAAGGGACAATCTGCGGTTTCCATTTTCCCCGATCAGACGGAAAATTAAGACACAGCGGCGACATTAATTAGACGATATCGCTGGGAAAAGTAAAAGGGAAATTATTCGACTCGTGCAATTCCGCGCCATTAGCAGTCCACCAGTTTGACCTCTATGTTCTTGGACCTCGGCGAAAAGCTGCCATTTGAATAAATTATTTTGCGCTGGATGAATGTTTCGATTGGGTCCCTTTTTGGGGCGACTGGTTATGTACGATTTCGTGATGCTGGCAGCGAACCTTCCGCGATCGTTAAGGCGTCAAATTGATCGTAGGTTTCTTCTGCAATGCTTAGAAATTATGTTATGTCACAAATTGTCGAAATATTTAAACTCTAGGGCTATTACGGTGGATCGAGAGATTCCCTGCTTGATGCCTTTACGACCAATATGCATTTCTGTATATCCAAAAACCATCATCTGTTCACAATTTTCAGTTACAGGTATTAAATATACCTAAATAATAAATTTTGTACTATAATAATTATTAAACAATTTAATATTTTAAGTTTATTTGGCTCATAAAATTTATAGATTTTTATTTATGATGACTCGCCACGACGTCTTCAAAAATTTAGCTTATTAGATTCACCAAGAAAGGTGCTACAGAATTCTAAAATTCATAAAAAATAACTAATTTCTTTTAGTTTTCATGCCAATACGAACGTCCATAATTATAAAATAGTAAAGTCTAAAATCACACATTTTCAGTACTTTGGTGTTTGCAGACTAAAGCGCTAAAAAAATAAATGTTTGGAATTTTTAGTGCTAGTCCCGCTTATAAGGCTGGTCAAAAGATGGTCTTTCATCAAGTTTCTCAAAGTCAAGTGAGTTCAGCTTGACAACTCGACCACCCCTTTGCTTACTAAAGAATTTCGAAAATTCAAAGCCGTAAAATCAGACCAAGTCTTTGTGACTCGATTCTTCCCAGGGTGACTGACTGACTCACCACTTGAAGAAAGGAAATGACTCACAAACTTAATTGCCATTCCTTTAAAGTAAAGCAGATCTTTCCCAAAAAGATCGCCGAACTAAAATGTTGCAACGGCTTAATCGCGTTCGCAACACTTAACTTGACTAATTTACTTGCACTTTTTGCGCAGTTAATTCAATTTGTTGCCCTCGACCATCGCAAAATAGTTGCTCAATGCACCTCTCCCCGCCGGTCGCCCTGCGTTATGAAATATTTTTTTCCGGCGGTGAGGATTTTAAATTAAGAACGCGTAAAGCCTTTTGTCTCCAGCCCAGAGGCGGCGGGCGCAAAACAAAACAAATGGGACAAGTATTGTTGCTCCCGGGCATGTTAAGGCGGCTCAGAATTGTGTTACACCGCTCAACAATGCCCACCGCGGAACAAAAACACTTGTAGAAAAAAGTCGACTCAATTTTTTATTTATTCTTTCGGGTGGTTTAAGGCAACAGCCCAGAAGAACCTCCGGTCTCAGGTTGCAACTTGTTTCTTTTTCGCAAACATTTTTTTCTGCCCGTGCACTGTTCGCATTCCTGCGGTATCAAACTACAACACCTGGAGACCTTTTCAAGGACGTGAAAGTGTCCAAGTCGTATTTACACCCGAATAATTCGAAAATCGTTTTTTTGTGTACTACTGCTCTTTAATTAGAGACAGTTCTCGTTATTTTCCTGGTATGACAGTGACATGTCAGTTGCGAAACTTGCAAGAGGACACCTCCATTGTAAGTGCAACCATTGAACAACTTGTAGTCTGTCGTTTCCGTTTTTTAGTTGTTACCTCCACCTGTGTCAGGTTGAAATAGGCAGCAAAGGGAAGTCCTTCAAAAACACTCTGCCATATGTTGCCACCTTGAAACATTTCACCTGCCTATTTTGTCGCTAGGGGAACTTTTCAGGAAGTAAACTCGTTTTTAAGGTGTAAATTGATAGTTTCAAACCTTTAGTGTGACGTCATTTTTTATAGTCACTTCCATAAGACCATCAATTTACTTAAATTCTTGAAGGTCCCATTAAAACATTGACTCAATTTAAATAAATATGTTTAGAACCAAAAACTAAGTCAATTTCCTATATCTTTTATATTTATTGATAACTGGGCATATTTGCATCAATTGCCCTGATCTGAAAATCTCATTTAATATCTGTAAAAATGTGTAGGTACTTGGAGCTCTTCAGGGTACCGAATTTAAAACATTAAGGGCTCGAAGAAAGAGCAAAAGAAAATGTTTTTTTTCAGCCTCATTCCGTATTTAATGCTCTCTTCCATTTGCTGATATCACCCAAAATCAGTAGGTGTCCAACTACACACAAAACACCCAACAAAGACCCAATCGACTACCGACCAAAATAGCACCAACAAGGACGACGCGCGGTACTAACGCGAAGCGCAGCGCGGCATACCTGCACAATATGCATATTAGCCGCGAACACCTTCACGACAGCGAGGGGCACCTCTGCGCAGACATTCACGCGCCCGTAGGCGACTATTTAAATGTCAAGTCTGCGCGAGCGACGCGAAATTACTCAAGTCGAGAAATGGCAGTTAAAAGCAGAACTAACACTTTTCCTTATCGGCGTGCAATTTACCCACTCGTTGCCATTTTAACATATGCGGCGAATCAAGCGGCTCTCGGCTCGGGACTTACATTGAATGCACAGTTATCTATCAAAATTCTAATAAAGCTGGATGGCAGTTAAGAGTCTTAACGGCTTAACTGCCTTTCGAGGAAATGATGAGTCGCAGCCACTCAGCCTTGAAATTTGATTTAGGATAAAGCAGAGGATGGGTGGTCATTGCGGAGATCATAATGGCCGCTATTAATATAATTTTAGAAAGAAATATAAAGTTTTTACTTGTTTGGGGCATTTTTCATTATCCCAGAAAATGTTTAATTCTATTAAAAAATAATATATTCTTTTAAATTCAAGTTTGTGAAGTAACGTTTTATACTAAATTCTTTAAAATTAGTAATAAATAATCAGAGAAAAGTAAGCTTTTTGAATTCTCTTTATCTGATAACCCACGCTGGGTTTTCTAACGTCATTGTATGTATTAATGTATATAAAATATTTTAAGATTTGCAAAGAAACAACGTTTGAGCAGACCCGATAAAAGCTTACGTGAACCAACGAAACGCTTCGTAAAATGACTTTCGCGGATTCTACTGTGAGATGACACTTTATTTTTAATATATACCCATCAAATAACGGCATAGAATAGAAAAAATATTATATTTTGTAATCGATTCGACAGATAAATCCACTTTTAAAAAAATCTGTAAAACTTAGGAGTGAAAAATTGAATAGATAATAGAAACGGGAATACATGGAATGGAGCTACTAATTCAAACTTATCAAGAAGTTTTGCATATCTCAAAATCGCTGATCTGCATTTATTACTTGTTCACCTCATATGAATTTTATTTGTTCAAGTGTAGGTACATGCGTTGTACTTTAGGCAGATGTTGGTAAAATAAATAAAGTTTTGTTGCAATCTTTTTTACGAAGTATAAAAAATGAAATTTCAATCTCAAATGCCTTTCATAAAACAATAAGCTCTCTAATAAACCAGCAAAAGCGGAAAGAATTGATGCTAGTCGTTAGTATGTATGAAGCATACATTAGATCTTAATCACAGCCTATTATGTATGTTTTTAGTTCTTAATAATTTCCCCGAAAGTAGAGGCTTTTGCTCTGAAATTATTACCTTTTACATTCGCGGCAGCCGATTAAATTACAGCATATGGGTAATTGATTACTCATTTCTTAAAGATTATTTAGTTTAGACGAGCGCAATCAGCCATCTCGACTAAGGCAACGAACTGCTCCTTCCGTCCGCCTTTGTCGAAAGTTAAGTAACATCTTGCGAAAGTCGCACCGCACCGGAGGAAGGTAAATTTTTTCCGCTAAACTGGGAACGTTGGAGCCCCAGGAGGCATTACCCGCCCCGATCTTAGCTTTCATCTTATTGCTCTATTTACCATTTTCTTTGCGTACCCCGGAGCCCAAAAGTGGCCATTATTACCGTTTGCGACTTGCATGGCCGGTGCATTATCTGACATTTTAATTGGAGAAAAGCTGCTTAGGTGCACACAAAAGACCGCGGGCCGGGTGAATTAGCAAAAGCCACTTTATGACTTTATTGTGCCACTTTTCGACCGCTTCGCCCTGCTATTTCGAATATTTTGCAACAAATGCACATAAAGAGTGGCATAATTCTCAAGGACCTGGCCTTAGAAACGTGATACAGGAGTCACCTCATACTAGTTAAACTATTGGATTATCAATAATATAGCACACTTTTCAATAGGATATATACCTATATCACCTAAATGTTTTGAAATATGCAACTAATTTTATTCTTAACGCTGACGACTTCACTGTAATCAATTATTGGTTTATTGTCGCTTTTAAAATAGTATTATAATTTGCTCTACTATTTCCAAAACACGGAAAAGTGCGACACAAGCTTATTAAAGGTTCTTTACTGTATTTTGTGAAAATTCCTGAAGTTCACAACTAGTTAAAAGAAGCCAAAAGCTTCCAAATTAACAAATCGCAAAGATTTTTTGTTTCACCAGCCTGGTTGGATGCAATCCATTGCCTAAAATCCATCGATGCGAACAGTTTTTCTTTGTTTTAGACAGTTTGTCTTCCAAAAACCTGGCAAAACCGTTTGCAATTTGGATGGTATCTATGCATAAAATTCGTAAGACCTGACACCATTAGACGTTATCAGTTTTTTCGTTCTTTGCAAAACTCTTTTAAATAGCAAAACCCTTGTTATACGAATTGTTTTTGGAATTATTCTTTTGCAAAAAAACATAAGACATTTTTTGAGAGGTGTTTCTTGTAATTAATTACTTTTTTACTGATTGAAAACGTGGCGTTTTATTTCAAAACATTTAAAGAGAAATGTATTTGTTGCATGAATTGTCGTCAATTATCGGAATAAATAACCGCCGTGACTTAACCCCTCGACCCTACGATATTCGAACTCTATCTGAGGAAAGTTCCAATCTATAAATAGTGTAAAACGCAGGAAAAAGCGAACACTACAAGAATTGCAACTTCCTCTTCAAGAAGGGCAACAATGATTTGATTGTCCGGAGAGCTGGCTCCAATCAAGATCGTAATCAAGCGCTTTAATAAGCTTAAAGATCACTCGAGCATCCGGCGCTGCGGCGGCTCCAAAAGAACCGCGATGGCGGCTGCGTGTCTTCCGGAGTGCGTCGCCGTCGGACACATTTAGACCTTGGAGCGATGCATCTGCATGAATTCCCCCAAAGAAAGCCCCTTGCATCCCTTCAGCCACCACACACTCAGCGCACAACATAATGAACTCGGCAAAAATTCTGCTTCATTAGGCTAAAGACCTCACTTTTTCTGCCGAGGCGCCCACTAAAAGTTCGTTTTTTCACCTTGATAACGCCAGACGACACGCTTCCGATTGCGAAGCGGTGAACGCGCTGCTGATCGATCGGTGCGAGATTCGCACTCTACCCGCACACTGCCGTGCGCGAAAAACCGTCCGGTTTAACGTTTGCAACGAACTCAGGTGCGCAATGCCCGTTCGCGATCTGAATGCTGTTTATGCTGGCTGCGATCGATCGCGAAATCATATTAGGCGCAATCGATTCTAGCGGACCGGTCACGCGTTAACACTCACGCGAACCTCGAGCGAAGACAGTGGCGACGCGACAGCGGCACACTCGCCAGCGAAATGGTTTGAGTCGAACTAAATGTTCAATTGAATCTTTTTCGAGGCAGCGGCCGAGACAGTCTCGGATCGAGGTGATATGATCATATGGGGTACATGTGCCTTTCATATGAGAGCGGCGCACGGGTGAGTGTGTGTGGCGCGATGTGATCGATTTAATTGCAACATAAGTTGGGGGAACTGGAGGAAAAAGCAGCACCAGCGTTACCAGATGCGATTGGCTCTTTGATCTGCAAGACTTCGTACATTCTCTAACTATTTTGAATATTTCAGTAAAAGTCTAATATCGATTCGAATTAATGTATGTTTTTGTTCTTTGCGCCAACTATTATACTAACTTTTAATATTGGGAACTACATACATATATCCAAGAAAAATCTGTAACATCTGTGCACTTGTATATGTAGGTATTTAATTTAATTTTTAAAATCTCCACTTGTTGAATGTGGACAAGATTTTTAATAAAAGATATCTAAACTTTTTCATAAATATTCCACAAATTTCCTTTTCTTGTAGAATTATGAGAAAGAAACATCTCATTTTATTCTAAATTTCTCATGTCACATAAGAACGAAAATAACGTTCTCTACAAGATCAGATGAAAAATAAACAAAATTACTGATCAAACTATATTTTGCACTTTTCCTGGCAATATCAAACTATAGGATATAAGAGAGTTGACTAAAAGTTCTAGCACTAAAAATATATATATTATCGTTCAGTAAAAAAAACTATATAATTAAAAGAAATGGAAAGAGGCTGCATTCTATTTTTTCGTCTCATTTACTTTTCATGTTAATAGTTTATATAGTTTTTCAAAATGCAAATATTTCTTATCCAACACTGACAATGGATATTTTACTTTTATTACTACAAGAACTATACCTTCCAATCGCATTTAAGTTTTCTTTCTTGTTTCCAGTTTGTTGGCTAAAAGAGTTTTGCATATTTTGCCTGCTCTTTGCTTTTTTACCTAAAATGCTGTCCTCGTGTGTACTCTATTTGCATTTTTATTGCTCATTTCAACAAAAGTAGCAGCTGTTAGAAAAACTTAACTTCTTCACCGTATGATTTTCTGATTCCGATTAATTGGTGGAATGAACTCCCATGAATTTGGACAAGCATTTTAAATCGAAAGAAAAAAAAAGCTTTCGCTAAATTAATATTTGTCATTTAACAAAACTTTTACATAACAAGTATTGCAGTCTTTTGAATTAAAGAAAATATTTAATTTATACAATAAAAGTTGTGTTTTTATATTATTAAAACGCATAACATGTATACTATTTCGAAATATACATCCTATATTCAGGTATTAAATAGCCAGCTCAAAACTTTGAAATACCTCCTACTGGAGAAGGTTTAAGGTCTGAAAGCCAAAGAAGGCAGCTTAATCACAAAATCTTTTCTTCGACGGCAAATCCGCTGTGAATATCGCGAAGTGATCATGAGAACAAGATAGAGTTTCACATAAAACTGGAAAAAACATGTTAATATTCTTTTTCGAGGTAAGTATCATCTGCACCTTGCTGATGACCTGGTTTGCAGTATTTTATAAAGTTACTTTTGAAACGATAAGTGGCTTATTTAACGTGAAACGAGACAGCGGGCTTGGCAGAGCTCCTTAAAAAGGAAACCTTATACCACCCGAGGTACCAGAAACGAGCTCTCCTTAATACCAATCACATAAAAGTGCAATCCCGTTTGGGAACCAAAAATTGCCATTATCGATCGCCAATAAAAGACTAAAACAAAATGAGGTTAATAAATATGAAATATTTCGAAAAAGCCGCGCTATCACAGCGAGACCGTGGAAAGTATCACTAGGAAAATTATGCGACCGAAACGTGCGGGCGGTTGCACAACGATCGACGCAACGAAAAAACGCGCGCGCATTGCACATATTAACAAATTTCTGCGCTTATGCGAGGCGGCCGGTTCCTGGGAGTCCATTAAAAGTGGCACAGGCGATCATTTGAACTTTTGTCAAACTTCCATTTGCGTCGACTGTCTGTCTTTCGTTGGCGCAGCGCACAAGGTGAAAAAGGCAATTGCGCGGAGTGCGCCCAGCAGCGCGGTCGCGGACCGTCATCAATCTGCGCAGACAATCGCGAATTAAAGTGTATCTGGGCGGCCCACAGGAGTCGCTAGCGACTGCTTTTCAATTCATATTGTGATGCAAATTAAGGCCGAAGACGCTGGGCTCCGTGCCCGGTGCACCGATTGAATTGCGATCGCCTGGTATAAAATGTCACCTCGTTTAAGGCAAGAGCTCTTTCGGGTCCGGTGCACGCCTTTGCGTCTCCATTTTTACACTTGACTGCACTTTCGAGAGCCGCGATCGCGGCTGATCTGCTTAGAATTGGTGATCATAACTATTCTATGATGCGGACGGCAGTCGCGACCGCGGCATTTTATGCTACACAGGGGCTTTATGTAAAAGGAGCACGTCGCATGCCGCGATCGCTAAGATCGCCCGGTTTCCCGCTTGGGCCTGTGGGCCGCGAATGCAATTACTTGCGCCAGGTCGGGAGTCGTCTTGGACTTGGATTGAGAGAACGAACCGAGTCATTCATCGCACAGGTTGTGAAACTCGCGGACCATTTTTTATTGAAGTAGAATAGAACCACAGCACTGCCAGGCGCAATGGTGGCTACCTTTAAAGACATTAAAATTGCAGCTAATAATAAAATAATAACACGAGATTTCTTACAGTGCTGAAATATAGCAGAATACTGCAATATTATAATTACTTATTGCATTGCAGATTTGTTCAATATTCTATAGCAAAAGATTCACTTAAAATTCCCAGTTCTAAAAGAAATGCATATGTAAAAAACTAGTTTCAAGGGTTGAGGTAATTAATTAAACATTTCCTACTTTATGGCATAATGTATATAACTCACATGCCTCCCAGTTAAGTTTTGTCTTCATTTATTACAAATTAAGGACAGCTTTACTAGAACGGTTATCAAAAACATGAACAGAAAAAGCATTAATTTGACGTATTGACATACGAGTACATAACGTTGAACTCATCAAGTGCTTTCGTTCAAGTGTCGAATTTATAACGTGATTGACTTGCTTTTAATGGTTATTATTAGAGTTAGTTAATGCTAAATTTACTAGTGCTGTCACAGAAAAATAAAGCTAGCAGATGTCAATGTAATTAATTTTCGGTCTAAATAAGGCATATCTTAACACGTATTTGCATCAGAATGTGCGTTACGAAAAAACCTACATCGCTTGCTCGCCTGTCGAATTGCCCAAGTTTCCCTCGTAAGCAAAAAAATTCCAGAAATCCTCCAAAAGAGAAAACTTTAATCCTCCGACCACTGGCTGGGCCCATGAGTTGCAAAACCCCGATAAAAAATCGAATCCACTTATCGCCTCGCAGTACTCAGTCATATTTTGGGTGACATTTTTTTCATCTTCGCTTTTGTTGAAAAGAATTTCCCTCCTGGATATTGAAAAGCGAAACAATTGGGACGGCGGACGCATCATTTGTCACCCGCTCGGACCGCGGCGGGCCGGGGTCACTTGCAGCAGACGCCACCGATCTCCGATTTTGGCTTTGATACTTCTTGCGCATGAGGCACTTTCACCGGAGGCGTAGGTGGGCTGATAAGCCCAAAAAACAAATTACAACATTTCTTAGTGGATCAGATCGTCCAGGGCAAATTATGAGTGATTTATAGGCACTGTCACATTTTTTTGCCGACAACTTTATTAAAGATTTTAATGGAAAGGAGAAAAACAATCACACAGTGACCGCTGCAGCGACCGTGGTGATCGCATGGTGATGTCACTGTCAGCTTCAAGGCTTTCCCAAGAAATTTTTCTGTTTTCGCCTCTTTAATTATAAAAAAATATTAAGATGATTGCGAACTTGATTAGGAATGCGACCCTGCACTGATGTGTTTATTGTGTTCGGTTAATTAAATCTCTATTGTGGCAAAGAAAAAATTAGACAAGTGTCTTAGTCGAAATCGCAAGATGGCACAATTTTTTTGCGTTTTCGACATGCAATTTGGAACTAAAGAGTCATCTGACCGCATTAAAACCTCAGAAAATAATATGTTCCGCAACGAAAATCTTCAAGATTTAAATAGAGTGGACTTTTCAAGGCTTAATGAAGACAAAAATTAGTGGCAAGACTCTCATTTACTCAATTCACCTGTTCTGTTTGTATAGGACATTTTGTCACCTATATTTTTCAAAATCTTATATACCAAAAACAATTTGGGATTTTAAAGAAAAAGAAGTCGTCTTTCCTGAAATATTCTATTTTAAATTGTCAACTTTGACCCGAGTCCGTCTAAGTAAGAAAGTTTCTTTTTTCATTCTTTTAGGAAATTTTAAAATTGATATTGCATTGTAAAATATCGTCTAGTAGTATTTATTGACTTTTTGATACATTTCCAGCATCCCTACTAAATAGACGAAACTCGGGCATCGGCATCACTATCACCTCGCACCGATCACCCCCGCCTGACGTCGCCTGCCCCGGCGTGATCTTGACTGAGTAAGGAAACCTTGCTTCGGGGCATGACTGCTGCCTGTGGCAAGTCTCGAGGTGATCGCGACCTCGTCGTAGGTTTCGAACTTCTGCAGGCGCACTGCCGGCGAGGTTCTGTAGAAAGCCTGCGCCGAAGTGTTGCCTGGTGAAATTCGTGCGATCCGAATTCACCTTTAATTGTGACAAAATGATAAATAGGGCACCCGGGGGCGCCGACTGATCGGGGGAGATCGTTCCTGGAAAAGACGATGGGTCGGCGTCACGTCTTTTTGGCACGGCAGCAGGTCGCCCTCGCGGATCATGCGCACGAAAGTGCTCGCGTTGCACAGTGGACAGCTCGCGCAGAAGGCACCGCGTCGCCTCATTATGAATAGCTGGCGCGATCCCTGCCGCGATTAGAAAACCTAGGCTGCAAATTAGGCGCTTTACGCCGCAAAGACTGTTCCGGGCCGAAGGCCCTTCTTGCGGCTTCGTGCCAAGATCAAGACGCCGGGCCGTGTCCAAGTCCATCCGAACCGACGTTTCACGTCACTCGGCAGCGGGCATTTCCGGCTCGGGCTGGCACCAGGTCGCGCCGCGCGGAGCACTTCGTCTAGGGTCTGGAGGAGGCCGGCCAGTCGTCCAATTTGATTTAACGTCGATTCGTGCTTAATGGAGCATTTAAACTTGGACTGATGTGAACTCGAGGAGAACAGCGAAAAGGAGGCGTTAAATGTCTTGAGGTGACGTGCCCGGCCGCGCAGATGGCAAGTTCGCCGGGTGGCTGTGATGATGCCCGACGCGGTAGTTGCGCGGCGGACGGGCTGCACGCCGTGCCGGTGGACCTAGCCGAAGACTCAATTAAATGTGCTCCATAAAATTCCGAGGAATAGCGTGATCAGTTCGTGCCTTATGCTCATCACGACCGCTGTGTTAGACCGCTGATGGGAACCGTCGATTGGGGCGAAATCAAACGAAGCCAGAAAAAATATAAATAAATAAAAAAAAACAGACGGCCGTGGAGGTTTGCACCCGCTGCAGAAGTAACCCAGTTTTTTCGCCTATAAAGAATATTTAAATTGGAGAAAGGTGAAACCGGAGGAAGATTTCTCTAACTATTTTCGGCCTTTGTCTTTGTTGTCGAATCACCTCGACGGGTTGTACCGATTCGTGTCGAGTACATTTTGGCGAGATTGCACCATTGTCAACATTTCTTGATTGCTCGAACATGCCGCGGTCTAATAAAAAGCGAATATACAACAGAAAATAAATCGTAATCGCTTGAATACTAATTTGGGACTTGTTTTCGATATTTTAAGCCCAAAACTCGTCGATTTTTTCTTTTGTACTATTTTCATATTTTCTAAATCCTCTTTATTTCTGCAACAATGACAGACATGTGCCACAACTAAAGTTGCCTCATTCGTTAACAATTTCATGACTAGCACAAGTTAACGATAACAGTTTTAATAAATAAACGTTTAATTAAAATATGTAATGTCCACCTTGTCGATTTCGACTTGAGAAAGTTTTGAAAAAATTTGGCCGTCAAGCAATAATTCGCCATGATCCACTTTTGAAGCGACTCCAAAGGTTTTCTGGGACTGTGAAAAGTGCGTGTGCAGACTGCTCCTGATGCGAGATTTGTATCTCTTTGGAGCTCGGCCCCTGCATGTCGCCAGCCCGCCTTGTCTTTATTTATTAAATTTTTAAGGTTTTTTCTGCCGATCACTGCCATTATCGTTTCTAGAGCGCAAGTGCGCGGCTGTTTGTTATTTTCAGATCCCTGGAGGGCTGGAATCGGTTTTTGTACCTGCCCACGTTCGGCTGCTTCATTTTTCCCGGCATGTGCGACCGATTTACTTACAAAAACCGGGCCACATACCTCTTCTTGTTTTCAGTTCTTCAAAAAGACTCATTTTTCCTTTTGCATAATCCGCTCGCAGCCAGCATAAGCGGTCGGTGCAGAGTGAAGAACCGTGTCCGCTGCACATGCTCTCTTATTTTATCGCATGTTCTTGATTTATGTCTTACATCTCGCGGCCCTTCTTCCTTTCCTGCATTTTTTCCTTATTTTCGTGCAAGCGCTTCTTGAAAACGAAATTGCAATAAACTTCAAGGTCGTTTTTATGGTGTGCGCGTCCTTGATTACTGTTGGCTGCTTTTTTTGTACCGTCCGCGGCGGCCTGGTCATCGACGTCGCGTCTTGCACTTAATCCCCGCGACAAGAACTCCTGCGTTCAATGGCCGCCTCGATTTTCTCCTGTTGCCCTGCTCTGGTATCTGTTTTATAAACTCGATTATCTACCCGAGATCTGGGCATGGAACCCAAGGAAATTTTTCGCAATTAGGTGCCTGCTGCAAGGTGCTCCGCGCATTTCTTCCCTCCTTGTGCTCTTCCCCCGTGGCCTGAATTGCTCTAGGAGTCTTACGAAAAAGGAGGGGGAACCTGTTGCTTTATTGTGTTTAATTCGCATTTTCCCCCGAAGACATTTTCGCTAAAAGTCGTGCAAGCCTACTTACTTAAGCCGAGCCGCGTATGTGGGAGATCACATTTTTCTAAACGGGGTGACAGTTTTATGGCAATTCCTGGACGTTTTTTAGTAATTTACGACTTTATCGAGATTCTCTTTCATAAGTTTATCAATGTGCTGTCATTGTGCCGAATTTGGCCATTTCTATTCATTTAAATATTTAGCAGACGTTGAAAATGTCACAATGAGTTTTATTGGAGTGTTTATGACTTTTTCGCGACTTAATTTAGTATACAGTTAATTGCGTAATGAATTCAGTTTTCCTAAATTTCTGTATTTTAATATACCAATTCTTGATTTTTCATAAACTTCGAAATAGAATCAACTTGTAAAGAATAAAAATGTGTTTAATATATGCCTATTGCACCTATTTATTTTAATATAACATTCAAGTATTTTACTATGAATTGCGTAAAATCATCAACTGTACTGTAATATCACATTTAGTAGTTTGGCCTTAAGGGCTAGACCTTCCAATGGTAGGACTAGCTTCTAAATTACAGGGAAAATATTCCTGTCTCACTCATTTTGAATGAAAGGTAAGAAAAAAGTATATTCAAAGACGAAGTAGGTAGCTTATATAGTAACTATATATGTATTAAAAAAAATTTCTCTACTTTTTAAAAAATTGTTCGAATCGACTTTACGGATCCAGAATCTCACGAGATCGTGAGTTCTGTGCAGCAAATAACCCAAAGAGCTATGTCCTCATCGCGCAGATATTAAGAATTTTATGACGATTTTACAGCGTCATAATTATATTGATTGCGAGTGCAGTGAATGCGCGATTCTTTTCCAATTTTCCCTTAATTAATACTCCCGAATGGCAAAGCGTATCGAAGTGGGTCGGGCAGTAAAAACGCCAACCGGACGCATTTCGCTTACCCCAAGATCTCGAAAAACGAAGGGCAAAACCTTAGTTGCTTTTTAAAAGCGTGTAAAACTGCAGGCGCGCCAATAAAACAGAAAATTCCTCGCAGAGTAAGCGAGCGCTCGTCAAGCATTATGACAACCTCAATCCATTTTTATGTTTGCGAAAAGTAAACAGGTAACGGTGCGCTTTTTAAATAAAATTGCACCGGAGCCTGGAAAGCATTCGACAAGTCGTTTACTTACACCTGCATGCGGCCAGCGCACCCTGGGAGCCCGTCGCAGCCTTACCTGAAAGAGGAAGAGAACTTTAATGAATTATTGACATTATTACACATTCTGATGGTACACGACTGTAAATATGAACAGAATAAGTTCGCGAAATCCCGCTTTCGTATGCAAATTTTCGAGCTCACGTTCCGAAATTCGCGAGCGTTAAAGCAGCGCTGACTGCGCTGTCACTGACCAGTGAAAATTCCCTTGATTGTCGCAAACAATGAAAAATTCCCGGTCGGGACGGAATGCAAATATTTTTCCAGTCACTCAGTTCCCAGGCCGCGAATTCCTCAAAACGTTGACCCGAGGTGGCCAGCCTAAACAGAGCCGACCCGCCCTCAATTTCTTTATAAGTTTATTAATCGCCGTGAACACCGGTCCAGCTCATTGGTTCCAATCGGCGCGGCGTTTCCCCGGGATTTATAGCCCCGGACTGGGCCCAGGCGACGTAGGCGGGCAACCGGCCATCCAAACAATGGGCACCAGGGTAGCAGGGGAGGTGCGCATTAGAAAAAGAAAAGTAATTAATTGGACGTCGTATGCAAATGTTTGCCGCTCGTAACGCAGGACCGAACACGAAAAAATGCAAAGTAGAAGCAGATTGTTATTAAAACGGAAATTTTCTGTATTTATGGGGACTCTGGAGCGATATAGATATCATCTTCCAGAAATAGTCGTGCTTTTCGAATTTCAGAGCAGTTATTTTTTAATTTATTGATTCTCAAATTCTAAGATGGCAATCAAGGGTAATAACAGACATTAAAACAACTGTGGAATCACCTCTTTGCGAGCTTCCAAACCCGGCAGTTAGCAACTTAGTTTAAAAGTTTATGAGAATCTTAAGTATTCACTTCCGGCAAGTCTTTTAAATTATTTAAATGTAAAAGAGAAAAAATGAACTGGCTATTCTTAATAACGCAACAAAAGTGGGAAGATTTTTCTGTCATCAAACATCATGCAACCCAATTTTCGAAATTCGATACATGCTTATCTTAAGTATCTTTTCATTGTAAAGTTTTGAAAGTACATGCAAAAATCAAAGGCCCAATTTTGAACATTTGTTTTTTTATTATCAAGATCGATCAGTCTTTCAAAAGCTATAGCGATGTGAAACCATTATGAATGTAGTTATTGACAGACCATCGCCTTTTAAAAGAACTACATTTTAACTGTGCTTAAGAAATTAGTTACTATTTAAGTACATATGTATACAAAGTTATATTAAGGGGTATGATGTAATTTTCAGAATTTTTTTTCAGGTTACGAAAAAAGTATGGTCCCCGGGATTTTTGCTACATTTTGATTTCGACTACAAAAAGTATTTTTTTAAATAAAAAAAATGTTTTCAAAATAAAATTAGTCAAAAATTAACAAAATGGTGGACAAGTAAAATTTACACCACGAGTTTTCTTCGTTGTTTTGCTTTTACAACAGCTATAAGAAATATTTATAATGAAAAAATTACTCTTTTTTTGGTACAAGTTCCCATAAATTAAGTCTGTTTGCAACTTAAACCAAAATTGTGTCGATACCTACCCTCTTTCGTTCAAAAGTTATAGCATATACATAAGTTCAAAATAGTTTCAGTACGCCATATAAATAAATAAATACAGTACGCCATATAAATAAATTAAATACACAATCGATGTTTTTGGAATCAGAATACTTTTATAACATATGCTGTAATATCTCTTATTTTCAAGTTAAAATGCCTTAAAACAAGTATATATATAAATAAAAAGTGCCTACGCAAAATTTGGAACATAACTTAAAAAGCAATCCCGTATTGCTCCAAAAGCAACTCCGAAATTCCATTGTATCCCTCAATAATTCATAATGCCAAACCCAATTTGTCTTTCCGCGAATATTTCGTAGACGTGAAGAGCTGATCTGATTCTCTAAATAAATCGCGCATATGCAAAGCATTCCAAATTGATGTGTATCGCGACCTGCCCGTAAATCTCTCATTAATTATAAGTCGCAAGAGAACTTCTTAGAAAACTCGAACCGCCGCTTCCCATATAAATCGTCCAAGATGAGAGCAGACAAATTTATGGCTCTACGCGGCTGCACGGTGCTCGACAATTAGACGATACATGCAGAAAAAGAAAAGGAAGACAGCAAAAAACGATGTCGACCGTTTCACGGTCATAAATCGAATGAAACCGAAATGATCCATAAAAGTCCGATGGCCTCAAAAATATTATTGCGATTGCGATAAGTTATAAGAAATCTGCGGCTTAATTAGAGGACCCGGAGGTGATTCTTCGTCCGATAGATGGCTCCTCCAACGAACGCATTCAGTTCGCTAGATCGAAGACGCAGCTCGACTATCGACGGAAATCCGAGAGCACCCGGAATTAGCATAATTTCGCGATTAGCCCTCACGGCAGCATAAATATTGCCCACTGCAGCACCACGAGCACCAAAGTTATTTTCCCGCCCCGCGCCACTGCCGCTCAAACTACGCCGCGAGGTTTCGTAACAGCGAAAATGCACCTTTCGGCGATCGCAACGAAATCTGATCTTGGCGGTAGCAAGGAACACGCGCTTATCCCGATGCGACTGCGCTTTTTAGGCAATTTCTGCGAGCGGTGGCGGGGCGCACGAGGACAGCTCTACGCGCTCATTAATTACCTTCGAATGTTATTAATTAGCCGAATCCGCCCACTTGACCGCGCGGTCTGGCGCTGTTCTCGCCAGCGAGACCACTTTCGACGATGCGTGCTGGACCGGAAAAGCGCCGGATTTCTCTGCGCGCGGCCGTCTTAAGGCGTGAGGATAAATGATGCTGCTCGCGGCTGCGCCCGCCAGAACGGCCCAAATGGCCAAATGTTTGGGTCCAGCGCGGATTGCGGGTGGCTGCATGGCGTTTCATCACCAAATTGAGCAGACCGCCGAATTAAGGAATAACTTTCCATTCGTTTCTAGCGCTTTTTTAAATTGTTTTGGTAAATTTTTACAGTTTTTTGTCGTTTTTTATTGAGCAAGAAACTGATGAGGTCAATCAAAGGTTTAATCACTTGAAGTTTTTTTTTTTAATTTTAGCTTTCCTTGAATTATTCCGAAGAACCAGAAATGCTTTCTCGAATTTATGATGGGTATTTTTTGAAAGTCAAATAAAAGTACGCTTTAGTTGACTTAAGAAAGCACTAGTTTAACCAACTTGGATTCATATATGACATGTTTCCAAATTTACATATGTACGTATGTATACATATTAAAGTGTACAAATTCCAGAGGCTCAAAGGAAAAAAATCCCGAAGGTAGCGAATTTCCTGTTTGAGTTTTTCGTGAAAATAATTTCATAACTTTAAAACATACCTAAGATCATTCGAAAATTATGTATAGTTATAACCAATTATTTAAAAGGAACAAGCATCGAATTATAAATTCTTAAAATAAGAGTAATTTAAAAAGAAAAAGTCGGGAAGGTTTTTTTAAAATTCAATAAAAGCATTATTCATTTAAATAAATACAATCTTTATGCATGAGCTAAATCATAAATAATTAAAAAACTTGTAATTTTTGGGTTTAGGAAACTCAAAACATAATTTCTCCCGTAGTAAGCACGTTCGACGCAATACTTTACATAATTTTTAATTTGCATGCAGTAATCCACGGCTTGCGAAAAATTTCTTTTCTGTGCATTTGCACCTGAATAGATACACCCTTTATAATGCTAATGCTGTGGCACTAGTTATTCAGCAAACCTTTTTAAAGAAATATCTAGCCATTTATCTAGCTTGGCTCCATTATTCTCATATTTCTTTCTCCTTTTATCTAACTATTATATACTCTACTTTATGAGAAAAGGTAGGTATACTATAAAAAACGAAAAATTCTTAAAGCAACCGTCTCAAAATTTTGTTCTTACGTAGCAAGAAATTCTAGCCAAGCAAAGGAAGAATCATCTTCATAAATTTCCAAGCCAACGGGTCAATTCCATCGAAGAGTCTTTTGTTTTTCCCCGCAGTGAGAAGAAAATTTACTTCCTTATCGAAATACCCTCGCGAATAAGACAGGAATACGCAAAAAAATGAAAATAAATAAATAAATGCACACACCCACAATAAAGTATAGGGGAAAACCAGTAACCGCGATTAGAGGATACCTGCCCGGCTGCTTACCTGTATGTAAATTGGAAGTCAAAAGAGGGAAATGAACTTTCTGTACTTCTTTGAAAGAAGTGAGAAAAGCAACCCGAGCAAAAAAGCGTCGATTGAGCGAAGCAGGAGCGGCAAGCAGCAGGCAGCAGCCGCAACAGCGCAACAAACTAACAGAAACAGTACGGGCAAAAAGAAGCAGTAAGACGCTGCAAAAACCAAAAAGTAAAATGTAAGAAAGGCAAAAATAATAAAAAAAACGAGCGCAAGATACGAAACAAACCAGAATCCTCTCGGCGAAGAACCTCGCCAAGAATCGTAGGTACATGGGCCGCGCTTTAGGTGTAAGCCCGTAAGACGAAGATATATAACAGTAAGTGCGCTAAGACGACCGCAGCCCAAGACCAAGACCTCCGCGGATCCGCGGCCAGGCCAGCGGCGGGCAGAGGGGCGAGAAAGCGAAAATAAATTCGAAATTGTCTATTCGCTCCGCACGGGGTTTTTGTGTGCGGCCGGCCATAAATCCAGCCGTTAAAATTGCAATTTCAGCCATAAAGAACGAAAATCGTCTTCTTGGGCGCTTTTTACCTTGATCGGTGGCCGCTGCTGGCGTCATGCAAAACATTTGTGACAACAGATCGGCTCGGCGCATGCGTAATCCACTTTTGAGTCACTCGCGCACTGATTTTCTTCCTCCGCGAATCTTCACATCAAAAACGCAGGTTAATTCGAGAGGGCCTCCGCGGCCAAAATCACTGTTGCATCACAAAACGACCGCCCTGTGGTAATTTATTCATGCACTACTGCGCACTCGGATCACCTTAAACTTGAGGCGATTACCTGGGCGAACTCAGCGCGAACAAAGCGGCGATCTTTGCATAATTCGCTAGGAGCGAACTCAGTTTTCTTCTAGCGTTTTCGCGCGGGGCACAAACATTAGCATTAAACATGCAGGAGCCGCGACAGCCGCGTTTTTATTTTCCCAGCCACCACGAACTCGCACGACGACGAGCACTGCTTTCACGGTTTGGTTCTTGCGCGCGGAATCTCAAGAATTCGCCGCAGCTCAGTTTTTTTGCACTGCTGCCTAGTCGAGCACACTGCGCGATTCCGCTAAAAAATACATAAATTCAAGAAAGGCTACCGTCCTCTCACAGTTATGCATAAAAAGCAACTCCCGTACCGCTGGCTGCAGCACAAAAATTTCGCGAGCTCTAGGCGTCTTCTGCACCGCGAGTCCGAAGACGTTCGAAGAAGCGAAAAACTTTAACACGTCCCGGGTCGCGTCTCAGCCCCGAAGAATGTGCGCGACGCACGCAGCCAAGACCAAGACGCAAGACGCTCGCTGGCCGAACTCGGAGTCGGGCGCTCACTCAAGACACTCAGATTGCGGCACTCGCACGATCGCGAACTTAAGCTCAGTTCAACCGGAGCTGGAGCAGCGGATTTTTTCCCAACTTTGCGGTGGAGGAGTCATCGCCTCATTGCGGTCGGATCGAGCTTGCGCCGACATTTGTTGGAGTCGCGCGGCCCGCGGAGCAGAATGGGCACAGGGAAGAAAAGATGGCGCTGATGGGTCCAGCGCTGCTGCTGGTGCTGATGCTGATGCTGCGACTCCCGGCTCTCAGGGCGCTCTGCCTCTCGCGGCTGCGAGTGTGTTTCGTCTCTTGGTCAAGACGCGGCACGATCGACCGCGCCGAGATCCGAGATGCTTCTTCGGGCTGAGGAAAGTCTCAAGACGGACCCGCGAGAGCTGAATGCTGATCGACGGCTTGCGCGTCGCATCCGGCCGATCGACGGAGATAGCGAACTTCTCTCGGCTCAATCAGCGGTGGCAACTTTTGCATAAGTCCAAGACGTGCTTCAGCCGAAGAAGTTGTTCTTAAGATCTTCAAATCGCTGCTCGCGAGATCCAGAGGTCTTTACTTGGTGCTGGCTGAGTTGCAAGCAGTATATAGTAGTTACACCGTTAAAAATTCCAAGGGCAAACTCTTTTAACAGTTACGGAAAGATTGAAATAGTTTTGATATAAAAAATAATAGTCCACCAAGAATCGTTTCTCACGCATAAGAATCCGAACAATTCTTCGTTACACAAATTTTTTAATGATTATAGTTTTATGCGTATATCGATACACAAACATTAAATTTTTTTATTTCATGCTAGGATGCTAGTTTGCACTTTTACCTCTGTTTGAACCTTTTTTCGAAATTAACGACCTCAAAACCTCTATTTAGCAAGTGGGCAATATTTTATATTTTACACAATTTTTCCTAAAAGAAATTTTCCAAAAATTCTCGTTTGAGACTTTGCCAACACTTAAATTGAAATATGTACTTTGTTCTTGTGTCCATAAAATATTTCATTGGTTATTAGCATAATAAATAACAAGTGTGATAAAAGGAAATATATTTTTATTATTCAAATATAAACCACTTTTTCTCGCTTTCTTCATTCTCACATTAATATGTAAAAATAATATTCTACAGCTTTTTATAGAATACAAACAGAAATAGAATGCAAAGATATATAATTAGCTTATATAGGTACAAACAGACATGACATACCTATATTTTTATTTTATGAATAGGTTGAATTCATGGAAATTTAAAAACTCCACTGAAATAAAAACGCACTCCATTTTTAACCAATGACGGATAAATATACTTTGCAATTCCAAGATTTAATTCGACAGCATTTCCAGAACGATATAAAACAGAGGTTAAGAATCTATTGCTAACCACTGTGGTTTATACTATTATTAAACCAATAAATTTCATTCGATTCGTTTCCTTGAAATTGCTCAAAATCAGCATGCAACTGCAAGGAAGAGTTGATTTTAAAGTTCATCATTGTTAAAGTACTCGCACCAATAAAAAGTCAAATGTAGAAAGTATGACGAATAACAAAAACACAAGTAAATTTAATCAGCAGAGTAATGCCTTCCTTTGAAGATCGCCCTAATTCGAATTCAGTGATCTCAACGTGCTTTGGTTCGAAATCGCAGCTTAACAATTTTAAACACAAATGTACCTGATGTCGCATATATCTTCACTGTTCCGAATATTGAGGGTATAAGTAAAGGAAAGAATTGTACCTTCATTTATAGTAGAAACAATGCCAAAGTACTACAATTCAGGTCTTTAATTGTTCCCATACGCTTGAGGCGAACCTTTGGCTCGATTTACCTGCGATTGGCGTCTATTTCAGGCCATGGTCCTTTCAGCTCAATGACTTCATCTCGATGTCTAGCTAGAGTTTTGCATAAAATTATTCAATCAACGGGCAGCGATCAAAGGCTCGTAAAAAGATCGCTTTTATCTCATTGCTAACGCCTCGGTGCAGTGCAGTAGCGCGGCGACGACGCAACGCAACACAAAAGTTCATTCCACCCCTCCGTCGTCGTCGTCGTGGTCTAAGGTGTCAAATGATACACGAGTTCCCATCTCGCACGCCAGCCCCCCACCTACCCGGGGCGCCCGGACGCCCGGACGCCGCTGGCCTAGACCAGCAAGAATCAGAACTCTCCTTTTCAACATCGCCATTATGCTGCCAGCCGTGTCGCCGCACCGCGAGTAGCTGGAGCGTAGGAAACAATTCAGCCAGCATCTGACCGCAGAACTTGATCACCTCTTTAACCTTCTTTTGTGCCACACCTTTCGCAACTGCTGCAGATTAGAATTTCTTGCGGTTAAATCAACAAAAGTAAAATTCAAGTGAAAATAGCAAAAGTGCTTGCTCCTGTTCGAGGAGGCAAATTACACAACCGCGCCACCGTCGCGGCGGAGGCGCTGGTCTCATCAGCATTTCATCTTCCGCTGACGCTTGATGCTGGATGCTGGATGCTGGATGCCAGAAGGGCAGAGGCTGGATCCGCGCAAACAAAGCAGCGCGACCAGCGCAGCTAGGCCGATCTCACGCTTGAAGTCAGTTAGTCACAGCAGGCTGCTACTTGCTCGAAATGGAGTGGCCACTCGACGCGGTAAGTGCTCCGCCGGCCCTCCGTGGGGATCCGGGGGGCTCCGTCCAGAAAACTTTCTGCAGCAAATGAAGAGTGCCGTCCTCGGCACTCGGGGCCCCATCTGGATGCAGCCGGTGGAGCTGGTGGTGATGACCAACGGAGCTCAAGACGAGTGTTTGGGTTATGGTCTACTGGTGAAGACCCCAGCAGCTCTACGCAAGCGAATCGAAGTTTGAGTCGATAATTTCAAAAATGCAGACTCTTAAATTAGCAGATCTCTTAACTCCTATGCCACAAAACGCTTTTAATACTAATTCTAACTAAAGCGAAAAACAGCGACGAATAAATCGGTTTCAACAAAGAATTTAAGAATCAACTATCCCGGACACCTCCTTATATATGTAGGTTTTCATAAAAATTGTGTGGTTATGACAAGCATTGAAGTTACAAAATCCACATTATAAAGAAGCTTTAAACTGATTTAAGGAATATCATTTGAAAAGATTTCACCTGTTCGTGTTAGATTTTGGAAATTTAAAACAGAATTTTCGTCTGAAAGATCATTGTGTGGTAGAAATCTAGCAAAATCGCCGTGATTTTCCCAAAATTCAACTTTTTATATTAGTGGAACAAATACAAATGCATACTACTACATCTTAAGCATTAAAATGCATTCTCTAAAATTTTTCATTAAATTCAAATAAACGATTATACCTAATTTAGCAGGAAAAGAATTTTAAAAATGCTAAATCTAAGGTTTGAATAAAATGCTCTGAGCTGCGGTGGAGTGCTTTAAAAATCAAGAAATTCATATTTATCCCTTCAATTCAAAAAACATGATTCTAAAAAATTCGTGATTTTTGCTTTTTTATAATAATATTTTGAATTAATACGTATTCTTGTATCAAATTAACTTGACTTCAATTTGTCTATCGACACTTGTGTAGTGAAAATATTGGAAAAAAACATGTCAAAAAATTCTTCCAGTCGACAAAACACACCGAATAGTAAATGCGACTGTATTTTATTACCCATTGGATTATGCTAGACTTTAATTAATTTAAGCCCGAAAAGATAAGACTAATCTTCGCAAATTTTTTTTTAAACTACATAGTGCGATTTTTTTACGAAAAAATGCATGATTGACGCTTGGTGTCAATTTTCAAAATTCTCCTACCCTCGTTCATTGAAGCACCTCGTTTGCGTATGCCAGTTACGTTGGTGCTTCTACGACAGGTTTTGAATTGACAAAAAGTTCTTCGAGCAGTAACTGGCGGATCAACAAACTTGGAGTAATTACGAAAAGTCCAATAAATTCCGACGATATTAACTGTAATTTCGTCGATCAACTTCCATTATCCAAATCGGTTGCCTCAGCCGCTGACAGAGTAATTCCAGCGCGAAGAAATGAAGTTATAAACTTTACAGAAAAATGCTCAGAAAAGCTTACGAAATTCTCATGTAATCGCCTTAAGGTGGGAACGTTAACAGCGCTCTTGAGACGATTGGGTCCGTTCTTAAGACGCCCGACGCAACGCGGCACGGTGGCCGGAGCCACAAACAATTTACAAAACGAAAACGCAGTCTGAAAGCAAACAAAAACGCTGGGTAAAATAAAGAGCAGAAACAACGAGCGAATCACGAAAGATCCTCGCTCGATATGAGCCCATGCGTTATTTATTATCAATCAGCGAAATCATTAAGATCAGAGTGCGATCGGAAAATGTTCATCGCGGCGATCATCAGACTTTTATTCCATTTTGTTCTCCTCGCCCGGTCCCGAAACTTTCTTGCGAGGCAGTGTACATTTTTCGCGAGTAAAAATTGTAGCAGTGGATCAATGGGGAAGGCGACCTTCGGAATCAATCTTCCAATCTGCGGCCGTTTGTGGCCAATTTTAATTCCTGCGAGGACCGATCGCGGCCATAACTCAGAGGCTGGTAAACAACACAAACAAAGCAAAAAAGCGACAACGTCTTCAAAAAAAATTAATATACGCCAGAGAGCAACAACTTCTTAAAATGTGCGAAGGGGTCCGGATCATTATAGCGCTGATTTTTTTTGTTAGGTTATTACTGGGAGATATTTTCGGTGTTTACCGTTAGGATCGAATGTTTTGGTGGTTTTTTAGCAAAAGCCTTTTAGGAAATATTAAAAATGGCATAATTTTTGACGACCGTTCAAAGAAAGTGATTAAGATGTATATCCGCCTGATCGAGTCTGTGGAGAATTTAGCCGCACTAATGACCTCTTAAGGAGTGCTTTGTTTTTTAATTAACGCCGTGAAATCACGGCAGCCGGCCTCAAATACTACGTAGATACAGCGGACGATAGCAGGAAATTCCTGGTGTCCGTCAGATGCCGCATATACCACAATTACCGGCTGCGCCGATCTCAAAGGCTTTAGCCGCGCCGAACATAATTAACAGTGATTTTCTTATATTAATACTTGTCAACTCGGCGGTAATCACAGCGCGCGGACGGCGGCGCTGTGCGCTGACTTTTTGCCGTGCGACCACAATAAGCTCGCGCATTGTTTGTTGTCTATTAAATGTGCGCGCGCAGCTTATTTAGTAAATTGTTAACTGTCATCACTTTTTACATAAGTCGGTGAGCGGCCGACACTGGCGCAGAGCAGAGCGAAAAGTTCTGCGCTTTTGTCGTTTTATGCTTTTTTGTCCTGTAATGACAGCTGATAGCCGATGCTCTCATGATCGGACGGCGGATACTACAAAATAAAATAAGGCTATGTGGCATAAAAATCAAAAAGAGGCATTCAAACAGGCAAAAAGAGGGCTTCGCGAGTACCGGCATGCGACTAAATGTCATTCTTCACAGTTGAACGACGACAGTATCTCGACAGTCATCGGTGGGACCTTTGTCCGTGTCTTTTTACGTGAATTCTTCGCTTTTTAGAGGGATCTCATTAATCTAGATGACTCAAAAATCGTTAATTATGACTATTATGCTGCGATTTGATACTGTCAGAGAAATTAAGTGGATTCCTAATGGGCATTAAGGGGAATGCCGTTTTTACCCAGTGCGTGCTTCAAGCATATAACGCGCTTAACTCCCTTTTACGACAGTAATTGACTCTTTTTTTGAAAAATTGTCATTTGCTTTATATTCTTTTTATATTTCTTCGAAGATGTAACTGAGAAAATCGGATGGGTACATACAATTTTTAAACATACGAATTTGGTCATATGAATAATTAAAAGCTTTTGAAGATTATTGCCCTAGCAAACAGTAACATGATTGTATTCAAAATATACATTTATAGTAATCGTATTAATAAGCAACATTTGGTGTAAATATTTTAAGATATTTGTGAGAATTTCGAATTTTCTAACATTTTCTATGTTTACTTATTTTCCAATCACAAATTCTCACTTTGCAATAATATTTATGTGATCAAATCAAATTGAATTCAGCAAAAATACGCATGCAATTTATATAAATATATGATGCTTAAAGAGAACATTATTCAACTTTGAAATTAATTATATTACCTAACGAAGTTACTAGGTGTAAGAAATTATTAACCTCCACAAAAAGATTTAATGAACTGTAAATAATAATGTAAAACAAATTCGTGTTTAATCGTGTCGTTTGCTCGCCTCAAAATTCAATTGTTTTGGACTCGTGGCGTGACCCACCAAAGAACAGATGATCGCAATCAATAGTCATCAATTCTCCTCGCCCGAAGCGAGCCTTTCGTTCGAGTGGGCAAGCTGATCGCAGCCTGGAATTCCGACTTCCTCGGAGTTATCGACGGCCAGGCCACCTATTTTGGCTGCGACCTTTTTAAATGGTCATCATAGCAAATACTTAAGCGTACGTTCAACCCGCACTCGCCCAATAGCAAAGATCATGTTTCGGGCCTGCAGCTCCGCGCGGCGGGCAGTGGCCGCGGACTGAGCGATACCTGGCCGCGTACGACGCAGGTCCGGCGGGCGGCCGGCCAGCAAATAACCGATATCAGCTCGGATTCTGCCAAAAACAGTTTCTTGCGGCGATAATGAAGATCAAATGATCGCTGTAATAACTAACCTCAGGTGATGCGATGATAAATGACTTCAAATGGTTGCGGTCGGCCCGCGCCCATGTCCGGACCAGGTCAAGTCTTATTTTGATTGACATGCAGTAGCAGAAATTAATTTGCGTTCTTAATTACGTGCGATCCAAAGCTCATTGAACTGTCCTCTGCCGGCCATCGTCACCCATCGAACCGACGTCTTTTTAATTTCTTCGGCTTCGCAGCCCCCCGCCGCCTGGCGCGCACCGCTTTATGTTTGATTTTTCACGCTAAATAGCTTTTAATCTCCGCCGATTGATATCCACTGACTCTGCTGATTCCCGAGTCCGACGGTTATTAGTCGCAATCGGGCACATTTAACACATTTTAGCAATTCAAGAAATCCCGGCTGGCCGGCGAGGCCATCAAAATTGATTTGCATACCTCTCTGTGACGGCGATCACTTGGGTGCGTTGATCAGCCAAATGATCAATTTCATCACGTACATACGAAAGACTTCGAGTTCTGTCGGAGGCTGCTGCTAATCAGTTCCTGCTTTGTCCCGACCCATTTAATTGTGACGCTAATTTTCGTGCCTATTTTATGCCCAGTCATTCTTGGTCATGCACAGCATACCAAAGATCATGCTGATTGCAATTTAGAATTTTACCTGGCTCGGAGGATGCTAAAGATCAGGAAAATATCTTCTCAGGGGTTAAGTCCATGTGTACAATTACGCTGATGAAGTGCTTCTTTGCGAACTGCAAAATTATTGTCCTTTCAGGAAAAAAAAATTAAAATTACTCGCATCCAAAAGAAAAAAGATGGATATATCTTAATGTTATACCAAACTTACACGTTTTTAACGCTTTAACATGAGAGAAGTTTCACACAGTCATCGACAAGTTATGCAGCGGAAGATTTACGATAAAAAAAATTTCTTTGCTTTATCCTTTCTGAACGCTATGCGCAATTAAAAACGAGGCAAATTCTCTACGGCTATTTTCCATTTAAGGGTACTTTATTTTAGTAGAGCCTAAGTCTTCAGGGAGGAAGAAATTGCTGTAGAAAAACCTTTAACATGAAAAATATGGAAATATGTATGACGACGAGCTGTCCAAATGTTGTCACGTTTTTTTTAGTAATTTTTTAATTAATTTTTGAAAACTCCGCACAGAATATAGTCATGTTAAGTTTGCGGAGATACATGTATATAAAAATAACTCAGAGTGCTCTCAAATAGGCGAAATATTACAAGCATCTTATTATTTAAAGTACATAGTTAAAAGGTATAGAATTTCCACAATGAAAACGCGAATTTTATTTGCCTCCCGAAAATAACTTTAGAATTACATACTAATTTCAACAAAATCAACAAAAGCGCCGAATATCCCCACTATAGAAAATGCAACTATGTCTGCTATGTCTTAATCTTTCTGGTTCTTCAGAAAAAACCTCTATTATTTGGCATCTCGCAACGGAAGAGCGAGCAGTAATAATTCGGAAATTTTCTGTTGTGTAATTTTTCATTTTCCCCCTCCCCATGCTTAATAGGAAAAATCTCTGAAGGATTACAACCCCGTGGAGCCCCGTGGAGCACCGGTGCTGACGAGAGCGCCTTCAACTAGTTGCACAAAGTTGTTGTTTGCATTTAGCCTTTGTCCTTCTTGAAACATCTTTTCTTGCATTCAAAACGTCGCAAGGAGCTCCGGCCTGGAATGGCGCATCTTGAGACTTTTCCCTTGTAATGAAAACTCGAAAGTCAATAGGACTCGCAACACAATGGCGAAATGTCTGCTTTTCGTCGCTGCCTCGTTCAGCGAGCGAAACTAATTGAATATTTTTGAAATATCTAAGAGTCGGCTGCATTTCACCAGTCGGAATTAAATCTGCTCGTAATCCGAGAGATGAATTAATTTTAAGCGATAGGCATCCGCGGCAGCAGCTCAGATCTAAAATCTGTCAGGCGAAGGTACGCCTTATCACCTGAGGTTATCACGCGTCATCGCCCCTGCAGCTGCTGAGTTCAGTGTTAAGGCTGCTAAATTCATGAATTCATGTGCCTGACACGAGCGAGTTGTGTGTCATTGCGCGGCTTTTCGACTCGGTCGAGATTAAGCAATCGTGTCACGAGAGTCATTGAGGCGATGATTTGCGCAATCTTTTGTTTACGAGAAGTTGAAGGGCATGGGGCACTGCAGTGCAATCTGCGGTTTCTGGCTTTCGGACGGATTTGCAATTTTTGCTTTTATGCGACCTAAAGTACCTACCTCTGACTTTGCGGCAAAAGTCTTTTTCTTTTCTCGAAACCACAATAGTTGAAATTGGTCATAAATATAAAATGAAGTTTCCTGACTCATCAATGCGCAACTAAGTCGCTGAATTTAGCAGCTTGCAATTTTTGAATGAATTTTGTAATTAATGAAATCTTAGACAGCATCACAATCACATACATACTCTACTAATATTTTAGTAAATATATTTATAATCTTATCTACCTATCTAAAGATCAAATAAACTTATCTATTTATTAAAATACGTATGCAGCTGCAGTTATATTTAGCCGACCGAACGTTAAACATCTTATATAATTTTCAAAATTGCTTACGAATTTCTCAGGAATTAAGGTTAAAGAACAATAGTTTAATAGTAACCGAATTATAGATGATATTAATCAAAGGTTTCTTGAAGGTCAAGTGCAACCAAAACTGACCTCATCTCTTGAAAACTCGTTCTCCTTTCTCACCTCTGCGTCACTCCGCGACTCACCGGGCGGTCCACATACTCCGGATATAGTCACCTGAGTCAACGCCAATCAGACTATCGCATCAACAGCAAATATTTGCATATTGCTTTTGACATAATTAGGCGACTTCGCTGGACACTAATCAGCGGTTCCCTGGCAGCCCTCATAACAGCGGATTTTCACGCACGCCCTCCCTGTGCATATTTGTCGCAACTTCCGCGAAAAAGAACGTGTAAATTTTCTTTAGATTTAATTACAGACCAGCGCCGCGTGATTTAATTTACGCCATTACGAGCCTTTATAGCTCGTTTCTGCAGTCGCGCATAAATTTGCAGCCGAGCCCCCGTTCGTTGGGACATCATAATAATGGAGTTCGGCGGACTGGCTGGTTAAATGCATTCCAAGCGCCCTTTACTGCCAGGGCGATTAATAATCATTATTCTGTCCGAAATTACATCCGCGATCTCGATGAATTACCGATGCCACTTTAGGACCCAAAAGCCCGCCAAGACATCCGAGAGCCGCCTGCAGCTGATGCTTCTTCGCTGGGCGCGTCGCGCGTCTTGATGAGCGCAGATATCGTTTTTGGGGAAATGGAGCAAAAGTGTAATTTTTGGCAAAATAACCATCGAACATTCGACTGACTGTAGGCGGCCTCCGAAAATTGGGTTAATTTGATGCAGCCAAATTTAGGCAAACAAAATTTGGTTCTTGACGAGCCTTCACAAACTTTTTAATTAGTGGAAACAGATGCGGCGCGGATACGGACGACACAAAAGATCAAACGAGGGCTTGTGTGCTTAAGCGATGCTCCGCGCGACAATCTTTTGGTCCATTCATCGGGAGCAAGGTTGTGGGAGGAATTGGATACGGAATTTGAATAAACAGGGTGATTGCAGATTGAATTGAATGGATCAGCCAGTTTGTTTTCGAGTAAACTGGTTTTAAGAAATGCGCAATTTTGCTTCCTCGAGCGAACCGTTTTCTTATCAGCTTATTGTCATCTTTATTACTTGGCAATTCACGGGAGAAGTACTTCGAATTTTTAAAACCCAATTTTTAAGAGTAGCTAATTTAATTCGTCCTTTGGCTTTTCTGTGGGAGAATTTAATAAAATATGGAAATACCAGCAGATAATTTGGCTACAAAATCACTTTAGGGGAACGATCAGTAGAGATTAAAAGTAAGTATGTACCTCTATGTTATATGCGAATGTATCCTTCTCGGCGATTTAACACCCAGACAAGAACGCATTTATGTTAATAAACTTTGCAAACCTATTTCGTAAGCAATAACTTTAGTCGTAGTAATTAAGAAAGAAGGATTTATCGAGAATGACGATGATCTTAAAAAACCATTGAAATTTCTTATAGGTATCTAGCCCAGTGCACATAAACTATGTACATATAGCCGAATATTAAATAAATATGTAAGCATTTCGGTTTTGTATTTCTCATAGAATTTATGAAACATTCTCCGCAGACATTAACAACTCGGAGCACAAAAGGAATGCGGACGGACGCTTCTTCGGAGGATCGCCCTCGCCCGAAGCGATAGTGCGCCGACAATCTTCGGGATGCCTTTTGGGGAGCAGGGAACAGACGCGGAAAAATCTAATAAGCGGCACCGCCTTATTAGATGACAGGAATTGCGACCATCACAATTCCTACATATAACAAAAGTACCATGGCGCCTTTCCCGTCGCGTTCTTTTTCCCAGTTTAGAGCCCGTTTAGCCGGCTTCTTCTGATCAGGGGCAATCACAGAAAGTCGCATACGCAGCGTTATGTCATCTCGCGGATGCCTTCTTCATCGAGGATTTCTTTCGGGCCGTACCTTGAAAACGCCAACCGGAGTTAATTTCCTCAGAAAGGTATTAAAATGTATGTCTGTGGCTCTGTAAGCAGCTGTTAGGAATGCTATTTCGCATCTTCTCAATGTCTCCGCGAATTGTTGTCTTCGTCGTCTTCAGCTTCTTCGGCGTCTTCGCCGTCTCCATTTGCTCCATCTGATGCGGTGCAATTTTGCGCCGTCTGCACTTCTCAGTGGATATCGTAATTCTTGAAAATTGCACATGATGACAGCAGATGGTTCTAATGCCCTCGGGCACTGCTGGAACGTCCTTTGTGATTAATGAGGAGGCTAAGTCAGCTCCAGACTTCCGGTTAATTTTATTTTCGTCCGCACACCGATGATTTATTTCGGCTGGCTTGAGTCGAAGAATTCGCCCCATGGTCCACGGACGACGCCGCGATCACCTTACCCGCCTCAGATACGATCAGTCAATAAGCCGATGGAATTTACGACCCCAGGACCCATTGCCGAGGCGGTGAACTCTAGACATGGATCGTTTGAGTTAAGAAAATATCGAAAGATCGTTTCCGAGCCCTCTGTCCGGCAAATTAATTTTCTCGCCAAAACTGTTCCGCTGCGGAGGGTCCGTCGATGTCGTGAAATTTGAGCGAAACCCATAAACTCTCAAACGAAATCGGCTACTGAGAAGGAAGGAACTGGTCTTTGCACCGAAAACTGACCATTACGCGCTGCGCTGTTGATTTCCTAAGTCGCGGCGTTTTATGGGATATTTAATTTGCCACCAACGTTGGCGGCTAAGTAACAGACGAGGGCACGCATAAGTCCAGCGTTTTAGCGACTTTTAAAATTTTTATAGCCCTCGATTCGCTTCATTGGGCTCAGTGTTTTACGTTTGAGGTTACGATCAGAAGTTCGAAGTTTATAGAACCATTATGCTTAAGTGAAAGGAAAGGTCTATGACTTTCGTTAGGTGCTAGACGTCCTTCTTCTTCTCACTGTAAAACGGAACAGTACGTGGACACGTCTTAAAAGCTAAGGAAAACATAGATGTTGTAAAACCAATTCTATTTAGACCTTCAAAAGATTTACTGCCCGAGGGGCATAAAAAGTGTCCTATTTTAAAATAACAACTATGAAAAAATTAAGTAAACAATTTTCTAAATATACCCATTTCGCATGCATGTTTCATTTATAGGTCCAGAAAACAAAATACTGCAATCACATTCACAGTGTAACTTTTCAAACCCTAAAGAATATAAAATTGAATACGCAATTTCTAATTTTCAATGTTTAACAATAAATGCGAAATTTAAATGCTCCCACCTTCATGATCATTCAAGTCAAGTACCTTAAAATTGAAACATTTAGCAGCAATATTAGACCCGCCATTCAACTTAAACGTTTTAGTTTTATAGCGGCACCATAATTGTATGAACATTTCAGAAGCAAATAAAAAAATAAAACTCAATTCTCCATTTATGTTGTTATGGAGAAAAATAAATATGAAGTATGTATTCATGTCAAGAAAGCTGGTAAATTTTGTTTCTATTTTAAGATGTAAAGGAATGGAATATTATAAGAAAAACCGCTTAATAATATTAGATTCAGACAAATTCATCTTTTCGCATTGAATTCCCAAATCGTTCGTTACAGGAAATTTTGTTATGAAAATCCACACCGCGAAACTTGCGAGAGCAAGGTGTCACAAAGTTTAAACGGCATTGGGCGTGTGATAAATAATTTTGGGTCTGCCACATTCGAGTTGGATACTTTTAAACTATAGCCACGAGGGTAGAGCCGAGGAGAGCAAACTTGATCTCTGGGTCGAAAACTTTCAATCATTGTCAGATTACCTCGTTGGGTCTTGTGAGCACGTCCGACGCCTGCAGAAACGTTTGGAAAGATCTGCACAAATCCGCGCTTGCCGTGAAAATTACTTACGTGTAGCTGGGCTAGTTCGAGAGTTCGGGATTGATATACATATTTTAAAAACCCACAAATCTTGAAAAATGCGATTCCGCGGGCTTTTAACGTCTTTGCATGGCGCGCCACCGGAATATATCAAATTTCATTGGTTCAACTACGGATAGTGCGAGGAATTTTGCTTTTTCGGCGGGGCTAGCGCCGGCGACGTACTCACGTCCATGTCGTCCGTGGGAACGCAGGTCAACGTATCGCCGCGTGTATCGCGGGCACCTCCCCCCGGTCTGCAGCGGCCCAGAGCGCTTTTATCGAATTAGCATTACGCGAGTGCTGCCTCCCGAGGAGCCGCCGACCAGAAAATGCTGATAATCGCCAGACAGTGGCTACGCGATACCCCAATTAGTTCTGCATGATGCGCAGTTTGCGAGCGATTTCACAGCTCAGCAGCACCTTGGCTCGGAAGTGGTACACGCGATGGAGGCAGGCGGAGCACCCACTCCGCGGCCAGCGCGCCAATTGACCATGGCGCTGGCCGACTCGCATCCCGACCAGAACAGGGTGACCATAAAATTCAATTTCCCAGCGCAGGGTCACACCGGCTGGCAGCAGTCTCTGTGACCGGATAGTTCTCTGGTGGTTCTGCAAAGAGCAGCTTCTTCCTGGAAGAAGAAATTTGCAACGGTGCTGGCGCGCCAATTGCCGCCGCATGGAGCCCTGATGAAGCGAGCTGGGGAAGAAAAAATTGGTCACGCTCATTGCGGGAAATTGGCAGATTCAATTAGCCAACATACCGTCGCCGGGCCGGGAAAACGCCATCAGAACCTTCGCCGGCCAGCGGAATGTTTTCGCTTCTAATTTCCACGAAAACCAAGGATTGCCGTGGCAGTGGGAAGATTTCCCTTTAAATTGAACGGTACGAGCGTGAAACAAAGAAAAATCACAGCAGGAACCAAACCGAGGAAAATCTCCGAATGTATCAACCGTGCCGTGGCCCGGCTGGGAGCTGGGTTCATTATGACTTGGTAATTGTGGCAATTAGGGAGAATTAATTGCAGTCGTAATGGTGTTGATCGACAGCTAAACGACAGACATTAGCGGCGTCGCCACCGACGCCGGTGGCCCTCCTGATGAAACGGACTGGCGCGGTACACCAATGGTTTCGTTTTTCGCAAATCGCGAAACTAAAGTTATTAGGCCACCGTCGTAAATTCGCCTAGAAGGCTTCATAACGCTTATGCTTCTTTGCTGCAAAAGTTTTATTACTTTTCTTACGTTAAAAGATGAGAACGCCCTCTCCTCTGGAGCAGGTCGATCCCTTGGCACGATTCACCTTGAGACGTTCCTGCCCCAATGAATGAGCTGTGGGAAGTCAATTGGATATTTTTGCGATCTACCTCAGCGTTGTTTTTCTCGTTATTAACACTATTGAAAGTAACTTATTTTAAGTATATATAATATTTTTGTAAAATTATCGAATTTTTTTGGTGCTCACTCAAATAATTAAACGAATGAAACATTAATATAAATATTGCGTTTTGTGGGCATATGTTTTGTAGATAGAACTCGAGTGTACTATGGTACTATTAAAGTTATGTAGATACTTTAGGTTAAGCCTCTGTATTTAATAATAAACAAATAAATTAATCTAAGGAAACTATGGCACTTGATTCATTCCAATTTAAAATTTAAGCACTGCATTAATAATAATGTTTTTATTTAATAAGATGTTAGAAAACAAAGATATAGTAGGTACATATAATTAAGAATTCAGCTGGGCTCTGAAATAATTATGAAAAATGATTTATTTTAGAAAATCCTATCGAAATCAGTTGATTTGGATCAAATTTAGTGTGTTGAGTTGAGATCCGTTTCAGCCAAATTTCCTCAAATTCACGTCGAGACAAACACAAAATTTCGACTTTTATTTTTTAGAAGGTGAAGCAACGCAAGTGGATGATTTAAAATGCTCAGGATCTCGAAACTACATAAACCCATTTCCCATACAATCATTAAGAAATCCTGGCGAGGTGGCTGCATAACGATTTTTGTTGCACCTTTCAGTTTTTACTTTTTTTATGTACTAAAAAGAAGAGAACAGCGCCACTGCACCGGAGCGGATCGGACACTTAGCAAAACCATCTTAAGCTGTCCACCGATCTGCTCTGGTGGGAAGTGAATCGGACTAACGTTTTCAGGTAATTAGTTGTTTTGAAAAACAGCGATAAATCACTGTCGCCGCCGCTGCAAAGCCGTTCTCAACGAACACACCACTAAAAATGTTCTTAAAAAGCCTCCCAAAAAAATTCACGGCGCTAAAAGACCAGAACGGGATTTTTGTAATCCAATTCCTGATTGGCACCTGGATCCACGTAAAATGGCCTCAACATTTTGGGAATCTTTCAGGCAATTAAGGCTATAATTGAATTTCGTGGTGACCATCAGTTGCAGGTCGTGAAAAAAGCACGCAAGGTAAAAATTTTGGGTCGACTTACCTTTAGTCGCGTTCTCAGTAAGAAGTTCAGACGACTCCACCGATCCCGTTGAAGACGACGGTGGTGATGATGAGCTCGAGAGATGTCTTCCGGATTCCTCCTGAGATGGTCGCTGATTGCTTTCACCACTGCCAGCCAAATTAATTTCGAGTTGCGGTGCCTTTGTTGATTTGTGCTCAACGCCAAGAATAATTCGCTGCTCGATTGGCTTCGGCTTGACAGGGTCAGAGGCTGGGGGCTGGGGCGCCTCTCCACCCCTCGGCTCCAATCGGACCGCTATGGTGGATTTCGCCGGCTGCGGGACTTCTGCGGGGGGCTCCTCACTTTTCGCCTTTTTCAGCAAATCAAGGTCACTCCCAGGCTTTGGTAGAACTTCAACTACTTTTACTGTGAATGCGCCTCCTCCTTGGCTGCTTGGTAACTTTTGAACAACGAGCCTTGCTAATTTCGGAACCTCCATAATTTCGTCGTTGTTAAGCATTATGTCACTTTCAATATCTTTAGTAGATTCGACCTGCTTGCCTCGGAAGGAATTTTCATTTTCAGCCGAAACAGGTGAATTATCTGTTGGAGCGATGCACAATGGTTTTTCAGATTTATTCCTAATCACGTCATTTTCTCCCAAAATATTATTTTCTAATTTATTGCTACTTGGGAAAGGTAAATTTTGAGCTTGTTCTGTGATTGAATTAATTGATTTTGTTTTTAGTTTTTTGTCATATTCTAAATTTGGCTTCAAAACGTTTTCCTTTAGTACCAACTTTTCCAAAGCAATAGGGCTTAATTCTGAAACATTTTCAATCAGACAAATTTCAATATTCTCTTGATCCGAAGTGAAATTTTTATCTTCAGAACTGCTTTTCAGCGTCTTGTTATTTATTAGAGGTACTCGCAAAACGTCTTCTACGTCAACGGTAGTTTTTTCGCATTTTTCTATTCGGTCAAATTCGGTATTTTCCAATTTGGAAACAATTTTTGCGATTTCTGAACTCTCTTCCAATGCTTTCTCATTTCGTACAGGGTCTCCTTTTTCTTCTACAGTATTCGACTTTGTATCTATAGATTTTTGACTTTGGTCATTTTCAATATTTTCTATTTTTAAAGCAACTTTTGTGCATTTCTCTTTCTCAATTCGTCGATTATGCCTCTTTGGGACTTCAGGCGGGTTCGGTTTTGAATTATTCTGCTTTTTCGCTTCTTGTACATCTTTGTCTATTTTAGACTGCATTATTTCGTGGGACATTAAACTTATTTCATTTTTCAAGAAATCATTAGTCACTTGTAAAATATTTATAGGTGGCACACTATTTTCGGCACATACATCTAATTTATTGTTTTGCGTTCGGTTGCCAATTGCTGCCACTTCAAGATTGTTTTCTTTAAGTCCTTCGGTTTGGTCAGGCGCGATTTCTTCTATTGGTTCTTCTTCTGTTTTTCCCAATTCGCATTCTTTCGAAGACGGTTCTACCTTTGATTTTTCATTATCTTCTACGATTCCGGATTCTGCCTCCTTGCCCTCCGGATCATCCTTCGTCTCGACACCACTCACCCCAGCTCCAGCACCCTCCTCACGTTCGGTCATTTCCACTTCGCGATTCGCCTCGACAGCGCCACTTTGCTCAAGCACAGACTGCGGAGTTTCGTTGCTTCCCGCGGCTCCAGGTACTTTTGCATTTACATCGATTGCTTTTATCTTATCGCCACTGTTGCCAGCGGTGGCGCTCGTTTGAATTTCTCCGGCGCTCTGATTGCCGGCTGCAGAACGGCTAGAAAATTCGCCGGGCGACGTTTCGCTGGAATTTTCATTTTCCTGGTTACTGCCATTTGTTTGGGGCTGCGTGTGCTCCTCAGTTCCCAAATATTTATCGGAAATAGTTTTGTGGGCAATTTTCGCTGATTGCTCCTGTCTCTGGTGGGGCTGGCTTAGCTGTTGCGGTTGATGATGATTATGATGGGGGTGGTTTTGCGTCATGTCGTTGATGATAACAATCGGCCTGGAAGATCAAGAGAGAACAGGGTTTACTGTGACATCAGACTGTGGTTGGTATGAATGGGGGAATGCGGGAACGGGTGGTGGAATTTGATTGATACTATTTTCGGAATATAACAAGATGAAATCGATAAACTTCTCGGAATCAAAAGGTGGAATAGCAGGGAATACTTTTTGATGTCAAACGATTTCAATTTATCTAAATTCTTATAAATATATCTACAAATATTAACGATGTGAATAATATTGCTTTTCCATGAAATTGAAAAGGCTAGCCTTTATAGGTTGAATAAAATTAAATATTCTGTCACACGTGCATTACATATGTATATGTTATCATCCATCTCCAGGTGCAAAAATTAATTGTAAGCTTTAAAAGTAATTTCTATGGTAATTGTTCAAATTAGTTGAATTGACTAATATATTTTTGCTTTTAACAGATAATTATGCTATAAAAAATACTCGTTGTAAATCTTGCCTTTGAGGGTAGATTAGGTAAATACTTAGTGTAATTGTAAGTTAAATTAATAAATTATGCGAAAACTCACCCGGTTTGCAGCTGCTCGAGCGAGGAGAACTCCTCTTCAACTTCGCCGATGGTCGGCAGCATGTTCGAGTGCCAGTGAAAGTTGAAGTAGGCCTCGGACGGCCCTGGTCCATTGATGACCTCGGGAGGGCCCAGCTTCTCCCCATCCTCGCAGTCGTAGCTTTTCTCGTCGTCCTCTTCACTGGAGCTGTCGACGTAGTTCTCGTTGCACTCCACTTCAATTTTGATGCATTTCCCAACGACGAGGGGCTCCACTGCGGCATCCAGTGGATTCGGAGCGGCGTCCGGGGCAGGGCTCTTGGGGACGAGGTGGATCAGCCGCGGCAAATTTGTCTGCTCGTTGCCGTTCACGTCCACCAGAGGGGTCTTATCGTTCTCCACCTGCTCCCTGTTGAGGTCACTGAGTCTGTTTTCCTTTTCGGTGCGGCTGCTCTCGTAAGTTTGTATCTTGAAACGGATTTCATCAGAGATTTGATCCCGCTTGGACCTGGCTGGAGTTTTAAGAAGGGGTTGTTCACTCGGCGTTGGGCTGGAGGGTTGGTTTTTGTCCAAAGTGCCTTTATCTCCAGTGGGGGCTGACTGCAGCTTTGGTATGTGGGTTTTCTGGAGCGACTGCACCCGCTCCGGAGGCTTGGGCTTTGGTCCTCTACTTCCTTTCGCCTTTTCCACAATTTCGATAGTTTTAGGACTCCCGGAATCATGCGAGAACGACCTTGTGAATGTTTTAACAGAATCCCCCTTAAAAGTGGTTAAATTTACTTGTTTGTCATTTTCAACCTCTACTGAATTAGTCCTATATAAGTCCAATTTTAGATCAGTTTCCGATTTCTGTTTTTGCACCATGGTCCTAGGCTTTAGGACAATTGCCTTTTCGGAAATTTTAACGTCGGTTTGTTCAGGCAAGTTTAGGTTAGATTCCAATTCTAAAGAACGTTTCGGAGAAAGTATGACTGGTATTCGGGATTTAGGAGTTTTCTCAGATTTCTTTGGCTCCGAAATATTCTCAGATGAACTGGCTGCTTCCGTCTGAATAAACAGTTCACACTGTTCTTTGAGCTGGTTCATTTCAGGTCCACTATTCGGCAGTGAACTCAATTTATTATTTATCTTAATATCATTTTCAGTCTTCGACCGTTCCATAAGTTTTGCAGGACTAAAAACAGACGCAATTGCTTTAGGAATTTTTGTAATCAAGTCCTGTTGTTTCAGAGAGTTGCTTGAATTTATTTTTTGATCATTCTCAGATTTTTCCGAAATTTTCTCATCGTTTAGATCTTTCGCTTTTCTAGGAACAGGGACAACAGGAAGTCGCTTCTTAGCGTCTCCGTTGATTACCTGCCTTGGTTTTGGCGTTGGAGCTGCAATTAGCTCAACATTTTCGTAATTGTTTTTCACGACATTTTGAATTTGAACATTTTCATAGGGGTTCGAGTGCGACTTTGCGCTTTCGTTCGTGGTAGAGGCCTCTTTAAGCGAGCTAGAGGGCTCCAGCTTTCTCAAGCACTCCTCCAGTTGCGCTGAGCTATCCACATGAAACTCCTCTTCTAGAAGAGTGAAAGGTTTCAGGACCTTGGCCAGCTCTGTCTTGTTGATAACGGTCACACTGTTGCTGTTGCTGCTGCCCACGTTGATGCAGCACCCACTGGTGCTGTAACAGGACAAATCGGAGTCTGAGGAGTAAGTCGAGCTGATCGAAAATTTGTCAACTATTGTGGAGATGGAGCTGCCCGTGTCATCCGACTCTGACTCGCCAACGACCGAGTTTTCGCCAGAAAATAGATTTATGTAGTACTCAGCATCTGGCGGCGGAGTGAAGGGCTTGTCTTCCCGTGACGTAGATCTCTCAGGCTGGTGCTTTCTTCTCGTCAATTTTCTAGGCGGTACAGGTGGCGGGGGAGGGGGTTGCTGGTTAGGTCTTCCACTACCCTCATCAGTCATTTCAATTTTTTTTCCCTCGCCATTTCGCACCTCCAACTTGATTGCCACATTGCTTTCTTTAAGGCACCGGACGCATTCTATCCGCGTCATTTCCTTGATCGACTGCCCATCGATGCAGAGAATTTCATCGCCCTCCCTGAGGTGCCCCCAACTTGCCCTCACCCTTGACGCCGGACTATCTGCAGCGCAAGACTGAATAAAAAGTCTCTGAACGCGCTCGTTACTTTTTGTTCCACCCTGGAATTTTAGGCCAAACCCAAGCCTCTCACCTGGCAGCCGATACACCAACACTGATTCGATGTCTTCGCTTTCGTCTGATCGATTCCCCAGTGCTTTAAGCTGGGACACGCACTCGTTGATCGACAGAACTGTTATAAACGAGGGATCCTCGTCTGGACTCGAACCATGTCCATTGTGCACAGAGTGGCTCTGGGTGCTGAGCCCCGCTGGGGCCACATCGTCAACCGCAACCACTGTGACGTAGTCAGCCATCACGATCAACTTCACTGGACGGACATCGATGGGCTCTGTGGAAGAAGAAAAAGTTGTCTGAATGTCGCACGTAAACATTAAGTTTAAACTGTAATATGCAAACTTCAAATTTAAACTGAATTTGTAATTTTTAGACTTCGAAAAAAAGGTTTACTTGGCATTGAGATGTAGTGCAATGGGAGTCCATAAACCCCCCCCCAAAAGTGAAGAAAACAACTTAATTAAGTATATGCCGTTTTAAAGTTACTCCTGTTTAATGTTTAATACATTAATCATATAGTTCTTAATAAACACTTCATATAGTTTTTACATACATAGTATGTAATATATGATCTCCAATATAACATGATATGCATTTAAATCCGTCCAAGTCGCAAAACATTTCATTTTGCTTTAGAGAGTAATTTTAAAAGAATTCAAGGTAAGCAGTAATAAATTATTTTTGAGTTGACTTTTTAAGATTTCAGTTTTAAAATTAAAACTATTTAAACATGAAACAAGTAGTTTTGATAAAAGCACTGCGAATTTTAAGACAATATAAAACAAGAAAAAAATAAATTTGAATAAGGTCATAAATATTCAAACGTTTTCATGGTAGATCTTTGCTGGGAAGATAATTCGAGGAAGTCAAACCTGCAGAAATTGAATGCTTTTAAAGTCGATCTTAGATTTCCTTTGATATCGAAATTGTATAAGAAATTGAAAGCTACCGAAACAGGTGAAATTGAGAACTCCGTGCAGCAGCCGCTTTCGAAGGCTCCCCCGGGCGTTTTTCCTAATTTAGACGCTGGAAGATCGAAAAAACCCAATCGTTTTCGATGAGTTAGTCAGATCGATCTTAGTCTACTTCCGCGTCGGACCGCCTAGAAAATTTGGAGTACCGCCGCCTAGAAATTTCTCTAAAACAAAGCGGAGAATGCTCGGCGAACTGGCGGACTTAACAAGGCGGATCGGAATAGCAAAACAGAACGGCAAATTGCTTACAGGTCGGTGATTTTTATCGAGCCGCTGATTCGTCTTGATCCGCTAATTAATTGACCGCTGATGTACATAATTCGGAAATTGCAGAGAGCGCTTCAATGGGTTTCTGCCCCGTGCACCCTGCCCTCGGCCCGACTAAGATGGAGCAGCCGCGGTTCCCACAACAAATTCATTTGCGTCTCCCCGCGAGGTTTTCTCCGAGTTAATTACTCCGTGGGCCGCGGCAGACCTCCTCGAGAAGACGAATTACCGCTCCGGTGTGGGCAAGACAAATTGCGAAATATCTTCGGATAGAAAATGTGAGGCACTATGACAGGTGGATGGGTGGCTGGGGCCGCGGTGCCACAGTCGTCCAGGTGCTCCGCGGCTGAGTGGACCGCGACGCGGGAGATTCACCTTCCTCCCAGGCGCTCCACTTGCCGCGGGGCTCCCAGTTGAGCTGCGACTGGCCCCCGGCCGGCTGACCGGCTCGCAGTTAGACGAATTCCTTCTCCTCTGCAGAACGCATTTCGAAAGTATGTCAAACGTTCACTTGCTCTAACGCGGTCCGCGACGACGTCGTACCGGTTTTATTTTCATTGCATGAGCCCCCCGCACAAAATGGCAAACGACACCACTGGCCCCAGCCAGATCACCGGCGCAAGGTTAGGCTTGCGGTCTGCGCGGTTATGGGACGCGAACCCGCTTAATTAGACGATTTGCAGGTTTCCTTTTAGATCGTGGGACTTTTGGCATTTTTGTGTTTTCGGCCCGGTCTCGTCTCTCCTTTTGAGGCAGTGGTATTTGGAACCATTCTGTAGTTGTTATGGAGAGGTTCTCCTTAATTTTACCACTATCTGAGGTAAGCACTAGGCATTACCGCAACTCTGAATTCGTTTTATTTATTTTGAAGTTTATGTCGCCATTTTACAGACTTACATACTTTGAAACTTCTGACGCAACCTACAAAACCATCTCCACTAAACAGACCAGATTTTATCAAAGTAGAATACCTCGGAAAATCATTGAAACTTTTTGGACATGTTTCAGATCAAGATTAGAATCTCGATTACCTACGCCTGCATAGTCATAGTGAACGAACGTACGAACAGACGTACCAACGAACGTACAAGCGTACGTAAAATTATGGATTTAAACTCTAGCGACCTAAAAACTTGGAAATATTTCAAAATTTTCAATTCACAAAACGAACTCATTACAAGAACTTCCGAAGGGAAGTTAAAAAAGCCATATCTTTAATTTTACCTAAAGCGTATGTAGATTTTTTGATGATAACCAACTAAAAAGTACCGAATTTTGACAGCGGTATTAGCAAATTCTTCTAGCTCATCTTACCAGAGAGTTCGAAAAAATTTAAAATTTTATCATAGTTTGTATAAAGTATACCTACTTATTGTTTATAGTTGTATAGATAATCTCAGTTAACGACACGATCGCAAATTGAATTTTTTTAAGTGCTTGTCCAACCTTTTTTTACTTTCTCGGTATTAGGTAAGTAATTTCGCTTTCCTGTTTTGGTAATCGATTAAGATCAATAAGAGAAAATAATTACCATGAAAATTTTAACAATCAGTAAGCAAAACTGTTTTCTTTACTATTCAAACATAAAAACTACCAGTTTTCCATAATAAGAAAACGATCATTTGCGCCGAGATCACAACAAAGTCGAAATCGTCCATGCCCAGAGGCACTTCCACCTGTGATTAATTTTCTCCTCAAATCAGCGGCTTCTCAATGACGGCTATTAAGCCGCAGGTCAATTGTCTGTCTATCGCGCAGTGGAGATTTATCGCATTGTTAGCGCAAGTCGACATGCCGTCAAATTGCACGTCTTAATGCGCTCGACCGGCGTCCGCGGAATCCACTTTCTCAGGGGCCCTCCAGGAAGCGAACGGACGGACCCCAGGATGCCGCGAACTCCGAATAGCCCGGGTATCCGCGGAATGCCGCGGGACTGGAGAGAGCGGTCCTGAGGTTTCCAAACCCTGCGACGCGCAATTAAGCACAGGTTGCCATTAGCATAGTCCGGCGTCTTCAGCCGCGTTTGAAGTGGATCCTCACCTGCCGGGGGGCGGTGGGGCTGCTGTGGCGCGAGTGCCGCTTGCTGGACCGGCTGTGGCGCGGTGGTTGCCTAGCTCTTGGGGTAACTTGAACCGGCACGAATTGGGAAAAGTCGACGACGACTTTCCTAAAAGAGTGAAATTCCAAGATCTGCAAAACGTCGCCGTATATTTCAGATGCTGAGATCGCTACATCGCGGCGAGCGGTGTCCAAGACTTGATTCGTGCGCTATGCACAATTTTCTCAATCTATGGCTGATGGCGAGATAAATTTATTTCAAGAACTAAATATATTTAAAACTACGGTTTTTGAGGTCGCTGATTTCAAATATGATAGGAAAAACTTTTAGTATTTTCTTTAACGCTAGAACTACTAGCGCGTAATCTTGTCATTTTAATAATTATCTTTATTGTTAATGTCATATTCTTTCAATTATAAATAGTAATTATAAGTTGAAAAAGTGCTTTGAACCTTAATAAATATCGGAATAAATTTTAAGAGGTATCTTTAAAAAATAAAACTAATTCAACGGAGAAATTGAATTACAGTCAATTTGACTGGCTTAAGAGTTGTGGTTTTAAAGTAAAATTATTGCAAATGTAAAACAATTAAAATTGTACATATCTATGTTAATTTTATTTGGTATTGTGTGTATATTACTTTCAATATGAAGTAAGGGCGTGTGCCAATTCAACTTTTCGAATACTTTTCCTTTTCGAACATTTTTCGGTTATCTTTAAAATTGAAAAAAGCAGCCTTTTATTGCTCATTGTTCGTTTCCATTTAATTTCATAAATGCTATATTTTAAATTCAAATGAAAAGTAAGTAATTGTCAACGAAAAGCGAATTTCAGAGCTGTTTTTTCCTAAGACCCAAACCTTCGAAAATCAATTAGTAAGCTGAAAAGCAATCTCCCATACAAATTTACTTTTGAATAGCTGAGTTGGCACACGCCCTAAATAATATAATAATTAAAGAAACCAAAACTATTCTTTCTCCCTTAAAATCTGTCCCTGAAGTGGTAAATTTTATGGTTTTTCCATAAAATCCAACTCCAACAGGTTTCCAGGACTGCTGATAAGCTTACAGCTTAAATCAAAAATGTATTCCAAAATAAATAACATATTTACATTTCACACTGTGTATTTAAAATCTTTTAATTTGCAATCTTGGATTCTGGAATTTTGAAACACGATCACGAAAATTGTTTTAATCTTAAAACTTTTCGTGCGTTATATGTACTATGTAAATTGCAAAACCACATTTTTCAGATCAACATTTGCACAAGCTTATGGTGACTAAAGACTGCTTCATTTGGTTGCCAAAAGCAACTTTCTCCTGCTAGATTTGAATATTTCGTACTAAATATAAATAATGTACATAATACTATAACACTATCAGTTTCAAAATGTAACAATGACATGAATAACCGCTAAATTTTGTTTGTTTTTGTTTTTTATTAAATATGTTATATAACTATGTAGGTATGTTAGAATTGTATACGATTTTTTGCAAAAATGCACTATTTTAGCTTTGTCCAGATGGTTTGTGAAAATTACACGCTTTGTGGTGCGGCGCTGCTGCATAGAGGCGATCTGTTCATACGTGCAATCGAGAACCGGTCTCCTGTCGTCATATTTTTACCTGTTGCGAGTTGACGCTCAGGTAGTCACAGCAACTGTTTTTAGGTTGCCAGAGGTGCACTCGCCCGGCCACGTCTTCCGAGGTATCGCCGCATGCACTGGCCGGCAGCAAGATTCCTATCTCTGGGTGGATTTGCTTTCAGTTACGGTACTGTGCGTTTTCTTATTGCCACACGACTTTTATTGTTTTGGATCTCGAAGACGACCAAGCAGACTGATGGAAAATTCTTGCATAAAATGAGTCTTCGGCTTTACGTAACTGCAGCAAGAAGCACCCAATTAATTGCAGTTTGTGGGAGGGACGAGCAAAACGAGGCCATCAAGAGCTAAGTGTCTCCGAAACGTATAAGAAGGCAGTTCATGCGAGTCGACGTCGACCAAAACGACACGTCGAATTGATTCAAAATCGCGACTCAACCCGTGCGTATGTTCTCGTTTTACGTCAAATTGCGTAAACTGGGCCTCGGCTTAATCGTGCAACGTTTAAATGACCTCACCTGGTCACCTTCGGCTGACGAATTTTTAAATTCATAAAAATTACCTTGTTAGCCCGTTAAACACTCTGACCGTTTCACAGAGAATTATTTTTGTACTTACCCTTGACCAAGTGGTATGACTGGTATGAAATCTTTTTAGCAACTTTATACACAGGTGCCATAAATTTTCTTCGACACGATTGTATTAGTTTTTGCTAATTTCATGGAAATACAACCGTAGTAAAAAACGGTTGGAGTTTTTATAAGCAAAAAATATTGTAAAGTTAGCAAGGGGAGATATGGTAGGAAATCGTTATTTTGGAAGATGAGCGAACACAAATAAAATTAAATTTTATAAAAAAAAACTTTCTTTTGGCAGTGGCGCCTGGGCATTTTCTGTACGTGTCATAAAGCTCGACGAGGATATGTCTGTCCCATTATAAGGATTTTTAATAGTATCTAAATAGTTTTTCTATGGATAATTTTGATTATCGAATTATGTTAGGCTGTAGGGGAGGGGGCAAAGTGGTGTAGCGGGGCATAGCGGGGAATCTCTCATGCAGGTCGAATGAAACGCTTTACCTATTAATTATTTGCAATAAAAATATATCACAATATAGATCATCTAAATCAAAATTTAACAATTCAAAACAAACAACTATATCATTAAAACAGAATACGGTCAAAAACAGATTGTCTTCAACTGTATACACTCTGGTAATATTTTGTAATTTTCCCAGCTGTATGGTAATGCCAAAGAATATAAAGACCTAAAGTACTTGCATCGCGAACAAAAATGATTGAATGGAATATTTTCTTCTGGGGTACCACACGTAGTACCCCAAAGCTTTTGGAGAGAACGTTAGGCGTAAAGCTTGATATAGCATAGATTGCATTGCCTGGAATCACTTTATTCTCAAAAACGGGATTTTGCATCCCAGAATGAATTTGAATCTTATTAGTCGGTAGGCCGTTTTACCTTCACGTAAATAAGAATTCAAGATCTCGGCACACGACCGTTAGTAAAGGAGCCTGAGAAAGTGTGCATATTTTGTTGGAGTCAACAGCTTCTTAACGATTTCGAATGGCCCGCGACTGTCGGAAAAAATGGCAGTAGAACGACAAAGTGCCCATAGAATTAGCATACCAAGCCCGGCCGGCAGAGGAAATTTAGAACCGGAGTACCTACAACAAATTGAAAAAAACCTTCTCATGCTACCGCGCCCGCCGGCCGTCCGCCGGCCATGCGTCGTTGGCCGAATAACTACTGACCTATAACCGCGGGCTGCGGCGGAAATCGCTCCGCCGCGCGGTCAAGTATACATATTTACAAACTTCGGCCGCGTTTAGGAAAACGCGGCAAAGGCCAGCGCCGAGGAGAACTAAAATAAAAATTCGCTGGCCAAAATTCGCAAAAGCCGGGCCCGAGCGCGATGACGGAGGGAGTCCTTCCAATCCAGTCCGGCGAATCGACGGATCCCACCGCAGATGCGGCAAAGCCCGATGCTTGGAGCTATTTTCGTTCTTTTCTCCGCGGACATCGTCTTCGAAATCTGGTTTTGAATTCGTGCTCTCCGGGGCGGCCGGGCGCTGAAACCTGCCCGAACAACCGGTCAGTGAATGAAGCCTGCCACGATTCAGAACTGCGAAAATTCGGACATCACCAGGTCCGGCGATTTAACTTCGGCCGCAAATTTAACTTCAACACAATCAGGTAAAAGGTCAGCGTAAATTCTCTGAAATCCGGCCAAAACCCGCGAAAATTGGAGGCGCGATAATGGAAATTTCACAAGTATAGGCATTCATGTCAAATAAAGAGGGCAATCTTTGTTACTTGAACGCCTCGTGGAAAGCGCCCAATTCTCACATTACGTTTTAAATAAGTTCCGATCCATGAAGTGTATTGATACTTTTCATCCGATACTCTATATTGATAACAATCTTTTTTATTCTCATGAGTAAGGTATCGACATTTGTGATTCGATATCGTAAGTACATTTTTGAAAGTAATAAATAATAATAAATCCTGGCCTTAACAATAACACTTATTATTTATAAGACGACGAAATTATTATTATTATTTTTTTTTTTTGAACCTGCGGCGGTTCCTATTCCTCAAAAATTATTCCACTAATGAAAAATCTTAACATTATGCTACTATAGTACCTACATTGTATGTAGTAGTTAATCAATTTTACACAATGCTATTTTAGAGTACTATGATCATTAAAAAAAAGATCTTGATACCCTATATATGTAAGCATGGCGCAAGATTATCAAATATACTTTCGTCGTTCCTTGGTCAAAACTCGAAATCTTAAGTATTTTCTCATAATGTTTCCAAAATAAGGCTTCTTCTCCTATGGTCAAAATCACAAAATTAAAAAGTTTTGTGCAATCTTCGAACAAAATAATGAATACTTTTGGTTTTGCATCTGTTTCGAGTAGGAGGATATGCAAAACACATGCGACCATCCAAGCAGTTGAACCTATGTAATCTGAAGGGTAAGAGTTTGGAGGAGCCTGCCTGCCTGCTTATGGGTAACAAAGGGTTGCAGCAATTGCTCGCCGCCAAGTGCCGGTATGCTAATTTGCATTTAACAATTATTTACTTCAAAATCCGCGATAGCACCGCCACTCTGCCCTCGCACTAATCGCATTCGTGCATAGGCGCAGTTGGCAATTCCCATCTAGAAAGCATTTTTTATAGAGGCCGGGCGATTCGAATCGATTTAGCGCCTCCTCGCCTGCTTTGAACTGTCGCAGGGGGAGGCAATTCAAGGCCAGCATTTTCACCGCCGGACCCACGGCACAATGGCGAGAGGTGCGCGCAAACGGTACACATTCAGCGCAATTTATCAACCTGACATTTCGCGGTATGCTGGCACCCTCCCGCCAGAACGCGGACCTTCTGCAGCTTGAAGTTGTTGGCATTCACTTCGGCAACTCGCGGATCTTGCGGCCGGAGCGCGAGCTCTAGAAAATGCCAACCAGTTGTAGGTTGAGTTAATAAGCGCGGGGAATTCTGATTGCGGCGCGAGAAGCATAATTTTCAGGAAGTGATACGCTTTCATAAATAAATTGCTCGAAAATTGCACCTTGATCGGAGAGGAATTTGGAAAGGTGTTATTGAAGCGGTCTACAGGTGCTGCACACTTCATTAGATAATTACACAAACCGTAAATGCATATGTGGCAAAAGTGGCGTTTTCAAAATTTACTGTATGGCAATAATCTCTCAATAAACTCTACTCTTTGAACTACATACTATACGCAAATGAATTTTGTTAATTTAAATTCAAGTCAACAAGGTTTTGTTTAAAGGCCCCAGAAACCCCATATAAAGCCAGATTTTTAAAATTTAAACGTTCATAGAAAGAAAACCCTTCAAGGATTTAGGGAAACATAAAACAAAGAGGGCCAAAGCAAAACATTTAAATCCCTGTTGTACCCTAAACTGGGGGTAGGTAAGCTAAAAAGGTACTACAAATTATCAAGAAATTGACAAACTAATGATTGTATTAAACTACCTTTTTGGTAGAAAAGTGCAACAAGCCAGTTTTGTTTAATTTACCAGTACTTTTTTCCATGTCCTCGAAACAGTAGTATAGCAAATAAGAAAAAAAATTAGCTAAGAAAAATGAATTCAAACTTAGAAAAAGATTAATATTGAATTCGTTTCCCAACCAATCACTTAGTGTCGTCTTGAATATAAAATTTACAAAACATAAAATAAGTAACGATGATGTCAAGTAACAATGCGACACAAGAGTCAAATGCGTTTTACAAATTGATGACCTTTTATGACATTCGGATTCGGTATGCCGATTTTCTTCGGTTGAATCGTATGTTCACTAGATCCAAGCTATGTTTAATTCGTCATCAACTTTTAGGAGATCATGACTCAGATTTAGAATAGACTTGTTATAGGAACAATAGTCCAAGACTGAATTTATGCACACATTAGTTAATTAGGTAGTTGAACGTCAGAAAGAAGTGTACCGTATACAGATTTATTTCATTATGAGGCAGCTCAGCTTTTTGCTTCAGAAGATTGTAATTACCCTTTGGGACGATAAATGGCGTAAAGCATTTAATTCTCGAAAGTGGCAATCTAATAAAATTGTTTTCAATAAATTCATTGAATGGGTGCTATTCACACCGGTAAATTGCATTCTTTGAATAATTATAGCCACTGAGCTGCGGTAATAGCCGCGATGCAGATAGGTTTCATTGCGCGCAGCTTTCGAGATTAATAAAAGTCGCGCTCGGCCGGACGGGCAGGGAGCAGACCGCAGCAACATTCTCATGCTAAAAAATGCAGTCCACCTTCCATTCTGCGCGAGATGAACAAAACGAGCTGGGCCCAAACAAAGAAAACAATTAATAAACAAAAAGTCTGCGCCTCGCAGCCACTTTAAGCCAAGCGTCTTTGGCTGGCCGCTGCGATTTCTTTTCATCCCCGCTTTTGCCTTGCCCATGTTTACTTTTGTTGCGAATTACTTTGCTTTTGATTTGTCGTTTTGCTCCTCGCTATTTCACCAGCGATTTCTGCATTTGCACTTGCATTTGCTTGAAGGGGTTCGATGCGGCTTGCGTCACCGGGTGGGCAATGCTCGCGTTAAAACAGCCTCTGCGCTGACTCACGGCGGCGACTATTTGCGCGATCGTAAATTAACAATCTTATTTCAAATGGCTGAGGACGATATGCCCGTAAAACTCCTACGAGAGCCGTAACGACGCGTGCAAGATCACCAAACTCATTGCTTGACTTTCAAATTAGTGGCAGATATCAATTCAGTATAACAAGATAATCTTGCATGGAATGTATCTAAAGATCCGGGGCTGGCAAAAACATACTTTATAAATACAGTATCAAATAGTCAAAATAATAAGAGTCACATTCACATACTTTCAAGGCGGATGTTTTTAATCTCCAAAAGTAAAAAGATGAAAATTATAGCAACTGTTTGCATACCACATAAATGGTGTCAGTTCGATTAATAGCACATTCAGACTATTTGTTATGTGTCACCTGCTCACCTGCTGTTTTGACCATCTTCATACACCTTATCATAGCAAACTGTGCCTTCAGTAAGCGTATCGTATCACTTGTGATACAGTGATTAGAGTACTAATAAGCAGTTTGCAGAATATATTTAGGTTTGAACCTTTGCACATAGTAAACCATTTTTAGACAATTATAAATGTTTATTTATTTTAATAACATGTCTTTTTCGAATTAAAATTTTTTATAAGTAAATACATTTTTTTGATTTTATCAACTGAAACAACAAAATTTTTCAAAACTCTAAAATTGTTTAACAGGAAATTATAGTATAGGTATACTACTAGATTACTCAGAGAATAATTGCAACATTTCAATAGTTAGGAGAAAGGCATTCTAATTTAAAACTATAAAATATTGAATATTTATATTATGAATTATTGAATATTTGTCGCACAAATTGTTTCCTTTTTAATAAATAAATAAAAATATCATTTTAGTGTCAAAGCCTTTAAATCTGACTATAATACAGAAAAAGAATATTTTCTGTCATTTACTTGTTAAATTTATTGCCAAAGGGTGTAATAAATTTTGGCAGAATTCAGATTATTCAACGTTATCAAAATTGAAAGCAAATCGGAGCACTAATGGCCTCATGAATTTCTATAAAGCAGATCAGTTAACTGTGAATACCAATTACGTAAAAAAAATTGGAATTTCATCCAAAGTCCCCAATTTGCATGTAAAATCGCAAAATATTCCATTCATTTTCGGACTAGCGGATAAATAAGACGTGCCCTGCTCCATAAATAAATAAATCAAAAGCACATGCATGACGAGCAGCAAAAACTGCAAAAGTTTTCAAAACATCATTTCTAAGCGGTGCAGACACGCAGAGGAAAAAAAGGCCGCATAGTATTTTCGAAAAAAAGAACAAGATGAGCCGCGAAAGAAACCGAAAACCTTTTGCGAAACTAAAAGGGGACCTATAACCAGTGCCCTCCTCATCAATGCAGCCTCGGATAACCGTAAATCCCCATTGACCTGTATTTTTGCCAGTGGTGGCAGCACCAGCGACCTGGAGCTCTTCTTACAGTGCCTCAACCACCATTTGCAGGTAAGACGCCGAACATCTCCAAGAACGGCGCTGGAGCAGAAGGAAATGATCTTTGCGCGATCATCGATCGTGCGCCGCCCGGGAAAATTCTTGCGCATGCGTACGCCACTTAGTCGATGTGTGTTTTAATGGCTATCTGCTCCCATCCCAACGTACCTTTCACTGTTGATCCGCTGGCGTGGATGTTCCAAAGTCGGAGTCAACTCCGCGATCCGGCGATATCCGGCGATAGTTGGCAGCTTCTTAACGCAAACTCTGAAGATTAATGGCGAATTTTTGCTGAACCACCAAAACTGATTTATGACAGTTTTTTTAATCTTTTTTGCACTTTTTAAAAATTTTGTTTTGTTATGTATTTCTTCCGAATGAATATTATATCACTGCTTTCTGCGACCATTCAGAAATTAAATCTTTTCCTTCTTGTTACGCAATCATTATTTTGCTGAGATTTTCACATTTCTACTAATTGTGCCGGAACAGACAATAACTTGATTTAAATAATGTTTGAGGACCATTCATTCAATAATTTATCATTGTTGCTACGACGAACCGATTAAGTTGCGCAAAAGGCTTTTTAAAATGAAATCTTTTGTCTACTTTAGCAAAACATGTTGTATAAAAGAAAAAACAAAGTAATAAATTTAAAAGGCAGAATATATATAGTCAATTTTTATTATGTCTCGAAATTTGTTCTACGTAAATATGTGCTCTACAATTACTAAAATTAACTAATTAAATAAGTTTTAAAAATTATAAATTTTCACCAATTAAAAAAAAATGACTGTACAACGAATATAACATTTATTGATCTGAAAGAGATCGTTAGGTCAATTTTTGTACAGCCGAGGTATCTGATATACATATGTATGTATGTAGTTCCAGAACTTGATTTTTAAATTACTTTCTTTGTAAAAACCAATTTAAATTAATAAAAAATAAATCTTTGCGGAACTTTTTAGTAATCATTGGCCATCGATAAACGGAAGGAATAAGTGTACATATGTATGTATGTACATATGTATGTATATGCACATATAAACAAAACATGTACGTTTGTATATACCGTTATATAAAAGTATCCTCAGAGTTGCCTGCAGATAAAATACTTCATATCTAAAAAGGATATGTTGGAGATATTTCTCAATAATATAATAGGAATTGTATTTCTACTTTTAATAACAAACTAAATTGATAACTTTTTAAATATTAGCTTAATTTTAAAAGTAAGTTGCTTCACGGAGAGGGTGAATCTTTAAGCGTTATTAAAAGATCTATAAAAAGACAGTTGAATATCCATAGGATTATGTCTTCACAACCAAAATTATTCTTTTATGAAACACTATATGTACCTATGTACATCTAACTACAAAGGTTAAAAATGTAAACTGCATTTGATTGAAGTTACAAGCTCTAAATATCTTATTAATTTTTATTAACTTGTGTTTGTGACTATAACGAATATGATGTATGTTTCTGAGTCTAAGAAGTCAATAAAGCAAAACCAAAGAAATTCACTTATGCAATCATTCGTCCCAAGAATATCTCAAACATTATAATTTTAAGTTATAAAGTTTTAATTATCGAATGACTCTCCTTTGTATCATACACACGTATGAATTACAATAAGACACTCTGAATATTTTAATATGCATGTATGTTTTGAGAACGCTGATTAAGAATAAACTTAACATTCCACATATTTAATTTTATCAAATCAATAACAGAATGACCCCACGTCTCAAAAAGCTGTGTCAATCCCATTTCAAGAACGTCTCGTAGATTCCACGCAAGATTACCTCACATAAAATATATGCCACTGCTCTTTGAGATTATATGAAAATATTACCTAAACTTTAAAATATTCGGCTCATCACCAAAAAGGTGACTCAAAGTTATTGGAAAAAATGCAAAGTGTGACAACATGTAAAATGCTATCGATCAAAATATTTCTCAAGCCAACAAACGTCTATGCGGCGTGTACTGTCTCGAATTTCATGAAAAATATTTTCAACTAATCATTGTGACACTTTTAGCAGGTAAGCTCATTTGTCGAGTTAAAGGTTCACCGCAGACATTTCCCAATCTCACGATCATTCAACTGCATCACTTTTTTTTTATAAGATCGACAGACAGATCGACAGGGAGCACAATTTGCGCAATAAAAACTGGTTCTTCACGGTTAATTTTGTAGAAAGTGTGAAAAATCTCAACGTATGTACACCAAATCAGTTACTATTTAAACAAAATTCCATTATCAAAAATGCACTTTTATACGGCATTACGTGCACTGTTCTCAAGTATCACTTAATTACAAAAACTAACCACTTTCCGGCATATAACCACCAGAAATTGCTCAAGTCACCACACCGCAAGCAGCCTGAATATTTCTCAACACGGCTGGGGTCTAGCATCGATCTCGATCGCAAGTGATCATGAACCCGTGCTGAAATGTTTGGGGAAAGGTATCTCCGCACTCCGCATAGCCAAAACAAAACGATTTTCTAAACAAAACGAGAACACGGTCTTTTCACTGAACGAAAATAGCCGATGACATCAAGAAAATTGCAGAATCGGACACTTGATAACGACCGGACCGATCACACTCGGTGTTCTTAATGTCATCAAACTCGTTTGGTGTATCTCGTAAAAGCCAGGAATCAAAAAAACAAGAACCTTTTCACTTTGGTGTCCCTTCAGATAAAATTTTGGGAATTCGTTTCGTTTATTTGTTCGATTCCGACGCCACGGAATAAATAGATAACTCAAATTGAGGCGATCTTGATAGTAAAAAGATTAACACGATCGATCGCACTATTTCCACAACAGCAAGTGATCGCGGCACGTTCCTCTCGTAATCTGACTAAAACTAACTCCGGAGCGCTAAGCAAGCAGAATCTGTTCACCTCGCAAAACTCAGACCAAAACCAAGACCAAGACTAAGACCGGTATGAGAAAACAGTCAATCGGGGTGAGCCGCCAGGTAAGCAGCGCAGCAGCTGTTGCAGCGTCGAGCGCGCTCCAGCCGCGCCGCGCCGCGCCGTACGCCGCGCTGGACGCGTTCTCAGAGCAGAGGAAAGATAAAATTTTTAGCTTTGGAGCTGCGGTGTCGTGTGTGAGAAATTCCACAGGTTCGGTGTATGCCTTCGCCTCAACTCTTTCGTTTTTCTTAATTCTTCGTTTTTTTATTATTATTATTTTTTCCTAGCTTTTCCTTGCGACGGCATTCGTACCGGTCTTGCAATCAAACTAACCTCTGGATGACCAGACGACGATCACAGTGGATAACAATTTTCGCCGCTAGTAGAAATTACAATATCCGAAATGAATATTTTGCAGGGTCTAGACGGAACGAGTTCCGAATAATAATCATTTTGCGAAAGTTTACACTTTTTCGGAGGGAATGTTCGCATTGAGAATTGTTTAGAAAAATTTTACTCACCTTTATGTTAAGAAACACTCTAATGAAAGTAAAACGAAACGTGAGGAGACTCACTCACCCTAATTTTATTAGTTTTAATGAGAACCATTTCTTCGTACTACATAATGATGGATGTTGGAAGCAAGAAAAGTCAACTGATAAATAAAGGAACAAAATTATTCATGCAAATCGATTCTTTACTTAATTTACTTCTATATTGAAGTAATGATTACCCATATTCAACTAAATGAAAAACCATCATTTTTTGAGTTTCGAAAACAGAATAACTTCTTAAAGAAAGTTTCTCTACGAAAACATATGTGAGGAAAGTCAAAACTAGATTAAAAATGCCAAGTTATCAAAATAACTAGCTGGCGACAACGTAAGTTGGGAGAAGGTGAACTCTCCCAAAGATGCAAAAGCTAGGACATTTTGTATGTCAATGTTCGAAATTGCATGAGCATGCAAATCGTGATTATAATAAGTATAGCTACATTGCCATTCTCCAGGTAGTTGGTCCGATATTCCATGAATAAGGTAAACTAGTTGCTAAAGTTAGCCGCATTTTTCTTTCCCGTTGGGTATCAATTTCCATTCATTTGCCTCTCGCAAGCATCTAAGGCAGATTTCATCGACTTTCATCGCAGTTAGAAGACCAACATTTTCTACCCTGGCCGCATACCTTCGTCGCGAAAAGCTTCAACCTGTCCGGATCGCACCGACATTCAATAAACGTCTGTCTGTGATTACGCGAAGAGTCGATTGATGAGCAGTAATCAGCGGAATTTAATGACCACCGCAGGAAAGCTATTCAAAATGTTGAAAATTGTAAAAGTTGAAAAGTTAAAATTCCTACGCCAATCGTGCGCTATGAAAACGCAATGAAATTACACATTCCTGCAGAAAATTTGTTTACAATTTTCAACAGACAATCGACTCGCAGCAGTCCTACTTCCCTAGGAAACGGAACAAAATTTCACTCGTTTACAACTCATCGAATCATTTCCTAGAAAATATTTTGTTAGTGGTTACGATCACGAAATCGGAAAATATCAGTCCTTCGCCGCGGCTCGATTTTGACCAGACCGCGGTGCAATTTAATCCACCTAGGGGTTAAGTGGCGGCACACATGCGCAACCGGACCGCGGAGCGTCTCGACCCCTTTCAGACCAACGGACCTACGCGCACAACTCAAATCTGAAGCATGCAGAATTGATTTGTTCGATCCAATCGATGGGCACCGATCAGACAGAGCAAAGTGGTCTCGAATTATTTGCGTGGCCGTTAAAGATGCTTTCGTTTCGATGATTGACGATGACCTAGAGCGGGAAAACGAGCTCCTTTCAAATTTCCTTAGCCATTGTCAATGGCTTGATAACTCTGTCGAACTAGCCGCCTCTCCTCAAAGTAGGTCCACCAACCGATATCTTATCGTAAAATGTATGGTTATTATATTTTAAATCTGTTTAGGTAAAGTTTTTGAAATGCTTTCTTATACATATCTCGCAATACTATAAACCAAAAAAAAAAAAAAATGTCTATATCAATACAATAGAAGAGTTAGAAGCTCGAATACATATTTCTACAATGTGCGCAATTATAAACACATACAAAGACTAGTCGCCTATATACACTAACACTACTTATGTTAATGTTATTAACAAGAAAATTGATATTGAAAATCTATGAGAAAAACGTTTTCCCCACAAAAGTAAAGTCCAAAAATTCGAATTTTTAAGTCCCATAAAGTAGAAAAGAAACACCCTTTTTAATTTTATAGAGAAAAAACGTAAATTGCTAGCACACATTTTCAAAATCAGAAACTTTGAATCATTATGGATTTGCCATTTATCTTTGTAAGCCGACAATTAACTTTTTTCACCTCATTCAATCTGAAATACCGAACAAAGTCAGCATAAAATGGAAAATGCACAGCTAAGGCGAGTCAGTGCATCAATTCGACAAATCGCTTAATATGCAAATCTCCCAAAATACCCCGGCAGATTGCAATCGCACAACAGCGAATACCTGAGAACTTGTGGGTGGACTTCTGGTGCAACCAATTTTCGCCTCCGGCTCGAATGAATGGGATCGTGGAAAACTATGAAAAGTTAGATAACAACGACGCTACGTGCAGCAATTTCTTTGTTTCAATGCCAGACCTCGGTAAATTATGCACATGCATAAAAGCGCCGGGCGGCTGCCGAGAGTGTCAAGATCGGGAAGATGTTCGATCTAGAAATTGATGCAACTCAGGTGCATGGGCAGCTCGACCTGGTTTCGCCGACCCAGACTGATTGAGTTGGTTAATTCCATTTGCAACTGAGATGCGCAGCATCCGCTGTAACATTTCAGATGCTTCGACGAGCAATGGCCGCAGATATTCACTACTAGTACTGAAAGATTGAAAGCTATTTTAAGTCCAACGGAGAAGCCAAATAAAACCGACTGACGCGAGCCTTACAAATCTTATTTTCGCATATTAACCCGGATACAGGGTGAAAAAAGAGCAAATCGCGATATTTTCATCGAAATTAAATAAACATCCATGAAACCGTCGTAATCCGCCGCAAGAGCGAGTTTCTGGCCTGCACTCGCATTCACCGTGATCGCGTTTAAGTCTTTCGTTTTGGCGGCCTTCCTCAGTGCGGCTCTTTCCCACCGCGCCGCCTCGGAGGCGATCGCACGCTCGCACTCCGCTTGCCTTTTTCCAAAAACAGATCCGCCGACTGCACTACAAATTGAAATTATTTCGTTATTCCGATCACAGCGAGGTGATTTTTCAGCGCGTTATGCAACCGCAACATGGTCGGCGGCGCGCAAGCATGGAAGAGAAGAGAGTGAAAATGCAATTCGGCGAAATGGTCGGAGGAATTGCGAATTTCTTGCGCGTTTCAGCCTCGGAAAAATGGTTACAACTAATCGAAATAATTCTTGTTTCCTACAAGGCATTCCGCAATTGCTGCGAGCTTTTTTTGTACCGCGCGATGATGCCATGCCGCAGCTAAGGTGCACTATGCGCTAAATCGTCGCGCTGTTCGCAAAAATCTGAGCTATCAACTCTCCTTAAGTCAAATAAATACGAAGGAGCGAATTAAAATATAAAATAAATATGTCGTAAATTTTTTTATACTTAAGAATAAATTAAAAGAACACCGAAAGGCCATTACGAGCGAATTAGAATCAGAAAACTATTATTTTAAGCATTTATTCAAAAAGCGTAAAATACATACATATTTGGAGCATCTCTTTCAAATATGTATATCAGCAAATTGCCGACGTTAAACTTTCCAAAAATATGTAAAAGTAAAAGAAGGAAAACATTTAATGATAATATTGGTAGTAAACATTTGAAATATTAACATAAGATTAGTATTAAGTGGAATACTTATGATAGAAAAAGTTTTTTTATTTTTTAAATCAGTCAATCTTATCAAACCGTTGTCTTTAAGAAGGTATCAAATAATTCCTGGTACTTTAAAGTTTACATGCAAATTATGGGTATTTCGTTTTACATAGTAGTTACGCAATTGCAGCCAGCAATTAAAGCGTTGCCTGGCATCCTGCTCGGTGAACACCATAACCACCAAGTCAAATGCCTACAAAGGTTTATGCTACCAGGAAAAATCTGATATTCAAATCGAAGCACCGAGCCCAATCTCAGTCTAACGGTCAGCGCGATGTCCACCTCACCTGGAAAATGGTCCAGAGGCTGGAGAGTGCAGATGGCCATGATCACGGTGATGAAGAGGTAATGGGATAATCGCTGAGCATAACCTGATCACTTCCGTCCTCGGAGTCTTTCTTACCACCGGCCCCCCGGCGAACGTGACACAGGTGACAAGGGAACTATGCCATGCGATACCCCGACCCCCGCGCCCCGCCCTTCGCACCATCGCCGAAGAAATCAGCGAATTCCATTCCGCGTGAAGAATATTCTGCGGCTCAGTGGCCGGGCTGCAGATTAATAAATAAATGAGCAGGAATTCCGCGGCGCTGGGAACGGCGGGCGCTGGAAACTGGAACTCAGTCAATGGATAGGTGCCTCCGCCGCGGTGATGCCGTGATTCTGGAGGTACAGCGAGCCCCAGAAACCAGTAAATGAGCCACGGAATGCTATCGGGCGGAGATAATGAGGTATGAGCACAATTTGAGGTCAGTAGTGGAGTCAACGCAGGCTCCAGGTAACTGTCTTAAAGTGCGCCGCGCCGCCGACAGCAATTCTGGCTTCGAGAACACCAACGTGGCCCCAGATAAAAGTCGATCTTTTCAAATTTATCGCCCCACGGGCCTTATCCGATACCATCAAATGTTGACCAGATTTGATAAATTTCCCTCGCGTCGATTCCCCGCTCTGGACCGAATTGCTTTGTCATGCTAAGTATTATTTGCTCGTTTGCACCTGTGAACCCATTTCTCTTGCGGCCCGCGTAATATCAAGATCTCAGGCAATTAGCATATTTTTTGTGCAGCCATTGTTCGTTGAACTACGGACATGGGAAGTGTGGGAATTGACCTTAGCAAGACCTTAGAAATGTATCTGCCTTAGAACCCTTTAAGAAAAATATTCCTCAGCAAGCCAAGGGGAAGTTATTCAAGTGCAGCAGATAAAAGATCTAGAGTAAGTGTAAGTCTGCTCTAGTCTTAGGCCTTGCATTCAGAGTTCAACAAGAGATTCATGCTCTCCGGAAACAAGACGTAGACACAAATATGCTTTTACTTACAAGAATTCTTCGCTTCTGTTCACTGATAAGATTTTATCGTAATTTGCATGTGCTCGGATTACTTGTATTATTTGAAAGTCGCTAATAATATGTATTGCTATTCAAATTAAACAAAAGAGAAAAAGAAATAGTAACTTCTTAAAGCATCATAAATCAAATTTAGGAAATTTAAGTCCGCGTATTTTGCATACTTATAGTTCCTTCCAGCACCTTTCATAGGCTCAAGAGAATTTTCGACTCAAAAAAGCTAACTTTAATTGCAAGTTCAAGAATCAACACATAATTATTAATTTGAATTTCTTTTCAGGTTTTTAAAACAATGCTTTTCGGTTTAGATTTAATTTTAACAGCAGTTAAGAATCACAGGAAATTTGAAATCAATTCACCAGAAACAAAACTCACCGTGGTGCTGGGAACATCTCAGGCACCTTTTTAATTGAGTAAGAGAGCACGTGCTCAGTGCGGCGAATTCGTGGCCGCGGCAAATTCGTCTGACATTTCCAGTCACTTTGCTGGTGACAGTCATTCGATAAAATTGAGGTGTAATTTTTCTAGTGCTGGTTTTTCATTTTTAAAATTACTTTTACACTTTTATCGCTTGTCTCTTTCGATATTATTTCGTTCGTAAAGGTGCAAAAAAAGGCACTGCTAAATTACAATGCGTGAAAACACTCCGCCGCACCAAACAGTGTACAACCTGGAAGAAGAGATCCGCGAAGCTGACGATGCCGAGCTGATCTACTTCGAGGATGACCCCATGCCCGACGAGGAGAGCGACGAGATGGAGGACACCATCGAACGTATGTAGCTTACGTGAATCTGCACCTCGGCGTGATGAATTGACGTTTGCCACATTTTCAGTTGATGACAAGAACGACGCCGAATGGCGCGTTCCAGAAAGGGACGATGCCGTCCTCACATTCCGCAAGCACACGGCCCCCGTCTTCTGCTGCTCGCTGCACCCTTCCAAAGATCTGGCTGTGACCGGCGGAGCGGACGACCGTGCCTTCGTTTGGAACTCAAAAACTGGCGAAGTGGTTCACGAAATACGCAGTCACAAGGACACGGTGGTCGCGGCATGCTTCAGCCACGACGGAACCTACCTGGCAACGGGAGACCTGGCTGGCGACCTTAAGGTCTTTAAGGTCCACGACAACTTCAGAAGTGCCTGGGAGTTCTCCATGGGCGACATGAACTGGGCCAAGTGGCATACATCAACAAATGTCCTCTTCGCAGGCAGCGAGTCCGGGGATATCTACGTCTGGCGCATTCCTTCCGGACTCTGCAAACTGCTGCCAGGGAACGGACACAAGTGCGAGACTGCAGAGGTAACGAACTGAATAATTGCTGCTTTCACTTTACTTTGAATAGCGCCATTCTTAACAGCTGACCGCAGACGGAAGAAAACTGTTTGCTGGATACGGTGATGGCTCTTTAAAACTTTGGGATATAAAAAGCAGCGGTTCCCTGGTGGAAATTCGCTCGGATAGTCCTATGGGCCACAAGGAATGTGTGACCAGCGTATCGACAAATCCAGAAAAATCACTGTATATGTCCGGTGGAGAAGACGGTAAAAACGAATCAACTCCTAAAGATATGACTGCCATATTGCCTTTATTTTTAGGCAAAATCCTCATGATAAGCAACTCAGGACCTGTCGGCGTCCTGGAACCTGCAGCAGGACCCATCGAATCAGTTGCTTTCTGCTCAGATCCAGAACTCAATATTGCTGCAAGCGGAACTTTGCATGGACAAATTGCCATTTGGGATGTGGTCAAACAGTCGATAAGAACAGTCTGCGAACACACAGAAATTGATGATGGAATCACCACGTAAGTATTCTGAATAATGGGGCCAATTTGCTAGTCTCAAAACAAAAATAATTAAGTTCAATATCGATCTAATATTTACAAAGTGCGCGACAGTTCAAAACTGACTGTAATGTAATAGAAAAGTTTTCACGAGCAAATATAGTCCAATATATGAGTTTTATTTTTCTTACATAGTCTAATAACGCATTTTTGCAGACTCAAATGGATTCCCGGACCAACTTTAATTTGTGGAACAATTCAGGGTAACATATTTGCGTTCGACGGACGTAGTGGGAGTAGAAAGTTCGATTTGCTAGGCCATGTAGCTGAGGTGTACGACATGTGCTTCGATGGACGGGAAAAAATCTTGCTTACAGCGTCAGAGGATTCGACTGCTAAAATATTTAAAATAGATTTTTAGTTTTGCATTGCTGTTAATTTTTTGTAAATTCTCAAATAAAACTGTAAATTGATTTTTTCATACGGATTTTTCTACATATTTCTAAGAATCTATGGGAAACAAAAATGCCAAAGATAGTATAAAATAAAATTTTAAGTAAGTTCAAAAATGAAATTTTGAATCTACTAATAGAAAATGTATGGCAGCCGCATATAAATAGTTAAAAGCGCTGAAGGTAAACGAATATGGAACAACTTTTCAACCTTAGAGTGTAAGCGTGGCTCATTGCTTTTTTACACACCAGAATGCCCAAAAAATATGATTTGTCTTTTATCATCCTGGAACCCTCAAAGGCTGACGTAAGAATTTGAAATCTAATTTTATGTTTATTCTGTCCAAATCAAATAGCCATAAAATGATTATCATCTGGCAGACTACCAGACGGTATCTAATCACGTTTACTGGGAAGTGTATGGAAACATATTTAATCTTAAGTCTTTAGTGAGAAAACGGTTTCTTTTCTTCAAAGAAAGACGTTATTCCTTACATAAGATGCAGCAGCCTTCTACTTAATCCCAAAACCCTACAAAATACTACGAGTCGTCGCCGGTACCCCTTCCAAGTTGTTTTGCATCTTAAGACTTGATCTCGTCAAACGTATGCCATATCTTGACTTCCGCACTCCCCTAAGTAGACATTAGTCAACATGTCGAGTACGTTTGATTATAAGCTCCGTGGTACTTAAGCGCGAAAGAAAAACATAATCTCTAGTTAGTTTGGTGTTCAGAGCCGTGAGTACTGCAGTCGTCCGTCGATTTTCCGTAAAGTAGTACGCGGCCGCAAGTTGTTTCGCGAAGATCACCGGGCCGCGCAGAGACCAAGAAGTTCGCTGATCGTGGAAGAAAGCTCAGAGTTTCGCAGTCATAGAGGTCAAATCTACGTCAGTAGTACCTTAATTAAAGTGGAAGGAAATTAGATTTCAATCGCGCCCACACCATGAAGCCGTCGAAGTCCTGCTGGGTGCTGTATTGTGTGATTCTAGGATTTCTCCTGGGCAGTGCGCCATGCAACGCATCCAAAAAATACAACCGGTATCTGGCTCATATCTTCAACAAGTACGGCAGTGGTGGTACTATGTCTTTTGAGGTATGTGTTCACTCCAATCATCGAATTAGTGGCATGCGTACTTTTCGCAGAATAGCCCATTAAGTCAAATAAATACGAAGGAGCGAATTAAAATATAAAATAAATATGTCGTAAATTTTTTTATACTTAAGAATAAATTAAAAGAACACCGAAAGGCCATTACGAGCGAATTAGAATCAGAAAACTATTATTTTAAGCATTTATTCAAAAAGCGTAAAATACATACATATTTGGAACATCTCTTTCAAATATGTATATCAGCAAATTGCCGACGTTAAACTTTCCAAAAATATGTAAAAGTAAAAGAAGGAAAACATTTAATGATAATATTGGTAGTAAACATTTGAAATATTAAAATAAAAAAGATTAGTATTAAGTGGAATACTTATGTATATATGTATGTATGTTTGAAATTTAGAAATAAAGATAAAAAAAAGAGTGGAAATTAAAAATTTCCAAAGATCTCTGTTTCTTGGTGGTAATGTGTAGCGGTAAAATAAAAACAAAATAGCGTAAGTTTTCTTTCAATTTATTTAAACGAGTTTGCCACTTAAAATATATGAACATTTATTTGATTATTATATGAATTAGATTTAACAGGCACAAAAAAATAGTTTAAATTAGTCAAATTATTCTTTAGTTAATCCTTTACAAAGGATTTCACAACACTTCCAATATATATATTTTTGTATTTTTTGTTCACTTATTCCTAATCCTTTTTTTTAAAAAATCCGTGGAGTCGCGAAATTTTTGTGGTGTTCCTTAATCCTTGAAATGCCTCTTTTTTTTTTTTAAAGTCCGTGGAGTGGAATCCGTGGAGCCGGAGAATTCTGCAATTCCCTTTTGCAATACGAAGCTAGATTTACCGGCCGACCTGTTTCAAAATTGCATTTAGAGGCAAACTAACCTTGTATAAGGAATATGTTGCTCCTGTACCAATCGCTAGGAAACAAGTCAGGCTGAGTGCAAGCGCGCTTCGGCTTTTATAGTCAGAAATCGTCCTGATTTCAAAATGGCGAATAACCGTCACTTCCCCCACTTTGGTGGTGCATATTCGTTACTTTTTGTTGTACATAATCGTCACTTCCCTCACTCACAGCCGTCATCAAAAAAGTCTTCAGCTATCTCTTTTCCTTTTTCGGTTGTATATAATCGTCACTTCCACTGCTTGCGGCTGCCATTAAGAAAGTCCCCGGATATTTCCTTTTCACGTTTCCCTCTCGTTCCTTCTTAACGAAAGTGACCGAAGTTCTGGCAATGCCACTAGTTTTTGACGGCCGCGTTGACTCAGGTAAATATTGACTACTGTCATCGGGACATGAAGTTGCGCGAGTTCCGCAGTTTTTAAGTTTGATATGTGTATACCCCCTTTTTCGCGAGTGAAGTGCCCTAAATCGCCCCAAATGAGGTAAGTACCTTGTGAAGTGTCTGCTTTGTGTTTTTTTTGTTTCATAACTTGGCATAATTATTGCCCAAAAAGTGTGTTTTTGTACACCGGCCTGGTTTGTTTATGACCTGTCACAGGTGGGAAACTTGCGTTATCTCACCTGTATTGGTCATAAAACTCAGCTGTGGTGCCTATAGTTTAGTTGGGCATGTTGTGTTTTCTGTATTTATGTTGATTAATTGCAGGGGAATGTGGAGTTTGTGCGAATGTTTACGCCTACTCTTATCCCTTGCAATTGTTGTTGCAATGGCTAAGAAATTGTTTACGTGGCCTTTGTGTTATGTGATTATAGATTATTAATTCTTTTATTTTTATTTTTTAGGGTAAAAAGGATGTACTTGTGCTCTTGCAGGTACTAGGTAAGTAAATGAATATTTGGTTTGTTTTTTAATTCAGTTTTTTTTTATTTTCAGTTCGTGGAACAACTTATGATAGAAAAAGTTTTTTTATTTTTTAAATCAGTCAATCTTATCAAACCGTTGTCTTTAAGAAGGTATCAAATAATTCCTGGTACTTTAAAGTTTACATGCAAATTATGGGTATTTCGTTTTACATAGTAGTTACGCAATTGCAGCCAGCAATTAAAGCGTTGCCTGGCATCCTGCTCGGTGAACATCATAACCACCAAGTCAAATGCCTACAAAGGTTTATGCTACCAGGAAAAATCTGATATTCAAATCGAAGCACCGAGCCCAATCTCAGCCTAACGGTCAGCGCGATGTCCACCTCACCTGGAAAATGGTCCAGAGTCTGGAGAGTGCAGATGGCCATGATCACGGTGATGAAGAGGTAATGGGATAATCGCTGAGCATAACCTGATCACTTCCGTCCTCGGAGTCTTTCTTACCACCGGCCCCCCGGCGAACGTGACACAGGTGACAAGGGAACTATGCCATGCGATACCCCGACCGCCGCGCCCCGCCCTTCGCCCATCGCCGAAGAAATCAGCGAATTCCATCCCGCGTGAACAATATTCTGCGGCTCAGTGGCCGGGCTGCGGATTAATAAATAAATGAGCAGGAATTCCGCGGCGCTGGGAACGGCAGGCGCTGGAAACTGGAACTCAGTCAATGGATAGGTGCCTCCGCCGCGGTGATGCCGTGATTCTGGAGGTACAGCGAGCCCCAGAACCCAGTAAATGAGCCACGGAATGCTATCGGGCGGAGATAATGAGGTATGAGCACAATTTGAGGTCAGTAGTGGAGTCAACGCAGGCTCCAGGTAACTGTCTTAAAGTGCGCCGCGCCGCCGACAGCAATTCTGGCTTCGAGAACACCAACGTGGCCCCAGATAAAAGTCGATCTTTTCAAATTTATCGCCCCACGGGCCTTATCCGATACCATCAAATGTTGACCAGATTTGATAAATTTCCCTCGCGTCGATTCCCCGCTCTGGACCGAATTGCTTTGTCATGCTAAGTATTATTTGCTCGTTTGCACCTGTGAACCCATTTCTCTTGCGGCCCGCGTAATATCAAGATCTCAGGCAATTAGCATATTTTTTGTGCAGCCATTGTTCGTTGAACTACGGACATGGGAAGTGTGGGAATTGACCTTAGCAAGACCTTAGAAATGTATCTGCCTTAGAACCCTTTAAGAAAAATATTCCTCAGCAAGCCAAGGGGATGTTATTCAAGCGCAGCAGATAAAAGATCTAGAGTAAGTGTAAGTCTGCTCTAGTCTTAGGCCTTGCATTCAGAGTTCAAGAAGAGATCCATGCTCTCCGGAAACAAGACGTAGACACAAATATGCTTTTACTTACAAGAATTCTTCGCTTCCGTTCACTGATAAGATTTTATCGTAAT